>JAODUI010000028.1:8725150-8736987 GCA_027563995.1 Papilio gigon
TAAAGTTTCACTATGGTCTGTAAAATGTGTCGGTTGATCTATGTACTGTTTTAAGCTCAAAAAATTAAAGAAATCGAGTAGTTTTTTGGTGTTACTATCTTGAGAGTTTTGCAAGTTAATATTAAAGTCTCCCAAGAGAATAATAAAGTCAAAGTTTGAAAAACTGACAACCGATTCGGTTAGAGCGTCAAGAAAATTATCAATATTAAGCCACGGAGGCCGGTAGGCCGTGCCGACAGCCAAGCTCGTGCCTGCAGAATTTAGTCCAAGCCACATTTGTTCAATAAGAGGTGCCGCGGGGTGATCGAGGGTGCGGACGTTAATGCCGCGACGTACATAAAAGCCGACTCCGCCGCCACGTGATCTAATTTCAGGAGGTCTAGGAACATGACGTAACCGATAACCGGGGACAACTGGAGCTCGGTCCTCCTCACCCGGTCGCAGCCAAGTCTCATTTATTGCCATAATATCAACATGGTGTCGAGCCATCGCTACCAGAAACTCGTCATGACATGACCCTAGCGAGCCGGGATTCAAAAATCCTATAGATAATTTACCTTGAAATATAAATTGTATTACAAAGGAGTAACATAGTTGACAAAATTTGCAATGTAACAAGAAACGCGTCAGTAGTGTCACGTGTCGACAATCACAGTAATTTAACAGTTCTTTTAGGAATGTTTTACGGAGCCTTATGGACCAATTACCAGACGCGCACTTCGCACACCATAGCGTATAATGTGAAGTTGAAACCATATATTTTGTAGGAAAAGTAATCGACAAACGCGTACTAAACAAAAACATATCAAAAAAATGACAAGACTTAAGTAAATGTGATAATGCGATAACAGAAAACAAAAACATTATGTGCCTACAACAGTAGATCTTAGTTGCAGCGGAATGAATCAAAACACAGCCTTTCCTTTGGTTGATTATGAAAAGTAAGAAAAACTCTAAATACAATAAGGTTAAAATATTATACTGTAAATGAAAAATGGGAATTACTCTGTTAAGTACTAACTGTGACTTCACCAAAAACCCTCATAATGTCTGATTGGTCGCGAATCCTTATAGCAGTCTGAGCATGATCCCGCCTAACGAAAACTTTACCATCCTTCATCCAAACAAATCTCCATTTTAGACGACGAACCTCCTCGCGCGCCTTATAGAATAATTGTTTATTTAGGCGCGACAACCGCTCGTTGACGTAGACGCGGCGGGGAGCAGCGGCCGACACGAGGCCGGACGAGTCGAGGCCGCGCCGAACCCGAGCGGCACGCAGGAGCTCGTCGCGGGCGCTGCGCCGCACTAGCCGTACGACAAGGGTGCGCGGACGTGCCAATGTTGCGGGCTCACGTCGAGCCTCCTCGTTCTCGGCTACTACAATTTTCCGACCCACTCGCTCGGCACTAACGATTTCGCGTTCATCCATGGTAACGCCAAGTTTAGTAGCTAAAAGAGATGCCAGATGAAGGGGGTTCTCATTCTTCTCCTCCGGTAGACCAGCGATTTCCAAGTCATTAAGGAGACACACTTGTTCAAGATGATTGACTTCGGCTTGAAGATTCGCAATAACTGCAGAGTCTTCGCGACAACAATCAGCGTCAAGACGTTTCTCAACCATGGCCACGCGCTCCTCCACATTGATCATTCGCGCGGAAATATTTTCCAGCACAGAGGTTAACTTCTCCATTTCTTTACACATATTATTAGTAGCAATCACAAATTGTTCAGTAACATGTTGTTGGATAAAAATTTTTAGCATCTCTGTCATTTCATTCTTCATGATATCTCTCAGGGAACGTTCGGTGACATAATCCGCCTTTCCACAGTCTTGGAAGGATGCCGCTGTATCTTTACGCATAGTGATGTTGTCATTGGAGCTCCCTGGCGACAGGATGATACTCTCAGGGGCCGTCAGGGCAGAAGAGCGTAACAGAATATTACTACTGTCCGTTTTTGTCGTGTTATTACCAGGACAAATGCACTTAGTTTTCGCGCTCCTACACCCGACGCAGATGCGTTGTGATTTAGACGACATCGCGATCGTTAGAAATACTTTATATGAATAGGTTCAACTGATCATGTAACAGCACAACACTAGTTCTTCAAGGCTTACGAGAATTTGTACCATAAGTGGGTAGTTATCAAAAATTGTCACAAGCTCGATTTTAATAAATAAAGTGTTATGCTTGAGTTTTAAGATTAACTAGCAAAAACTTTGTTTAGAAATGCACAAAAACCTTTATTGTCACAAAATATCGCACAATAATGTTTAAAAAGTCACGAACAATCACATAACCGAAATAAAACTTGAGAGCGATCTAGGGTGATGTTTACGTGACCGAGTGCCACAGGTGAGTCCTATTCTTTGACGTTTGTAACAAAGTAGTAAATAATAGTTAAAAAGTAATGTTACAAAACCTTACCATAATGCAGACAAAAATTTACAAGCAGTAAAACTAATGAAGTCCGGCATAAACGCTGAAAGCAGTATGAAAAATCCTGCTGCCAGGGAGCTGAAGATTAATGTCATCTTCCTGCCCCGGGTGTCCAATAAATAACCCCACAGAAATGATGTCAGTATAATACCTGTAGTAACAATTGAAAGGATTATTTTACTGTTTAATTTCGTCGATAATTCGTGCAAGTCTGGTAACTTGGAATGATGCCTCGGTGGTCTGAGGTATTCGAGACTATCCTAAAATAGGGATGACCATCATACTGTCACGCTCGTTGCGTTTTACGAAATCCACCCCTTCAGATTGAGATTTAACGATCTGGTGATATCAATCTTTTCATAGAATTATATGAAAATTGGAATAAACGCTTGTAAGAACTCGCTGCCTGTTTCTGGCTTTAAACGGTATCTACAAGGCTTCAATGCAAGGGTTGAACGTCTGTTTGGCATTTAAATACTACGGGAATAAAGTCCCTGGAAATAGCTAGTCAATACATCACCCTTAACATTGTATTTGATAAAGCATAGTGTAAATGCTCGGCTCTGTAAGGAAAATTATAAATACAAACGAGTACATAGTTGTACTCGTACTATGTACATGTATATACTTAATCTTGAAATCTAAACAAATTGTTACATTGAACTGGTACACTCATACTTTTAATCACATTATCTCGGAAGTTAAGATTACATTAATGATAAACTTGAATTAGAATAATAATGTGACCAGAACAAGCATTATATATATGGAAATAAAACATACCTATATAAGGAACTGAGGCCAGGAATCCTCGTTGGCCATCCGTTATATTTAAATCACACTTAGACGATGGCAATATGTAGGAGTAACCAACTGGTTCCACGATCGCTGCTATGAGGAACAGTGCCAACACCAAACAATATTTGATGTTGTACCAACCGATGCCTAAAAAAATTGGATGAATGCTTCAGAATTTATCCAACATTGATCAATAATTTGATCTTGAGCTAGTAGTACAGTGTTATATAATCTGTGGTGTTAATTTTGCAACATTTCTGGTCTTTGACACTATCATGAGTCAATTTAATTAAACGAAATTTTACATTTAGAAAAATACAGCTATCATGATGATAGGTAAAATTTTAGTAGTGGTTAAAACAATATTTCAAATTAACATGAAGATATCTAGTTTTTTTTCATAATTTGTTTTCCTTTTATTACTAATAAAGTTGAATTTCTAACAATCAAATTTAAATCCAAACCTGCGACGTGCATAGCATGATCAAAGGTCGCTGCATCTTCATTTTTCTTCTCGACGATATCACTCACTGTGCCGAATTGATTTCCATTCATGTTATCGTTTTATAAATAAATTTTTAAATAACAATTGTTAAAAAAAATCTCTCACAAATTATCTCATTTTTCACTATTAATAATATAAGTTAATCTTGCACGCGACCGTCGCCACCGTGTAGTACTGCGATTCTAATTAATGACTGTTCTGATAAAGCACAAACAGTTAAGCTATATATTAATAGAACGCTAAGCTACATATTGTATACTTGTAATCCTTTAAAATCATCATTGTCATCATGTCTCAAATAATTATATCCCTATCTTGTCCTATTTGAAACTGCTTCATCGCCTTCAGATATTCACCGCTAAATTCGTGTTCACATTTGTTAAGTGTATTTCAATTTAGGTTGGAAGTTGTGACATTCTTATTCTGTGGTAAATGGTACTCAACTATTGATATCTTGTTATTACTCTTGTGGTTGCAAATAAAAGTATTTGGTATAATTGAACCTGTATCTTGATGAGGGTTAGTAACCTCTTTCGTACTTTAATTTTGTCTGTTAAAAAATAAATTCGAGTGCAAAGACTTGTCGCTAGAAAAATCATTGATTAATTTTGCCTTTTTGGATTTAAGTACGTACTAAGAAATATAATAATTAAGGTACGATTAGATTTTGTTTACAGGAACTTATAGTTTAAGCTATTTCAACTAACTAGGTGTTAGTTGCACCCCGATGGGCTCGAAACTAGTCGGTACTGACACCGAGTTACACGTGAATTAAGCCGTTTTATAAGTAGTATAATGAACTAATAGTTGTTGTGCTATAGCATGGTGCGGGTGACAGTTTCAGTAACGTTTCCTTTCACTCTTGAAAGTTGCCGCGATTTATAAATTATGAATAAGTATTTTATCTGTACCACATTCATCATATATCAAATCATTAATAACTGTAGTAATGTAAATTTACACTACGATTAATAGACAATGTTTCTATAATAAAATACCTATATTGCGTTTAGTTAAGTTTTTTATTGTAAATTTGAAAAAAAGTTTTAATCTCTAGGAACAACGTTATAGTACATTTGCCATTACGAAGTCTCCACAAAAATACCAATTTAATGATAATTAGCACTTCAAGCTAATTTTCATACCAATTAATATGGGAAAACTAGATTTATCTTGGGAGTATCGTCAGCGATAAAAAAATAAATTGCTAAACGTCATAACCCTAGTCATGTCGCACTGACTATTGTCAACATCATACAGACATCTGTCAGCAGCACCATGCAACAGCCCACATAGTATAGTGAGCTCGCTAATATCTTCATATACAGGTTAATATGTAATCTGTTTATCTAAAAACAACTTTACAACTTTGTCGTAATCATCTCTTTGGTCTGTTTAGCTTTAGACGAAGGCATCAGGAACGATAGCAAACCACAAACTGTAAAGAAATAAATTTACCATTTAAAAAGTCACCGAAGAAATAATTGTACTTAACATTAATTGTCAGCTAAAATATAACTTACTCATTAGTAGTCCTCCGAAGAAATAGAATGTAACTTCACAGGCAGCATTTAACATAATCCCGGCGACATTGGCACCTATTATAGAGCCAAAACGACCCATCATCATTGACAAGCTGACTGCCATGCCTCTGCAAATTAGAATCATCGAGTGTATATCCCGTACTCTCTTAGAACTCTTTCCCGTTGTTCTCTAGTTTCCAATATTGTTCTTCCTCAAAATAATACTTACCTTAGATGTAAAGGAAATATTTCTGCAGCATACGCATTTATTGGTCCTATCGTCAAACCGAGCACTGGCATCGCAGACAACAATATAATGAATAATATGTCCTGCGTCACTATATTCAATAGTGCACAGAAGAGACCGATTATAAAAAACACGGAGATGAGCAGGTTCTTCTTGCCGATAATCTTCACTGTACCACTAAGTACGATAGCGATGACGGCGCAAGCTAATTTCGACACAAAGTTGATAACAAATGTGGCAGTCTCCAGAGAATCATCACATTCGGAAAACTCGTCTGCCGTCTGCAAGAGAAATAAAGACATTTACCATTTTAAATTCGTAAAAAAAAACTGAACAGAGATTGGAAGTAAAAGGTTTTGGGACTTGTGAAGGTCGTAGACACATAACTGCCACAAATGTTGTCACATTTAACTTTAAACACAGTTGATATTAAAAATGAAGTAGTAGAAATCATTCGTACGTCGTTCAGTCTTTGCGCGATTACATCGCAGACCGAGGATCCCTCGCTGTCTCCGGTTAGAACGCGATTTAAAATATCAGGTATCCAAATGTAAAGACCATTTAATCTAAAAAAAAAACACGTAATTTAAGCATTAATTGATTACAATTCTATAGCATAAACAGAATAAGGCAACTAAATATGAATTAAAAATCTCGTGGTATACTGGATACTGTGTATACCGAAATTATTGAACGCTTTACACGTTCTTTAACAACGTACTTGTCTTCATCTTCAAATTTGTCTGTGGACTTCATCTAAAACAAGGTACTTACGTCGCAAACAATCCAAAGAAAATGGAACTATTGAGTGCCATCCATTTTAAATAAGGCGGTTCATATAACGGCAACATTTGTGCTTTCAGCGACGTAAATAATGCAACATTTTCTTTTTGACTAATTCCTTCTATCTTAAGACTCTTAACCTGGAAGTAATAAAACCTTACAGCATATAATTTAATTTATTAAATGAAATATAAAATTTTATCAGTAGGAAATAAAGTAATTAAGAATAATTCAAGACAAACAATTAAAATAATTAGATTAATTAACCCGTCTAAATGTATTGCAGTTTAAAAATAAAGTCGGTTACTTTTCCATCTAAAAATAAGAGTGACTTACTGGAAATTCATCAGGTGACTTCTTTTTATTTCTTGCATATATTGTTTTTAACAGATTCAAAGTTTCGTCATATCTTCCTTTAGAAATGAGATATTTTGGACTCTCGGGTCCTCTGAACAATAAAAGAGCCGCAATTATGAATAAAGAGCCGTACATCATTGTTAGAACTCTCCACGGCCGAAAGTCGTAAGCTCCGAAATCCGCTCTAAAGTCTAAAGGTAGGATAGCCCAGGCGAACACTGGAAAGTGGTGTGAAGTTGTAACGGTAAGTTAGAAGTGGTTAAATTGTAAATGTGCAAAAACTTAAAAAAACACATACAAGGTACTATAATGGATCCTAAGATCTGCATCGCGTTGGTGACGGACAAAGTTATGTCTCTATACTTCATGGGCACGAGTTCCCCTATAAATGTGTAAGGTGCTGCAGCCGGACATGCTGTACTGTAATTAAAATAATGTATATTAGATTATCGAACTATCCATAATAATAAATTTGTAACAAAGTAATAAATAATACTCAAAAATTAGAGAGGATTTTAGTTCTAGCCACTGGCTGCCCTCAAATTTACGACGTCGTAACTGTGCCCTCGCGCCCGCCGCTACAAGTTGTCGCGGTCCTCTGCCGGCGCATTATATTTTATTGGTCGTACCAGCGTTCCGAAATTAAAGTTTGATAAGTTCGTTTCCACCTTGGAACTTTGTTCACTTTTATTTACATTTAACGGACCGTCATCATTACAGCTTCAATACGAGATTCAGTGGAACAGAGAGCCAGTGCTAGGTTGCTTTTTGAATCGCTGGATTATGTCTTCGTCTTCGTCGGCGCGTCACAAACAAAAATGAGTGCGTAGCCTAGGCGCTATACCAGTTCTGTTCAACCCATCCATATAAACTGTCACATTAACAGTATTAGTAAGATTAATGATAATATATACAATATACAAAGGAGCTTAGGTTCCAAGTTAGTTACTTATGTGTGCAGTAAAGCCTGACTATAAGAATTTATATGTTGGTGCTGAAAATTCTATACCGACATAGTCTAGTGCCGACAATTCGAACTAACTCTGCGCTAGCATGTTTAAGACTTGACTGTTTTTAGATTTACGTCATGATTGCGGACGATATTATTCCTATTCAATTCAGTGTCAAGCTGCGGCCGTTCCAGCGATTGCAAATGAACTATAAAGCGTTGCTAGCAGCAGGTCTGAAACAAAACAAGATTCTGTGTAGGTCTGCAGACTGAGCTGTACTAACTTCGATGCCAAATTTAACTAAGTTTATTATTGAAGAAGTGTATCATCTCCATGTTGGTAGTGCCTCGCTAAGGTGCCGCATGCTGGACATGCCGAGGTTGTGTTACAAAACGTGGTTGTGGACCAATCACCTCGCCGCCGCGCCCCGTTGCCGGACACTCATTTGTTTTTATAATACAATAAATATTTTAATCGAACACACTCACGTTAACTGGCAGTTAAATTACAAGCGAGTTTGCGACATAAAGAAAACGTTATTCGCGCCAACTCTAGGTGGGACTTGAATATTGTTAGTAAGTATTAATTGTTAGTCGCTCCACGAGAGAACGGCTCTATGTAAAAACACAAGCGCTATTCTTTTAGTTCGGTGTATTGTAAGCTCAGCCCGTCGCGCCGCCTGTGGCCGTTGAAACGAAACAAGTGACGATAAACGATAATGTGCTTACTTTAACAAACTCATAATTAAAGATTTTGTCGCGAAGTAAAGACAGTTTCACTGACGTCGCATATTAACAGATATTTCTCACTTGAAAGCAACTCGCCGAGCTACATAAATAAATTGTAACACAAATGCGACACCAACGGCGATGGGGTCAGACATCAGCGCTGCGATGGTCAAGTTTCCATAAAGCGACCAGTCACGCGAGGCACGCGTTAACATTACGGGCCGCACGGCTGTCGCGCGGTTGGCTACGGATATACGTTCTCATTACGCTTCGCACGGATTGCCATCAAGTAGTCGAGGTCTGCGCGGGTTCGCAATATATTGGACACTACAGGGCGGGGAAAATTGTTTTCTTGTCTTGCCAATGCCAAAGTAGAACATAGGACGCATGCTGGCTGATACACTTTCCTATTATTCTCCAAGCGTTTGCACAGTTGGTGGTTCTGATTTGAAAGGAACCGTGATCGTATTGTGACTATTGGACAAAACGAACGAAACATTGTCTTGTACCAAGAATAGAAAATTTAGTGTCATTGTGGTTCAGAGTATTACAGGTTTAGCGTTTTCTATGAGAGGAATAGTGCGAAAGCTATCTTAGAGAAAACTTGATGGAATCGTCATATCAAGTTTTTAGGCGAGTTGCGCGACGCGTGTCGTTAATTAGACGAGCTGATCACCGCCGGCGTCGCGTAAGAGCGAAAGTTGCCGCGCAAAAACACACGCATTGTTCGTAACGGCGCAGCGTCCCACGATCTCGCGATAGGGAAAAGCGCGCTCTGTGGGAAACTGCGCCCGCGCCCGTCGCCCGCCTCTTGCTGCACGACGAAAGCGAAACTGCCACAATAGACGCAGCCCGCAGGTGAATGAAACCGTCCCATAACCGACTTGAAATAAAAAGGTGGGGTTTTTAATATGATTATGCGATGAGAGAATAGTATTATTCATTTATTATATAAATGTTATGAAGCCCACGATGCGGAAGTTTTATGACGAAATTTACTATTAAAGTTATTGCGTGTTTTATGTTCCTATTTTATTTAGTTTATATCTCATTATTCCGCGACGCGTATCTTCACAGAGAAGTACCATTCCTTCGCCGCGGGTGGCCAGACCTGTTGATTTACACTTGCCTACCACTGGAGGCGATCATTTAACGAAGCCAAAGCGTGAGATTAAGAGTTTGCCGAGAGCCCTCTACATTTCGTAATTTGAAAATGAAGGTGGTGCGATTGACATCTAAAACTTTTTCTAGTGGTCTTTTAACGGGAACATAGACGGGTGCATCTGTGATTCAGAATGGAGTCCGCGACTGCAACAGTAGCTCCGACGAGAACCGGTCATCGGGGCACGCGTCCATGTCGGACAGCGGCGGCGCCGAGGCGCGCGAGGAGCCGCGCCGCGCGCGTCAGCCTCAGCACGCGCGCCCCAAGCACCGTCCGCACAATAAGGTGACACGCACGGCAAAGTCACGGTGCCTACAAAACGTGTCACGGAAGAGAGTGAGAGAGCGTGAGAAGGAACACTATACGTAGTTGTTTACATGAAGTTCAAGTTGTTACAAGTATGAGCTTTTTATGCACAATCTGGTTGTAAAATGTTTGTTATGAATGTTGCCATTGCAGTTACAGTCGCCGTGGCCGGGTGGCGGCGGCCTGGAGGACATCAGATCCGCAATCAAGCAGCTGACGCTGCGCTCGCGCGACAGTAGCAGCACGGCCACCAGCGGCGCCTCCAGCGGCGGCAACACCGGCCCACCAGGTACCACGCACTAGGCTCGCCCACCATCTACATCTTAGGACGATGGCTCCTAATCACACCTTTTCCGTGACGGGTTATGACAACCCACTATATAAATCTGCTAAGGCTAAAAGTCTGTCTTAAAAATCTTTGTAAATAAACTGTTTACTCTTTGTTTTGACAAGTACCTTGGGTGTTTTCCAGAAGGCGGGAGTGCGGCAGAGGCTCGGCGCCGGCGCGCTCCGCTGGTGCGCCAGCCCTCGCTGGACACCGTCTGCACTAACGTCACCAGTGCCGACGAGTTCGTCTGGGTAGATTCTCACAACAGGTGACCATCTCGTGTATACTTTGGACGAATTCGTCAAATTACCGAATAACAATACCGGAGAGAATTTAGTGATACTGAGAATGTGTACGTGGTGTTGCAGGCTGGTGGAGCTGCGGTGTGTGCCGTGGACGGCCAGCGAGGTGTGCCGCGCGCTGCAGGCCGGGCGCTGCCGCGAGCTGGCCGCCGGCATGGCGCCCGACACGCCGCCGCGCCTCGCATACCTGTTGCAGAGGTGCCTGTACTTCTCTGACCGCCTCGCACTCCGTGCCGAAGTGATTACAGGCAACTCATAATTTACAATACATTATTGTTTAGAGCGCTAGTGCGGGTGGCACGCGAGGCGCAGCGCTTGTCACAGAACTTCGGGTTCTGCTCGAAGCACGAGGTGGCCGGCGCCTTTCGCATAGTGCTCAGCACCGCGCTTGCCGATTCCTGCATCAAGGTAACATCATTTTTATTTACTACCTGATTCAACTGAATCTTGCAGGGTATCCTTATATTACTTCTGATCACAAATCATTCGATTACATTATGGTTGGTGAATGTGTTGCACGCGCTCGTGGTACAGGGCTGCCAGCGCGCGGCCACGATGTACGCGACGTCGGGCAGCGCGGCGCGGCGGCTGGGCTCGGCGGCGCGCGCGCGCACCTCGCTCGCGCCCGGCCGGTTCCAGCGCTGGATGCTAGACGTGCGCGTCGCGCCCTTTGTGCACGAGTAAGCACGTCACTTACTTTATTCTCTACTACTTACTTTAATTTAACTTTTATTACCGAGTCCTACTCACGCGTGTTGGTGAATGATCAGGTACGCGGCGATCTATCTGTGCGCCGGTATGGAGACGCTGTTGGAGGAGATCGCGCTGCTGGCGGCGGCGGACAGCGGCGGGCCGCTCTCGCCCGCCGCGCTCGACCACGCCGTGGCGCACTGCGCGGACCTCTGGGGCCTGTTGCAGCCCTACAGCCACCTCAACGCCGGCCGCGTGGCCTCGGGTCGGTGGCCTATTCATACTAGATGATGAGTCGACGTCTCCACATTCACATGTGTGCGCTGTAGTAGGAGCAGTGGTATCAGTACCACTCAATACGTACCCTGGATCTAAAGCCGGCATGAACTACTTAGGTACTAATTATTCGTAACAATATAACAGGTGCTCTTTCCCTGTCTCGCTGGGAGTCGATGAGCTCGGTGGGCTCGGGCTCGTCATCGGGCGCGCCGCGGCCCGAGCACCGCCAACTTGGCCTTAGCCATGACTCCGGCATCACTACCAATGGCTCAGGTTAGTTCCTGGTCACTACCCTAACTTTTTTAAACAACAAAGTGATGGCCAAA
Source organism: Papilio gigon (assembly GCA_027563995.1). Lineage (NCBI taxonomy): Eukaryota > Metazoa > Arthropoda > Insecta > Lepidoptera > Papilionidae > Papilio > Papilio gigon. The sequence continues at coordinate 8,736,876 of JAODUI010000028.1, forward strand.
GCGGCCTCTAGAACCGTGATTTCAGGGTGGGCAACATCTGTACTATCAGAAGCCGGTATAGACGCATCCCCGGGGAGTGTAAGATCTGCAGTGGCATCCAGAGGCTGGTTAA
>JAODUI010000028.1:8737087-8752290 GCA_027563995.1 Papilio gigon
GTAGAGACCTCTTAGGAGCAGTTTAGTGAGAAACGACCCATTACCGACCTCTTTTTGTAACTGTACAAGTCCTCTCAGATTTAGATGTAAGTAATTGATGTAGGGACAAGTTTGAGAGTAACGAGGTAATTAAAACATTGGTTTGTACTAAGGTTGTTAAAGTAGAAAAGTTGCTGAGGTAGATACGTTAGGCTCATCATGCTCTGAATGTAGACGACGAGCACTTGTGGCATTCCTGTTCAACTCAGCGACACGGCTCGGCGCGCTGCAAGGAAGCAATTGTTTACTCAGTATTATATACTAGTAGCGCTCGGCCCCGGCGAGTCGGTTCTGATGAGGCAACGAAAGAAGTAATGTTTGAAATATACCTTATAATGTCATCAATACCTTTCAAAGAGTTCATCATTGATCAGCAGATTTCATATGAAAGTAGCATGTCCACCGCCCGAGATCACCATCACATCACACATTGACAGACTTGACCATTCGGTATCACATACTTACTGCAACTAACAGCGGAGAACAGTGTGGGCCTTCTAGCGTCGCAACGCAGTGGAGAGGGAGGGGGCGGGCTTGTCGGCCGTAGAAGGCATGGTTAATGTTGTGTGACGTGCGCGTGGGCAGCTGGCAGGCGCGGAGTGGCCGATGTCGCTGGTGGCGTGTGTGCTGTCGGACGCCGCGCAGCTGCTGCTGCTGGCCAACTTCGCAACCACCTTCCGCGTTAGGGGGTGCGGCAAGAACGGGTCCACCGTCGCTGTAAGACACCCCTCACCCACCACCTGCCATCACACGCTCCACATCACACGGAGTATATACGAATTGTCAATTTCTCAGGAACTTAACATAACTTTGTGAAATGTTGTCCTTTTGTTTGATGTGTCTTCGTAAATGCTCCGTGCGAGTTGCTCGCGCAGTGGACGCGGGACAGTGCGCGCGCGCAGGCCGCACCCGCCCACGCGGCTGGGCCCGGGCGGCTTGTGGTAACACTGTAGTATCTAAGTTTATTTCGATCACTTTTGTTATTCTTTCGCCTGTCGCAATGTCACCAGTTTCTCGAGCCATAGATGGTCACTTACAGGGTCAAACTAATTTATACGGGGTTTGTTCCATTTTATTCTACAACTTTGGTAAAAGTATCGGTGCTACGGTCGCGGTAGCGCGGGCAGGCGCGGGTCGGGTGTCACCGGGGAGCACGGACCGATGAGTGAAGATAGCACACGATGCCCCGGAAGGCCGTCGTTTGTGGAGTTCCTCGGTATTAATGGCATGTTTTTTTATTTCTCTTTTTCTGTTGCTGCCGCCGGCCGCGCCGCGCCGCTCGTATCGGCTCTACACTGACCGTCGACTGCAGCTCCCGACCGCCGACCTCAGCATTAACTTGGTGTCCAACTATGCCGTCGTCCTTATGACCCTCTCTCTCGTGTTCGGCTACGTTAAGGTCATAATGAGAGGCGGCGTGGGGAAGAACGGCTCCACAGTCGCAGTAAGACCTTGCTTTATACGATGTGCACCGTGCCCGTTGTCCGCGCGACGTGTGCGCCGGGAGCACGCCGATGTTACACGTCAAATGTCATCTCGCATGTGTCTTGTCAACTTCAACATGTTACTAAATATATATAGGCACGACACTATACATTGAAATGTGCATCTTATATTCAATGACTGATTAAGGCAATGTACCCCTAAATGATAATAGCATGGCACAAGTATCGAGCTGTCTACAAGTTTGTATCATTCCATATAAGTAACTATTAGATTTAAAAAGTGGTAGGACGACTGAGAGTAGGTACAGCGGGCTGAGGTCGCGCCTGGCCTGAACGCTGGTCTCCGAAGGTCGAGCGCGTGCGCCGCGTCTGTGCTATGTTCCTCGTCGCCGTCAGTGTAGCTGCACAAACCTTTGTGCACCTATAGATCGTCTGTGTTGCACACAGGGGGTCGACAGGGACGACAATATGCTTTTGTACAAATTTCGTGTTTTCTGTTAATCTGAAACCGTGGCCATGTTTTTGATTGTTGCATGTCTTTGTTTTTGTTTGCTTGAATGTAGTTTGTTTGCATGTTTCTGATTAACTTCAATTTTCATTGAATTGCTAAAGTTTGTCGTTTGTCGCTTCGATGTGTAGCATTAGACTATTTTAGCTCCGACAGTTGTGGAAACGTATTTGGTATGTAAAGGAATATCGAATAGGATTGTTTTGTTAAATGAATACCGGCTGCTCGCCGGCGGCCGCGCTGCCACGTCCTAAAAGTCCGTTCAAATTAACCATTGTTCTGTCCATTGCTGAACACAAACTAACGAATTATAAATTCAACACTAATCTGCGAGATATTGCAATATGGAGAAGGCCCTTACATCAGAAATGACAACCGATGGAGGGATATCGACGTATGAAGAGTTTAAAGGCCCCTTTACTTGTCCCTTACATCCAACTAGGGGCGTGTTCGAGTAACTCTGTGGCAGTTTGTGTTGCTAGCGCGTGGTCGTGGAGGCCGTGTTACAGGCCGTGGTGTCCGCAGGGCACCAGCATCCTGTCGCCGGTGATCCCCTTCTCGCTGGTGGTGGTGCCGGCCTTCATCATCTTCCAGAAGAGCGAGTCCCACGTCTACGAGAACCACCCCTCCCTGTACATACTGGCGTTCGGCATGGTCGCCGCCAAGGTCACCAATAGACTTGTGGTAAGGAAATATTTTATAATTATAGTATACATAATCAGCTCACCACACATCCGCACCGAGGGCTCAGAGCCGATACCCTATTGTTAGGGGTGACTAGGCCACAGTCAACCATGCTAGCCCACTGCGTGTTGGTTGACTTCACACATATCTTTGAATTTCTTCGCCGATATGTGCAGGTTGCATCACGATGTTTTCCTTCACCGTAAGCGCGTCTGATAATGTACATATGTAATTGGAAAATGGAAAAACACATTGGTACATGGCGGGATCGAACCTGGACAATGTCGAGTACGGTCAAGCGCTTAACAACTGCGCCACCGACGCTCTGTTTAGTATCTATTTAGTAGAATTATAGTATGTGTATGTATAATGTATGGTTGAAGGGTTTTATTCAAGCTTGACTATTTTTAAATCCTCGATTTAAGGGCTGTGACTGCGACAGTAGCCGCGGGCCAGTGGGCCAGCGCCTCGGCGTCAGAGACCACGAGATAAGCGAGCTTCAACTTGCATCGCAAAGTTAATTGCCTGCAATTGTTGTATCAATCTCCATATCTCGTCGCGCCGTCTAACGTGCCCTCTTTAGTTAACCAATTGCATATAGACACTACAACAGCCATAGGCATTCTTATTTACATTGTTTGTAAAGTTTGGACTTGCAAACCAGGCTATTAAGCCAGCATTTAAAAAAAATCTTTAACCGTTATAGTACTACATTATCTCTGAGCAACGTGAACTATGTATAATGTTATTATATGTAGGTAATGTTGCTAAAAAGCGGTAAAAGAACAGCCTCGTACACGTTTGTATGCGTGGCCGGCAGGTGGCGCACATGACGAAGAGCGAGATGGAGTACTACGACTGGTCGCTGCTGGGCCCCGCCATGCTGTTCCTCAACCAGTACTTCAACAACGCGCTGCCCGAGTACGCCGTGCTCTGGCTCTGCACGGTAACAGCGATTGCACCATCTCGTACTAATGAATTCTAAAGTGGCCGCCGAGATGCACGTTATGTCAATACTGCATCTATTAAAAGGTTCGCCAACAGCGGCCTAGGCCCTCATTCTGCGCTACCTTACTTCCTCGAAAACAAATTTAATTGAACAATTTTCAGATGTGGGTGTGCGCAGATCTGATCCGGTACTGCGGTCAGATCTGCCTGGAGATTTGTGATCATCTCAAGATCCGCCTGTTCTGCATCCCGTACCCGCCGGGCGCGGGCGCGCCGGGCGGTCCCGCGGGCGTGCACGCCGAGCGAAACGGTACGGCCGCACGCCGCGCACAGGCCAAGCTCGCCAAGCGCGCCTCACACTCTTAGGATACCTCGCCAATCGGAGCGGGCAGAGGAGGGAGCCGGCCCCTTTTCCACTGGCGACTAGCTGCGCCACTTGCCCTGGCCCAGGCTGCCGGGGACGTGGCACTGGCACAGTTACTCGCGTAGTGGAAAAGCAGTGTTAGGGAACCTCCCCGGGATGCACAGACTGGGTTCGAGAGAAGAGACAAGCCGAATGTATCTTACGTTAGGCTAGTGCGTCCGATTGTTTTGTAAATAAGTTTAGATTCGGCTCGCGCTCGTTTATACTTTGAATAACTTTGTTACGGTAACCGACACATAAACATAGATGATTTTTATCTCGTTTAATCTCTAAAGAAGTTGATTATTGCTTGCGAGTATCGCGAAACCACCCAGCGGCCGTGTTGGAAACGTATTTTGTAAGGGAGTTTTGTTTATATCGATCTAAGAGTGCAGCGGTCGGGAGCCCTCTGCCCGCTCGGCTGCGCGGCGAGAGCGCGGCGAGAGCGCTGCGTGCCGGCAGACAACACACACACTTGTACTTACCCTATGTCACACATGCAGCTAACAACCATGCCATGGGGAAGATAGCGCCACTCACCGACGTGTCCCACGTGACGTCACCATGACAAATAAGTAATATTTCAGTTAATTTGTAGATAAAATGTAATTTGTAGGATCCAGGCCATCTTCCCCATGATGTATAACATCGAACTATCGCTTGCCCTATCAATAATTAGACACGTTGCTTCGCGCCGGGCGTGTCCGTGGTTGGCGTTCGTGACGTGTTTGTTAGGTGGCGGTCCGCGCGCGGCCGGCGCCTGTGGAACTTGTAATACATGCATGCATACATACATACAACATTTCACTTCAATATTGTCAAGTAATGTTCAAACAAATCGATGTAAAGGCAACGCTTCACTTTGGCACGTGTCGATACACCTTCGCCATGAACGACACGATGGACACTTCGCACGGACACAAATGAGGTTCGAATGCAATACAACGACAAAACGTATGAATACAGTGAACGAGGACGATTGTTCTAGAGGAGGAGCGAGCGTTGGCTCCGCCCGGAGTCGCGTAGAGGGCGCCTCGCAGTAAGTGACCATTCATTCATTTTGAACTTTATCTCTTGCAGCACAGAGTCGTTATTCTAAAGGAAGTAGGCTTAAACATTTTACATCGAGTAGATGTGTGCAGTTTAACAGTTTCGGAGGATTTAGTGTCGGCCGTATTGTACTTGTCGTCGTAATTACTTGATTCAATATAAAACTGTGTGACGAACGGTTCCAGCGCAGCTTGGAATTTGACTTGGTGCGCGACTCGGCCCAACACAACGAGGCTAGTAGGAAATATTCGTGCGTTGCGGGAACAGTCGTCGCAGAGGTTGACATCGTACATGACACTTTGTAGACAAAGCGATGAAGACAAAACTGCTGTCAATACTCGTTTAGTGACAATATGACGCTAGCACTTTGCCACGCGACATTCGGTCATATCTCTATCGCAGTAAGGTTGGAGTCTGTACGGCAAGTCTCGGCGCTGGCCGCCAGCTGCTAAGCTATATCCGCATACGCTCTTCGCTAATTATATTTAGACATATATGTGTGGATTTACAAACAAGTTAAAAATTAGATTTAGTTACATGTAACAGTAGTAACGGAGAGACATCGTTGGCGCGGAATCCTTTTTTTTTTATAAATAATGAAACAATGATGAAATGAATATGTAAATAGATGTATGGATATGGTAAAATGATTGTACGCTCCAAGTTGTTGCCGATTTAAATAAAACGTTTTGTGAAAGGATCGCGAGCAGTCACCGCGCAGCGCCGCGGGGCAGTTGGTAGCACTTAGGTTTGTGTAGCACAATATGTTATATATCGCGCGGGGAGGTGCCGCGTGCGCGCGGGCAGGGCGCCGGTCGGCCCCGCGCGCCCCCGCTCGTCCCCGCGCACGGCCGGCACATCACCGATGTTTTCTGAATTAAGACACAATGTTCACACAAATTGATTCATTTTCGAAATTGGATTCTTTATATAGAAATAAGTTTTGAACATGTTCCGACGCAGTATCGGCAATGTTCGTGCCGTGTGCCGCGGGCCATGTGCCATGTGCCACGTGCCGCCAGCCGTGTCGCACGCGCACTGGCAATGTAAATATGGCGGGCGGCGGGCGCGGCTTGTGTACTATGGACTGTGTTTTTATGTCAAATATAAGCAAATGTACATTTTTATATATTGTTTTATTGCTTCAAACCGAATGAATACAATATCGCCGTTAGAGTCCGTATCGGATTTATTACAAAATAATCCTGGTGTATAGACAATGCTAGATGACACACAAATATAAGTTTAGTCAAATATCTTAGCGGCTCAGCCAACTGCGCGCTGCGCAGTGCCCTCCCCGCGTCCCGGACGCCCCGCTGCACCACCTAACATTGCGTTCTGCGCAGTCTCGCACGATGATGCGAGCCACCGAGATATGAGACAATTCCTGTACATATAATTAATTTAGTAAAACTACAATATTATAACAAACATATTATATTGAAACTTAAGTAGAATTATATATTACATATGACACTAACTGGGTTTACGCTGCTGTACAAAAACACCTGGTTCTCCAAAGGCACCGAGGGCTGTGTTTTTGTACAGGCGCGTGGGCGGCCCGCGCCCGCACCGCCGCAGGTGGCAGATGCTAAGGTCAGTCGCAGTCAGTTCGCTTGCTTTGCCTTTTATATGTTTGTTTTCCTATTATATTTATTTGCCTCGCTCTTACTATATTTATTAAGGTGTGTTGTTTCACATAGTTTTATCCATACATGTATAACCTGCACACGTTACCCGGAGCGCGAAAGCCACTAAAAAAACACCTTTTGTTCAGTTAAAGTCCCTTTGTCTTGTAGCTTACAATACATATTGACATTTTGAAAATCATTTTTCGTTTATTATTCAAAGTTTTATGAAATACTGTGACAGTATGTTATAAATGTATGTCATTAGCTTTTCATATAAAGTTTATCGCTTGTGTATACGTTAACAAAAACAAAAATGTTTAATTATTTGAAAGTGGCCCATACATCGCTGCGAGGTGCAAATGTATGTATGTATGTATGTATTTTCGTTTGTTTTCCAGTTTGCAGCGACAGCGACAGCGAATGCGACGGCGGGAAGTCAGACAGTGAAGACAGCGCGCCGCTCCTCCACAGCGCCGTCGCGACATGATGCGACATGACGCGCCATGTGCCGCCCGACCTGCGTTATGCTTTAATAAATAACATAACACAGTAAAGATCTTTTACTTTACCAATGTAACCCAACATATTGTTGTCACAAGAAAAAAAATGACAAATTGAGAACCTACTTCTGTTTGCAATCCGTTCAAAATACTGACAAAAGGTGTCGGTAAGGGATAAGTCGAGAATAGTAGGAGAGGGCGACAGGGCAGCACAACAGTGACGTCACACGCGCACTCGCAATCACATCATTCAACAGTTGCTTGTTATAGAGTCAATGATGACACGCTCACAGATTAAACACGAGTCCACGGCGACGTGCGGCCGCGCTGCCAGCCGTCGAGTAAACACTCGTTTGTCGGGTAGTCCTCCGGCTGGTGTGCTATGTGCCGCAGCCATGGCGCACAGGAGGCTCCGGAGGGACGGCTACGAAGACATCGCCGGCAGAGGTACGTGTCTACCCTGTTATTAACGTAACACTGTCTAATTTGATTTTAATTCGTGTCTCCTTATCAGTCTGTTCGACATGCGCGTTATCGCGCTCGGCGTGAGCGAGTACACGGCGCTGCCCCGGCGCGCGCGTCTGCAACGAAACTGTATCGAGAAATTGTCTGAAAATGTTTATATTTAGAGTCATTTGATTTTAGTCTTACATTTAATATTTGCTTAGCGGGTCCTGAGGGCGGTTTTGCTCACGTTACCGCGTACCTGTTTTTATACATTAAAAATATGATATTAGGAACTGGTTACTTTAAATTTGTAAATATGACCTTGAGCCGTTCGGAAATTGATGAAGATAGGTATAGGTTGGGTAAATTGTATTTGGGAGCGCGGCGGCGGCGGGCATTCTCTAGTAATAGTTATTTATGGGAAAAAATAAATGCAACCTTAATAAAATGACGTCATTTAGAACTGAAAATGAAAAAATGATTTATTAAGTTAAAAATTTACATTATTGCATCCGTTTCTGGAGCTTCCATTTAAGTAACCATTCGGTACTTGTGGTTGGAAGCCCCGCTCTTCCGTGTTTACAACAAGCCTTAATATTTAAACAAAATAAAACATTATATAGTATGGTTAATACTACAAAAGTCTTAATTTTTCCTATTTAGCGTGTGTATTAGTGTGCGTGTAATTAAGTGTGTGTGATAGTGTGTGTGTGATAGTGTGTGTGTATAGTGTACTAATATCTGTTATAACAGCGACACAATAGTGCAACAATGCCACTGCGCTGCGCCACTGCTCTGCGCCGCCCTCCTGCTGCAGGATGCAAACGCTTGTGAACCGGTTCCTTATCACCACGGGCCCCTCCTCCCACCCCCACGCTCGCACCAGACATGCTAATATTTGTGTTGTCATAAGCCGCGAGCGCAGCCGCCCGCTTAATAACACACCCATGAAGTTATGATACGTAACTTGACTTAGGACGGGAGAAAAAATGCTTGCCTTGTCGAAACGAACTAATCTACAGCATTTGAAAAATAGAGAAAAAGCTACTATACATAAAACAATGGCTTTAGAAAAGAACAGAAAATACTTTAATCTATATTTGTACGAGGATTAGAAAAGTAAAAGTGTCAATTAAAAAAGCAAATGACAAAGTCGTGGAGGTAATTAACGATAAAAGCATATACAATTAAAAAAAAAAACAATTGCTTTGTGATCATCGACGTCGCCGCCTGCAAGGTCGCAGTGATATAACGGGTTGACGTTTGAGGGCTCGCAGCGTCGGCCGGCTGACTGAGAGGCAGTTCGCTGCCAAGTTCTCATGACATTTTGACAGTAATACGAGTTTAGCGTGAGATGGTCGCCAAAGTGAAATGTTAATAGCGTTGCCAGTGACTGGACCACGCGCTAGGACGCTGAATCACAACCATCTGCACACTAGCGCCATGGTACTATGCACGTTAGCTTAGCGGTAGACCCACGTCCGCGGCGCTCCCCGTAGCTCCAGGGACCCGTCGCTGCTCCAGCCGGTGCTACTGGTGGCGGGCGAGGCGCGCGGTCCGCTGTAATACACCGTGGCGTAATGTCGGGGGCGGGGCCGCGCCCACCGGACACAACCGAATATAAAGCGGCAGTAAAAGTTTGCAACGTGCCACCACTTCATGTGTACATAAAAACTACAAAAAAAAACGTGTTGCGTGCTGTGATTGTGCGAGCGGAGCCCTCCACCGACCAGATAATTGCCTTTAAGCGCGCTTTTTATAACAAACATAAAGAAAACGATAAGTAGATAGCAAAAGTGTTTCTTCGATTTACTTTTACTTGTTACTTCTGTAAGACAGACCGCGGCCCGGCGCAGGCGCTCTCCGCAGTTGACGACCACCTCGCTCCGATAAATACAAGACTGTGAATTTAACAAGTCAAGAATACGCTCAAATTTGAAACAGACAAGCAGTATTTGAACTTATGGTCAGACGTTTTAGCGGACAGCGGTTAGTTTCTTCCGACGATTACTTGACGGGAAGTTGCAATAATATAATATAATATAGTATAATATAATATAATATAATATAGACGCGTTGGTATATTCGACAAGTGCTGCGCCCTCAGCGACCTTCACGATTTGATTTACATTAAATTAAGGGGCTGTGACATAACACGTGACGTGTCTCGCGGCGTACTCGTACTCGGCGTCTCCACACACGACATCTAAAGGGAGAACAGTGAACAATTGACCTGAGTGTACTGGAAGTAATATTAAATTCGAATACGTAGTTAACATTATCCCCGCAATAACACATGGCTCGCGTGGATTACAAAACATAGGCTATTTAGACAGATTTAGTGGGGGTCCACGGCAGATGAAACTGTGTTAGGACCGGGCGCCGAACACTGAACTTAAATCGAGCCCGTGCCGTGTCCGCCGTCCCTCCGCCGCCGGGCCCGCTGCGCTGCGCCGCGATACACGACCAGTTTTTGTACCTTTCAATTACTGCAATTTCACTGCAAATATTTTGAAAATAATCGGCTGATAAAGCACTTTCACCGCCGCCGACAGCCGCCGCTACAAGCTGTGCGAGACGCTATGATCCGCGGCGTTGCTTGACTTATAATTGTTCCATCCTGTTTATACCAATCAATTAATGCACGTGACACATGTTTAAGTGCTTAAAATAAAAAAAAATATATGAATAAAAAACCACATATCGTTGAGCAGCAGACGTCACACAACAAACAATCTGCACTTCAGCGTTACAGCACGTAATAAGAACATTTCAAACCGAAATTACAGTAAACGGGTGTTAGGGATGTCATGCGGACATTTAACATTTGGTAAGTGCATTGTTGGCGGGAGCGCGGGGAGCGCGTGGGGCGGGGGGGGGTTCTGCATTTACGGCTATGGAAGTGCTCACTCGAGGCTTGGCAATATTCGTTGATAACTTAATGCTGTCCTCGTGAAAGTAAAAGCCGATTTATAAAAAAAAAAAAAAATTCTCCATGTTGGCCCGACTTTCTGATTTTGACAGCGAGCGTACCCCAATTGCCCGCCATTGCCTATTACCCGCCTAAATTATAAAGCTACCTCCGACACTTACGTTCTTTTTTACGTGCAAGGTAAAGGAGGGCGAGGAAGCATGTTTGTCGTCAGCGACAAATCAGTGACACCAATCTAAAGTTTATATTTGCGCCGCCGTTTCAGTTCAATGCTCTAATATTAATTACAGAAAATAATTTTCTGTTTACGATTTACTTTGGTTACAATTTTCTACAATTCATATCGCACTGGAACTATGTTGTTTTTTATGTCATTATAATTAGTTTTTACGACAATAATTATAGCATCTTAATTTAATAAACGCAGTTGTTTCTTTGTCGCGTGACCGTGCTGTCGCTGCGCTGTCGCGACTGGGATCAGGTTTGTAACTGTACCACCACCAGCGCCGCCGCACCACGTTGCCTTTTGAGGACTTCTCCGAAGCCGCTGCAGCTACCTTTATCCCTTCAGATACAGATACAAAGTAACTCGCCTTGGACGATATGACAAAGAGGGTTACATCCCTCGAAGCACAAAGGTTTGCACGAAACACCCCAGAAATGTAAAAAATAAAAAATGTTTGTTTTTGACTGTTTTTTTTTATGACGCTGGCCGTTGAAGCGATGATAATCCAGGAGGAAGCCGAAGATTTGTGGCGCCTACAGGACACGGGCGTGCTGCGTCCGCTACGGCTGTGGGCGAAGCGAGGTGCGGTCGAGTTGCCCACACTGCACGTGAGGTCGTTCATACATCTCTTTCATGTTTTGTTGGTCAAGCTTCCTAATTTTCTGTGACAGAGATTTATTACACATTATTCGTTGTTTTCTCAATAAGTGATTTCCATATGTCCGCCGGGCCCGCCCACATGATATCAGTTTCAGACCTCTTCCACGATCTGTCGTCGAGGCGCCAAGCGTTGACACTTTACCACAGTGAATAGGCATCGTAAACATGAGAGCGGGAGCTTGCAAGCTGTCTGTTGCCGCTGCCTTTGTAGGTGGCGCGGTTGTGCGGTGCGCCTGACTCACAACTACAGCGAGCGCGAGCAACTGTTTTGTCAGCTGGGGCTTCGCAAACAAACCGGCGTCCTGACTCACTCAGATCCTAGCCCCCGGCACGGGCTCGCCGCTTTCATCGCACCCTGCACTGGCTCCCCGCGACAAGAGCTCCGCCAGTCCAGTGCTCGTTGTCGCTGCACATCCGCTCATCTGTATTCAAGTTCCTCGTCTAAAACAATGTTAAATCCTTAAGACTTTTCTCGTTTCCAAGTAGTTTTAGATTACTTTAGTTCTATTAAGATTATATAGAACATGTATGTTTTACCACAATATATCTAATTATTATAAAATTGTACAAATATAAAAAAATATAATTTCCCAACTACAGAGGAAATAGCTCTAGCCAGATTCTAATTCAAATTAAATGTAACAATAACGCGGTACGCCATCTATTGGTAGAGAAGAGAACTTCGAAACGGAGGAAAATTTATTCTAAAACTAATATAAGATGCTTTGTTGAGGTAAATAAGGACGTGTTCAGATAATGCAATGTTTGAAAAAAATTTTTGTTTTTGTTTTCACAACTTGTGTTTTAACCAGCTCAATAAATAATCCTCATTTTCATGGCAAGGCAAGGTTCAAACGATTAGTATCTGGCAGTGCCATCTATGAACAATATATAAAAGTAAAAACTGGTTGAATCAAGAAAAAGTTTTCTCAAGTTAATATTAAGTTCTTATTATCCTCAAAAGATGTCGCGAAAGTACAAAACCAAAACCGAAAAAAGTAGAGGTTTTGTTAAATCCCTCATTTATATCCAGAAATATGTGAAAATCAGAAATTAAGATATAATTATAGAAACGTTTTCGTAGAATGTAAGCATGAACACTAGCCGGTAATGAAAGCCGAATGTCTTTAGATGCGTCCCCGTTTTACAAACCGTATTGTTACGAAACTAGCTCTAAGTAAGTACTGGAAAATGCATAATAAAGCGTGAAATGGCATTCAATGCGATTTCTTAATTTATATAATTATTGTATTGAATTACGACCACAAAGTACATATAAACGTAGAGCCACAAACACAGTCTTTTACGATTTAGTTATTTATGACAAGCGCTCGATTATAAAAAAAATACAACTAAACAGAATTCGTTAACTTCAAGTCTATGCCCCTAATTTGTTAGTAACAATGTAACAATTTTTACTTACTGTTTTACAAACTACAGCCCGAGAACGTGTACCATCGGTCTGTTACAACAATGAAGGATAAATAGCGTCGCTACAAGATGCCAACAACCTTCTGTCGGGTCTGCTCCCAGACTTGACGTCGTCTGCATACGAAATGCTCGCAAAAGCAGCTGGACGGTTGTTACAAGCGACAAATTCAGATCATGCAGCAAAATGCCATACTGTTATTTCTTAAGAATATTGCCTACAATGATCACTTTAATTTCTTGTTACATATTTTTCAGGCCGTATTAGATTCAGCTATCAGTGCCAGTGCCAGGCGGCGGGGCCACAGCTAGGCCCGGACCCCCTCCTCCTCTCCGCCCCTCCGCCACCGCCCCTCCGCTCAATCTGCGGAGCCTTGACACGTCGCTTGCCTAACACTACTTTTTTTACCGTTTTCTTTGGACAAAGGCAAAAAAATAGTGCAGGTGCGGGTTTCGATTCATCAATGAGATGTGGAGCATATACAGGCGGATGCGGAGCCTGGCCGAGCGCCAGCGCTAAAGGCCTAAAGTTGAGCAAAGTATTTCCTCTAATACAGGATGAAATGGTTCACACATTGTTCCATAAACAGAAAGTGACATAAATACTTCACCGGGCGAATAATTACCCATCACAACGGTTTTAAAGAGGTAATACAACGTTCTTACAAACGATATTACATTCGAGGAGTACGTGCGTGTGGCCACAAGCAATGCGCTGTCCGCGCGCGTGCGACTCGCGACGGAGCTCGGGGCGTTTCAGCGTCCGGAACTGCGCGTATCGGCGTCTTATAAATTATCAGAAGGATTAGCTTTCTTTTGTTTTCTCAAATATTAATTAAACCATAGTTTGACGTTGCAAACCTCACGTGACGTCAGCTGACATTTCATTACGATATTAATGTTACAATTCGTTTGCAACGAATTTTGAACGAATACAAAATAAAATTAAATAAACAAAGTTCCCGTGTAATGAGAGCAGCGCCGGCCGTTCGTTAAAACAGGCATTGAAATGTAATTGCGTCGATCTGTTGTTACTACGTGGAGATAGTTTAGTCATTTCAATACGCTGTCAATACTGAAGGCGGCTAGCCCCTTTGCCCGGCTGTCCGGTTGCCCGGCTGTCCGGTTGCCCGGCTGCCGGGCTCCGCGTACTACTCACTACCACTGCTACTTACTACTTCGTGACGGTTCCTCCCGCCTCAAAGTTAATAAACAAGACACTTGATTATACTCAGTTCCCTTTCAGTGTGTGTGTATGATGATGCAGGGCAACTTTGTTTCATTCATTTGTCATTTATTCCTCTTCAGCTTCCACCGGCCGGCTTCAGGGCCGCGGGGCCTACCCGAGCTAGGGCCGACTGGGCCTCGGTCGTGCGCGCTGGCCCAGTACGGGTTAGTTCACTTTACACATGTCTTTTAAGTGCTCCGCAGATAAGTGCATGTTTTTGTTCACCTTAAAGACGTCCGATAAATACATATGAAATTCGTAAAGCAGGAAACACATTTTGCTATGGCGGCAGCGAGTAGGATTTGTAGACTACGGTCAAATTCGGACAAGTGCTCAGCAACTGCGCTACTGGCGCCGCTCACGATGTCGCCAGCCTCACATGTATACGACAAATATGTAGCGTTGTTACAAATAAGCATTACATTTGGTAGAGGAGTAATCCTTAAACTACCTTTATTGAATTGTTCTAACGAAGTTGAATTACGTACATCCTAAAGCGCCATATATTTAACGTGCAAAACAATCAGGTGGAAATAAAATATAATATGTATAAGCCATCGAGGGGCAGTGATGCGTGACGGTTTGGGCAACCGGCGATCGGACAAAACTGCGCGCGCGCCGCTCCCGCGCGACACTCGCTGCGCCATGCCGCGCGCCGCCACGCCCCGTCGTCTGCTGCCGCGGCTGCCGCTGCTGCTGCTGCCCGCGCTGCTACTCGTTCCCCTGCCCACGCTCGCGCAGTACACCGATAACTCCGCTCACGCCGCGAACACTACCGCCGCCGATATCAACAACGGAACATCAATTGTATTGATAGCCAGCAACGACACGCTTCTCGATGCGGCCGACGAGAGCCTCGCGGAAGGCGAACACGAGCCGGTCGTGAGGAAGAAACGGACATTCGGCGATATAGTGTTCAGAGGATTGGCCGATGTTTTGGGATACAATGTCGCAAGGAAACCAAAGAAATTTGTTCCATATTTTTCCGCAATTTGGGGATCGTTTTTTTTTTTAATATTGGCTTTCACATGTCAGTGGTTTGCCTATATTTCTGTTAAGAGAATATTTAATAAT
>JAODUI010000028.1:8752390-8765706 GCA_027563995.1 Papilio gigon
ACTATTGTCGTGGACCATATCCTAACGGAAGTTTTTTCAAACTTACCGGGAATGGTCAGAAGAAATATTAGTATTTTAACAAAAATCTGCTAATATTTTAATTAAAAAAAAAAGATGTAGATGTAGCAATGGCATGGTAAGTAGAAACTTAGAAATACTTACCGAGATGCAAGAACGATGCTCTCGAGCATAGTATAGAAATCTTGAAGCTAACAATAGTTGGAGCAAATTTCTGCAAATGCTTCCAATCTGGCTGAGTGCCGAAGTGCTAGTCATTCACGTTAATATCAGCGCTTGTTGGAATAAGAACGCAAAACCTCCCACATAAAACATTACTTCGAAAAACATATCTTTTATGAAAGAGTCTAGGTGAATGTTCTTGGTTATTTAACGGTTAGATTTAATTTTTTTTCTATACATTTAATAGTATTGTTAAACTATTTCTTCGACCATTACGAACTAAATTTATTTAATTACCTTTTTAAGGGTTTATTTACGAATACCAAAATTATATCAAAATATAATACGAGACGAGATATTGTTTATAATATCTTCGTCCGATTCAATAATACTAGTTCGTCAATCAACGAAATGAATCAAGAACAGAAGATCCGTGACGTTATTGATATAAAAAAACAAAAATTAATTCATATTTACAATTATAAGAAATTAAGATAGCTTTAGCATGAGTTCAGATAACCCGGCCAACAATTTAAGTTACTATTTTTGAAAATCTTGTTAACTGAAATAGTATCAACACACGGTCATATGGACTTAGTCTAAAAAACAACCATTGTAAAAAATTCAATTTAAATATTTGATTAAAAACCCGACTT
Organism: Papilio gigon; assembly: GCA_027563995.1. Classification (NCBI taxonomy): domain Eukaryota; kingdom Metazoa; phylum Arthropoda; class Insecta; order Lepidoptera; family Papilionidae; genus Papilio; species Papilio gigon. The sequence continues at coordinate 8,753,227 of JAODUI010000028.1, forward strand.
GCATCACGTGTCTGTGTTCCCATGGAACGAATTATCAGATTTAATTTAGTATTTCAAAATGTAAAAATGACGGAATTTTCCACGTTGACATAGTTACAAACAATTTCTGACTGATGAATAAAAATGTGTCACAATACTATAAGAATAGTTGTAGTAACAAACAAAAAGCAAAGATGAAATCAGTGAAGCGTGTGGATGTTACAGACCTTATGGATGTCGAGATCGCTACGCACTCTTCATTTGTGGCTAAATTGGCGTACGGTACAGGCGCAATTCAGTTTGCAACAGCTTGTTACGTCAAGTAGAGTTATGTCGGTTCTTCGAGGTTGCAATTTAGTACCGTAAAACAATTTTAATTTTAACTTTTTACACTTTATTGCGAACAATTTATAATATTTTGTTTTATTCTAAGGCTTACACAAAACTATGTTAGAACTATTTTGCTTATAATTAACCAACATTTTACGTGAATTACAAAGATTCCACCAGGCCTTATATTATACGTAAATTTTATATTCTTATATAAATCGCCCAAACGTAGAATGAGACCAAGATTATAGAGAGATATAGAGATATTGCATGCTTAGATTGATAATCGAATGAAGAAATGATTAATTAAGTACATCTCAGTTAAAATCTAACTAAACTAAAAACAAAAACCGTATCCTAATCTAAAATGAAGAATGTTCACTTGTTTTTATTTGTGTCCACAAAACATTTATAAAACAACTTCTTTTCAAGATCAAAACGATAATTTCTTTAAAGTTTATTAAGAAATTAATGTCTAAAATTTTTTAAACTTTTTAAATAAATTCTAAATCTTCTTGATAACACGTAGCTCAGTACTGATAAAATAAAAGAGGTCCTCTGTTTAATGTTCCATTTAATTAGGATCTTTGAAAAGAAAGCACGTCCGCACAGTTCCGTCCCCAATTCCATTAGCCGGGATGCTCCATAATCTTGAAACAACATTTAATTTCTAAAGAAAACAGAAGTCAATCCTGATTCTATCCACAGATAACCGCAAAAAACAAAGCAACAATACACACCGTCTACGGGCTACGTTACCAACTTCTATAAATGTAATTTAATCAATCTTCAAGTTGCTAGTAACCTATAAATTAGTATTTTTTTTATAGCGAAGCGAGCGGCGGTCTCACAAAGGTGATCATCGACGCAAATAGACCTACAATTAGAATTATTTACTAAGACTTAGATGATCTACCTCTTCATCACCTATAAATATTTACATTATTCGTTACGTAACTTGAAACGTTATACGTCAATACCTTTAAATGGTAAAATAATATAAAATATTTATCACTTAATTCACAGTACTTAAAATATTTAAGTTACGTGAAAGCCGCAATCGAAATTACGTATCCATTCTCATTGGAATAATCCGATTCAATTTCCTTTTTACTGCCGTATTAAGCTTAAACATTAGCTTTAGGTAAGATACCATTTTATCTCAGTATCATTATCGAAACGACTTCGAAAACATTTTAAATAAAAAAGAGTGGCAACTAAATACTAACTTATGTTGCTCATAGTGTCAACTATTATAGGGGTAAATTGTATAAAAAAAGCTGACAACTTTTGCAAAGTAAATTGTAATTGTTACATGACAAAGAATAAGAAAATGATAAGGTAAAGATAAAATTAAAAAGAGAATGCGTATTCCATGTTATCTCCTCTGTCATTAATTTATAAATAAAAACTGTTTAATTGTAACTGAAAACGGTCCTTTCAAAGCAAACAGTGATCATCCAGTCACATAAGGATTTAAAGAAATATAATTGATTGTCGAAAATATTGATCAAGATCGTCAACTGTTCTTATTTAAAATGAACCATCGCACTGCTGGGTTTACTATTAAAATTACTATTCAATAAAAACGACAATTGTTTATATTGTTCGTATCATGTCGACTTAAACCGTCCACTGTATCCTTCATACGTTGTAATTAATGCAAAATTATTTAAGTTAACAAAGCAGTAAACCCTGAAACAGCAATTCACAGATGCTTGCGTTTAAATTACGCCACCGCCCGCTCTAAGCTCGTTATTCTACGCCGCCTCTGGTCGTGTCCGCCTCTTTCGTGTTCGCATTGCACTTTGATACCGAAATATTTACATTAATAATAATATATAACATAAGTTAATTAATAATCACTTATAAATATTAATCCTTGCTGATTTTGAGTTTTTTTTTTGCAAGCTTGTTAGAATCTACTACTAATATAGCACCAAAACATGTCATTCCATTTCAAATTTTTTAGCTTTATTCAATCTCAGGAATTGCAAAGCTTAATTGGCCGGTCACATTGTCCGGAGAACAGACAACCGATGGAAGTTAAAAGCCTTGGAATGGCGGCCCCGGACAGGTCGACGCAGCGTTGGTAGACCTCCCGCGCGATGGTGATTACTTTATTATCCACATACCACTATTGGGTAAATAAAATTTGTGTGGTATGAAAAAGTGACAGTGTTCCTGTGTTTGCAGGCCACCCTAGAGGTAGTGAGGTTTGGTGCACTACAAATTTTGTGTAATTAATAATGGTGGATACCATTTTAGTCGTTGTGCCTGCAGCACCACACCTTTTCTTTTACAGGTCAGTAATCATACTAAAAATAAATTACTCATTTTTTCTTCAATGATTCTGTGAATCATTTTAAAGGAAAGTTGCGTGAAGGAAGCCAGGTAGTAGGTAGGTCAGATATTTTTGGAGCGGCGCAGCTTGCCTTGCCCGGCTGCCTGCGCACTGTGCGAGTCTCGTCGTCATTAAAAACAAAAGACTAACTATCTAAATTTGCAGAGAAATACGTTAAAGGAAAACGTAAAAACAGGCAATAATTCATTTTATTTTCGATGCTGACTTTGTGATTATATTTTATTGGCTTATGATAAATTCTTGTTTCGCACAAGTGGTTGGCGGAAAATCGTTTTCATGACAAGGTCAGAACAAAATGCATTCGCATATGTGCCGCCTGGTGCCATGGTGCAATGGTGCCACTAAAATGTGAATACATGTCGCGCAGTTGTCGGTTCGTTCGTTCACCGTGCCAGAAGAGCGCACACCTTAGAAATTGTACGCCAATAGAGTTTAAACATTTGTTATATCAGTTTGTTGACGGTAAATTATACAGAGTAGATTATGAAGGAAAAAATGGTCTTGAATCTGGTCGGAAGGTTACTTCGGCTGCCGCAATCAGGTAAGTTTAAGCGTTCTCTCGGCCAGGAGCGGGCTGATTAAATATGTATGTAGCGAGTCGGTGCGGGGAAGACGTCGTGCAGGACACGCGGCACGCGGCACGCGCACCGTGGGCACGATTGGTGTGCTTTTTGCTTACGACAATTAGAAGGATGACAATACGTAAGGCATTGTTAAATCATCTTTTATTTTTATATATTTTAATCTGTGACAATTCTATAATCTAACGCTTTGTTATGTTTGGATTTGTTAAACTATTTAAAATGGCCAAGGTGGTCAGGACAGATTAAATTTATAAAAATAAAGTGTGTAGCCCATGTGAACGCGAGCTGTGCGCACTAAATCCGAGTTTTATTTCGCTGCCTCAGCGCCATTTCTCTCTCTCACACGTATAACACATTTACAAGGCAAACAGCATGTAAACATTACGTATAAAGTTAATTATGAATGTGCTTTATGTAACAAAGTTTGTTTTGGTACCCCGCGGCGCACCGACAGCTCGCCATACGTTGCATTACGGTGTTACGTACCGAGACGTGGCCCTGGCCGTGTAAGGCTTCATCGCACATAGCCGATCCGTCACCAGGGTGATGTCATGCATTTTTTACTCTACGTACCAAGATACAGTAGTTTATATTTATTTTTACTGCGTAAATACTTATAATAAGTTTAAAAAAATGAAACGTTCAAATCCCAGTCGAGACTTTTGTTACTACGACAATAAGGAAAAAGACGCATCTAATCTTGTAGCAGAGTGGGCCAATCACAATTAAATCTGCAAAAAATTAACCCTTTGCACTTGTCGCCGTATTTGCGATATTAACAAGCTAACGGTAAATCCGCTGTCGCCGTAGCGGCGACACGGTTGTTTTGCAGCCTCGGTGCCGCGCCCTCCACAGTTGTGTTTATGACACGTTTATTATGCTTACATTGTAGTAAGAGTAAAAAGTGCTATATATAAGTTTATTCGGGTACATTCATAACGTTACAACCTTCATTTAGTGAAGGTGGAAGGCGAAAACTTTGAGGATAGTTGTGTAATGAGTGATGTGGAATTTTGCGTTGCTCGCCGACGATTTAAGTGAAATAGAATTAGAAGATCGTTTAGAGTCAGACAGTGATGATAGTGACGTAACAGTAGATAGAGAAAAAAGAATTGCAATTATTGAATCTGATTTAGAGGACGAAGATACACCATCTGTAGACGGCGATGTATGGAGTAATATTACGGGAAGCGACATTCCTTTGAAAAAAAAAATTCTCAACAGGAAATAAAAGACCAGGGCCACTACAATGTTTTAAACCGTATTCCACGGAAGAGTTAGTGGACGAAATAGCGTCGGAACAAATAGTTGGAACTAATACAGTGCTGGAGTTGGTAGTAGTCGGTAGCCTCTATGCTTTACTAGGCTGGAGTGCGAACGGTTAAATCGAGCCAAGGCACTATCGCACGTCCAGAATGTAAAAAATAACATTTCATAAATGGCACCGTTCAAGTCGCCACCGACTACATCGGGCAATGATTTTTGTAGCGTTTCTTAACATGAATTGTATAATTCTTATATCAAGGTATTGTCGTAAGGTAAAATGAGCTGTTCCTGAGCAGCGGCCTGTTTATCGCGAGGTTTGTTTGGTGGAGCCCGCCCACGACCTTTCCCACGAACGAAAGTGCACGCTGCTCCTTCGTTCGTGTGACAGTACCTCGGCGTGGTGCTCACTCGCAACGTCAGCCTTCATATGCAAAACCGCCGCGGGGCCATGGGAGTGGAAGCGCCCTTGACTTTAGCAACGAAGCCGCGACAATTATTACTAAAAAATTTCAATTTCTACTCATCGGCACATAATCGATTGACGACTAGGTTTTTCCTCAAGCAATCAACTACTCGACGTCGCCCGTTACTAACTTTTGTGTTGTCTCTTAGTTTTATTAACGCCGTCTGCTCCTTTGTTCGGTTTTTCAATGACACCAATGAATTTACAAAAGTGGCACTCGATCTCGCCACATTTTCACCGACTGCTCAATGTTTGCCACTCAACTATCTAGATCATTATAAAATTAAAAATATTGCTATATTTTTTATAATTCAATGCAAAACCGCATACTGTGGAAGATAAGAAATTGAGTCTCCAATGACATCCAACTCGGCCCTACGACTGCCGACAATCATGCCGAACGAAGGCAAAATGTCATAAGTATTTGATTTGGAAGACGGGGCGGCCGCGGGCACATGCGCTCACGCTCTTCACACCCCTGACAGATTAAATTCAGTCCTTCGCATTGATTATGAATGTATGTCAGAAATTATCCCAATGACTCCTCGCTTAGAAACCCTTCGTGAAAACTAAAAACAAAAGTGAATCGCTTTGTGACCGTCATTTGCGTTTTCTCGAACTCTCTATTGACGTTGGCCCGGTGCCGTTGGACTTTATTGTGGTCGTGGCCGGTGCTATATTTCATCTTGCTCAGTCAACATATTTGTCATTGAGGTATTTCATACATTCCCCGTGTATGGTATAGGCTTTAATTTTTCTAGGAAGTAAGAAATGAAACTACCCTCCTAGTTTGCTGTTCTGTGACTTTACCAAAGCTTTACCGGAGCATCGTCCAGTTTACTTCTATCTTAAAAGTAACCCGAATGTAAATTAGTATTAATATGTGTGTGCAGATGAGGACGAGGCGACGGCTTCGGGCGTGTCGGAGGGCCCGGGGGGCGCGGCGGGCGACCAGGCCAACCGCATCATCTTCGTCAACCGGCCGCAGCCGCAGAAGTTCGTCAGCAACACAATATCGACCGCCAAGTACAGGTAGCTTTACCGTCTTAACATTTCGGCCGCCACCGTGTTGCAAGTATATCGTCGTAGCATTGGACGTGCTCCTTCACTCGTATAAGCGTCGCACACGAGACCCTGCGGACACTTGGAATGATTGCGTGGTTGTCGTATGCTAGCTAGCGTCGACTTGCGTATATTCAAAGTTTACGGCACTTATTCGGGGGACCGCTTTGATAATTTGATTATCTTTTGTAAAGGTCAGCACGATGCAAGGTGCTAATGTATGTATGTTAGTGTCAAACGCCAGGCACGCTACGATTGTTGTTAGGACTAGAAAGATTGTTGTTCTTAAAAAAATAACAAAGCGCACAGTGCATGAGGCTGTATAATGCGAGATATTTTTACATGAGGTCAACCGTCGTTTCTGGAGACTAGAGGCCGGTCGATTGCAGCGCGAACCGTGACGCCATCTTCCTTTTATATGGACATTGCCATCGTACGATATTGTCCTGCGATTATTGACTCTCTGTACTAAACAAACATTTTATATTTGTGTACTTCTATCTACTTGTACCCGTCATGTCCACTGCCGAAACATCGGTTATGGGTTTTAAGTCATTTCATATAGTATATGTCTGTTTGGGTTCGACGATGGGAAACCCTTGGTTATGATTGCTGTAACTTGTTTGCAGTCGATGATTAAATGTTTGGATGTGTGCCTTCCGCGGCGTGTAGCGTGCCATCGTTCGTGCCGCTGTTCCTGTTCGAGCAGTTCCGGCGCTACTCGAACTGCTTCTTCCTGCTGATCGCGTTGCTGCAGCAGATCCCCGACGTGTCGCCCACCGGCCGCTGGACCACGCTCACGCCCCTCGTCCTCATACTCAGTGTTAGCGCCATTAAGGAGATCGTCGAGGACTTCGTGAGTAACTGACTACTTGCCATTCGAATGCTGCAAAATGTCGACATGAAGTATGTTTGCCCACTTCTAGGTCGTAGGTAAAGACTAAATTTGGTGTTTCAGAAGCGGCACCGGGCGGACGATGAGACGAACCGTCGGAAAGTAGAAGTGCTGCGCGGCGCCACCTGGCAGCTGGTGCGCTGGCAGCGGCTGCAGGTCGGCGACATCTGCCGCGTCCTCAATAACCAATTCTTTCCTGCGGACCTCGTGCTACTCGCCTCCAGGTGGTTATGGCATTGGTATGGACAATGACTCCAACGAGTCTGATGGCGAATTAGAACTATTTTAAAATTTGAATGTATCGTTTGGCAGCGAACCCCAGGGCATATCATTTATCGAAACGTCGAATCTGGACGGTGAGACGAACCTGAAGATCCGTCAGGCGACGCCGGAGACGGCGCGGCTGGACAACCTGGGCGCGCTGGCGGATTTCCAGGCCACCATACAGTGCGAGCCGCCCAACAGGCACCTGTACGAGTTCAATGGCATGCTCAAGGAGACCAACACCAGGTTTGCGGACTAGTCGCGTACTGAACATGTTTGTTGCTGTCCATGCAGCGCGGGTGTTCAGTCTACATGTTGCGTGTTGTGCAAGGTCGGTGCCGCTGGCGCTGGACCAGATGCTGCTGCGCGGCGCGCTGCTGCGCAACACTGCCTGGGTGCACGGCGTCGTCGTCTACACCGGACACGAGACCAAGCTCATGATGAACTCCACCAAAGGTATGCATTAGCCAGGAGCCCTGCACTGGCCTACTTGCAAGACGAAAGAGTGATCATTGTTTCGTATTTGCAGCGCCCCTGAAGCGGTCGTCGATCGACAAGCAGACCAACACGCACATCCTGATGCTGTTCATGATCCTGCTGGCGCTGTCGCTGCTGAGCGCGGGCTGCAGCGAGCTGTGGGTGCGCGCGCGCCACGCCGACACCGACTGGTACCTCGGCCTCGACGGTCAGTACGCGGCAGTACGCGCCACACGGCCTCGTACGAGCACCTCTGCGAACCGAGGCCTCTAGAACATTTCTCGTGTTGCCAATGGCTTTGTTAAAATGTACGACTGTGTTGTTCCAGAGGCGCAGAACGCAAATTTCGGATTCAATTTTTTAACATTTTTGATATTGTACAACAACCTCATCCCGATATCACTGCAAGTCACGGCCGAGATCGTGCGATTTTTCCAAGTAAGTAGTGCTTTGAAATGTTGTTGCTTATTTGAACCTTATTGTGCGCGAGGTTCGGGCCTGAGACCGTGTCGTGTGGCAGGCGAAGTTCATAGCGATGGACGGCGAGATGTACCACGCGGAGTCGGACACGCCGGCCCTGGCGCGCACCTCCAACCTGAACGAGGAGCTGGGCATGGTGCGCTACGTGTTCAGCGACAAGACCGGCACCCTCACCTGCAACGTCATGGACTTCCACAAGTGCTCCATCGCCGAGGTACCGCCCTCCTGCCCCTGACACCCCGCTCCTCCCCCTCCCCGTCCCACATCCCGGCAGCGACCAACATATCAATTGTACTATGTCCTAGCAGATAATTTACAACCGGCCGGGACCCAACGAGAAGTTAGAAGATACGCTGCTCTATCAGAACCTACAGCGCAACCACCCCACGTCGCCCGTCATCCGCGAGTTCCTCACCATGCTGGCCATCTGCCACACCGTCATACCCGAGATGGTGGACGGCAAGATCAACTACCACGCCGCCTCGCCAGGTAGACAGATACGCCCTGCGCTGCGTAGGTGACAAATACAGGTCGCAGGCGAGTAACTTGTGTGTGTTCGCGCTCCGTCAGACGAGCGCGCGCTGGTGCTGGGCGCGGCGGCGCTCGGCTACGTGTTCGAGACGCGCACGCCGCAGGGCGTGGCCGTGCGCCTGGGCGCGGCGGGCCCCGCCTCCTTCGCCGTGTTGCACGTGCTCGCCTTCACGTCCGCGCGCAAGCGCATGTCCGTCATCGTGCGCACGCCCTCGGGTACACACCATTCACTTACTTATTTTCGTAACTCGTCGCTAAGTCATACTTTTCCCATTTTAACTTAAAAATCAATATTTATAGAGAGCAATAAAATAAATTTTCTTACGTTTACGTCTATTGCGTGTGCTGCTGCGCCAGGCCAGATCCGGCTGTACTGCAAGGGCGCGGACTCCGTGATCTACCCGCGGCTGGCGGGCGGCGCGCAGCACGCGCGCTACGCCCAGGCTACGCTGGCGCACCTCGAGCACTTCGCCGCCGAGGGCCTGCGCACGCTCGTCTTCGCCGTGGCCGACATTCCCGAACACGTCTACGCGGTACCCTATTTACATTTCACATTTGCTGTCCAGTTTGGACCGAGCGCTTACTGTGTGGTGCATGTGCGCAGGACTGGTCAAACACTTACCACAAGGCAAGCATCGCGATACAGGACCGCGAGCAAAAGCTGGAGGAAGCCGCGCTGCTCATCGAAAACAACCTGCACCTGCTGGGCGCCACTGCCATCGAGGACAAGTTGCAGGTACTGCTTGAACCCGCCCGGCGTCCCGTGTAACACCCAGCTGTCTCACTGCCATGCACATCATTAAACAAGTGTGTCGTGTAGGACGGCGTGCCGGAGACGATAGCGGCGCTGCTGAAGGCCAACATCCACGTGTGGGTGCTGACGGGCGACAAGCAGGAGACCGCCATCAACATCGCGCATTCCGCCCGCCTCATACACGCCGCTATGCCGCTCGTGCTGCTCAATGAGGACAGCCTCGACGTCAGTACACGTCCGCGCCTGCGCCCCCCCCCCCTCCACCTCTCCCACCCTCCCGTAGTACCTGATGCGACCTCTACTGTCATGTTGCAGGGCACGAGGGAGACGCTCTCCCGCCACTGCGCGGACTTCGGCGACAACTTGCGCAAGGAGAACGACGTAGCGCTCATCATCGACGGCAAGACCCTCAAATACGCGATGGGCTGCGACCTCAAGAAGGACTTCCTCGACCTCTGCCTCTCCTGCAAGGTCGTCGTCTGCTGCAGAGTGTCTCCGATACAGAAGGCTGAAGTACGTGCTTTAAATACTGTAAAATGCGTATTTTAAATGTTTAGATGTGGTCATAGCTGATGCGTGTGTTGCCAGGTGGTGGATCTGGTGTCGCGGGCAACGGGCGCGGTGACTCTGGCCATCGGCGACGGCGCCAACGACGTGGCCATGATTCAGCGCGCCTCTGTCGGCGTCGGCATCTCCGGCGTGGAGGGCCTGCAGGCCGTCTGCGCCTCCGACTACAGCATCGCGCAGGTCCTGCACGCGTAGACGCAGTGCTTTGCTAGGGTTTCTTGCAGGACATAACACGCCACAAAACAATCTAATGGTATTCTAATGTTGGTGTAGTTCCGTTTCCTGCTGCGGCTGCTGCTGGTGCACGGCGCGTGGAACTACTCGCGCATCAGCAAGCTCATCCTGTACTCCTTCTACAAGAACATCTGCCTTTACGTCATCGAGCTCTGGTTCGCGATATACTCCGCCTGGTAAGCGCCCCGCCGCCCCGCACGCCGCAGCAGTGCTCCAGCAGTGCGGGCGCGCTGATAGCCCGCCGTGTCCGCAGGTCCGGTCAGATCCTGTTCGAGCGCTGGACCATCGGTTTCTACAACGTGATATTCACGGCGCTGCCGCCCTTCGCCATCGGCCTCTTCGACAAGCTCTGCTCGCCCGAGATCATGCTGAGGGTGAGTGTCCAGCGAGCTGCCGCTGCTCGTGCACGACGCACGCTTGGAGAGTGACGTGTAACGAGCGGCCGGTTTGTGCAGCACCCGGTGCTGTACATCCCGTCGCAGCAAGGGCTGCTGTTCAACGTGCGCGTCTTCTGGATCTGGGCGGTGAACGCGCTGCTGCACTCGGTGCTGCTCTTCTGGCTGCCCATGCTGCTGGCCAGCCATCACGTGCTGTGGCCCAGCGGCAAGGACGGCGGCTACCTTGTCGTGGGAAACTTTGTCTACACCGTGAGTGCACCCACAGTCACGGACCACTGAGGCCTGTCGTTGGAGTTGTTTGCAGCACCCAACATTTTTCAATTTAAACTGCTGCCTGCGATGTCATTAACGCGTTGTGTGGGTGTAGTACGTGGTGCTGACGGTGTGCCTGAAGGCGGGGCTGGCGACGCACTCGTGGACCTGGGTTACGCACGTCTCCATCTGGGGCTCCGTCGCCCTCTGGTTCCTCTTCATACTCATATACAGGTATCGACACTTTCTCTCTGTGCACTTGACATTCTCCAGTACACAAGGCTTAGAGCCCCCGCGCCGGCAGCGCGGACTGCGCCTCTCGGGATGTGGCCGAGAGCGACTTGTGTTCATCGGCGCGGTTCTCTCCTCTCATCAGAGTACCAGCTAGTTGCCGAGTGGACACATGCCTAGAAATAAATCTAGATTAAATAGAAAAATGTAATTTTTAAAAATATTCGGAAAAGATTACTACTTAAAATCAATTGAGAAAACAAAAATTAATAACTTTAAAAGCTTGTTTGTAAAAAAGTTAAATTTTGAATACTGCGATTTTTCTAATTAACCGACGAAATGTGCGTGTGTCATGTTGCAGCAACCTGTACCCGCTGATAGGCATCGGCGCGGTGATGCGCGGCATGGACCGCATGGTGTTCAGCTCGCTGGTGTTCTGGTTCGGCCTGCTGCTCATTCCCGTCGCCGCGCTCGTGCCCGACCTCGTCGTCACTGTGTCAGTACCCCTGTACACGTAGTTTGCACAAAAAGAGCGGGAACGATGCACTGACGCTCCGTGGGTGTCGCAGTGCGCCAGTGTAATGTAGACGGTCTGTTGTGGTGTTCTCAGCGTTCACAACTCTGCCTTCAAGACGATGACGGAGGCGGTGCGCGAGAGCGAGATAAAGAAGCGCGACCCCGCCGCGCTGCTCGCACAGCCACGCCACTCGTGAGTACCCTGCGCTCGCTCACTGTCTCACTCACTCACTCGCTCACTCACTCTGATCCACACGATTCTTTCGACTGACCGACTGATTTACTCACTGACTAATTGATTGAAAACGATCGATTACCATCTTCGACGCCCATATTACTCTGTTGGTGAGCTGAGCGCTGAGTGTTGCTCGGCTCTCGGCGTGTGGCTCGGTGTCCCTCTACACACACACACTTATACAAACATCCTATGTGTAGCACGCGGCACCTCAGTGTGTGTCCATGCAATCATCTTAGCGATGTGTAGTTTCTAGGAAATAAAATGTCACTCACACATCACACGATCCTTTAAATCAGCTCGATTAATGTTTGCGTTTGGTTTCTTATTTGCATTATGTGTACAGTATATGCAAATGTATATTTTCCCGCAAACATACCTCTTATTTTATTCACATCACTGCATTTAACATTATTTTACATGTATCATTGCGGCATCTTTAAACTTTAGTTGCTCGCCACCGCTGCTGTAAATTGTCATACAATATTTTTGTATCGTCATTAGTATGAGAGGTAGGGGCTTTATTGGCGTTATTGATGGGGGGTGAGTGACTCTTAAAACGGCACATGAATGGCTTGTTTAAAAATATATCGAGTT
>JAODUI010000028.1:8765806-8781114 GCA_027563995.1 Papilio gigon
AGCAAGCAGTACTCTAATTGCTTTTGGCGTATATTTTTCTCTACAGTGAAATTATTTCGCTTCTTTTCGCAAAACTGAACCAGCTTATCGAATCTTATGCACGTTTTTATTTTAACTAATACATGTTTAAAATTCAATAATTTATACATAATGTAAACAAATTATTCAACTTAACACGGGTTTCCACTATCGAAATACTTCTAAGCACAAAAATATATTAGTTCGCCGCCATGTATCATTGTATTTTTCTACGTTGAAGGAAAACATCGTGTTACAATCTGTACTTATTTGCAAAGAAATTCAAATATATGTGCGAAGTCAACCCGCTGGGCCAGCGTGGTTGACTATGGCTTAGTCACCACATAATACGGTAAGCCCCGAGCCTCGCAATGGACGTACGAGCTGATTTGCTAATTATCATTAACACTTCACAACTTAAGTGTTAAGTGCACCGTCTTAATGGTTTTGCCTAAAAGTAAAAATAGAATTAGAACTGAAAGAAAAGATAGAAATAGGAAATTTAAGTAATTTAATTAGTAATAAAAAACTAGAGACAGATTTTTAGATTATTGTAGGAAAATAGCTAGAAAATTGATAGAGAAGAATAAAACATAACAGCTTTACAATATTAGTCAAAATTTTAAATTACAGTCTAAGTTTTTAACAAATTGTATTATTATTTTTATTGTATTTTAAATTTTTTAGCATATGTATATAGTCATTAGATAGTAAGTAATGTATTGTTTTCGAAATTAAATGTAAGTAACTTCTGTATGATTTTTAAATAAAGAAAAACAAGGGCTTTGGATTCACTTGCCAGAGGTGAACGAGAGGGGGGCATAGCGACTCCCAAAAAAAAAACAAAACAGTTTTGCCTACACTTAAAACTGGAGATGTGTACTGCCCTTAATAGATTAAAATCACTTTTGATTTACTACTGAAACGCTTTTGTTTTTGAAGTATGATCTCATTTAAGACGCTGTCGTGTGTGATCAAGGTTGCGGGAGTGCACTGGATACGGGCGGCGCAGAACCGGTCATCGTGGCAGTCGATGGGGGAGGCCTGCGTCCAGCAGTGGACTACATTAGGCTTATAATGATGATGATATTGCGTCGTTTTAATAAACAGTTAATAATGAATAAAAACAAATTAAGGTAATGTTTTAATTCAATAATAAGGTATTTTAATCTAGCAATGTTATCGTGTGACGGTAACAACTGTACACAACATTTAATTTAACACAAGCATTATTTAACGCACTTATAAAACGATTCAAGTCACGCAACGGACCGACGGACTGCAAACATTTTGTACATGTAAATATAGCGTACTTAAAGCTCATTCTGATTCAATGGAAATAACAAATGAAAACCTACCTCACTAAACTCTAAAACACCAATAGCTAAAGTTAAAGGTACGGGCTTTTCGCTCACGTGTTCGGGAGTTCCATTCTCGCTATTCAATTCGAAATTTGTAAAAATATATATTCTCATTTCAATTGAATTTGACATAGTACGTTCCAAAATACGATATTTTTATACGAATCCAAAATAAATATGTGAAGATAATTAATATATGTATCATACTAAAATAAATGCGAAAGTTTGGATGTATGGATATAATTAGATAACATCGTAACGGCTGAACATGCCAGGATCATCTTTAGTACAGAAATAGGTTATAAATTGGAGAATGACTTAGGCTACTGATAATATCAAATCAAAAATTTATTCGCATATTGTGGTTAACATTATTTTTCTAAGACAGATTTTCACATGATTTGACAAAAGATGGCGCTCCACTTAATTGTGGTTGTTCGCGTTCTTTTGTTTTGTGTCTCTCAAGAAGCGGGTCTAAGCGTCGCTTAGACTCAAGAGGGTGTTTTTATAAAAGGTACTAACTCTAATGTATCTTGATACTCCCTTGCGTAGAGAATTTAATTTTCCTTTCCCCGTTAAAAGGTTTTTTAGGTCATTAATACATTTATAATATGATTTAAAAAGATAACTTCGCTTCTAAGGTATCTAATCCTTTAGTTTTTTTTTTAGAAACCATTGTACCAGTCTCATCCGCAATCTGCCCTATTCCTTACAGATGGTCGGCATAGTATGTACTGCATACATCTCTGTCAGCCGTCTATATCTGATCTCACAACCTTCTTACGCACATCTTTCACACAATCCATCCACACCTTCGGTCTCCATCTACCTTTACAGCCATCCACATTCAATCTCATCACCTTCAGATCATCACTAAACAAGTCCATAACAAAATAAACATGAAATGGTTACAAAACAATCTCTAAATAAGAAGGTATAATCAATGGAAATTGTAAATCGTAACAAGCCTATCTAAACAATTTTAACATAGGCTTGGTTGTATTATACAAACAGTGAAACGTCCCAAAATAAATCCATAGACAATGACAGTTATCAGCCATGTGTATATAATTTCTCATTTCCATTGAATTTGACTAATAAAAATACAATTGTTGAACTGCCAAATAAAATAACATCGCTGCCCACACAAGTGGAATACTAAGCAACCCTTGACAAAACAATTTGGCGACGAGACAATGTTGTTCAGATTTAAGTACGTCATTATTTTGAAGACTCTATCCCAACTTACAGTGGTCCCACTTCAATACTGTACACATGAAATATACGGATTAAAATTATAACCAGTACTAGTTTGTATATATATATATATATATATACATAATATACACATACCAGTAAACATGCATCATCTTCAGCCCCTGTCGGCCCATTGTTGGACATATGTCTTTTCCAATTCCTTCCACTGTACGTTCCTCCTTCAACAACCAACGACTTCCCGTCCACACAAAGTCACCACTTGGATGGAGGACATACAGATGACAACGCAAAGTCGATAACATCATCAAACTGTACCACCAACACAATAAACTATTAAAACTTTCGTGAGACATTTCACTATACTACTTATAAAACGGCTTAACTCACATGTAAATCGGTGTTAGGCTCACTCGGTGAGCGACGGGCCGCGAACGCGCGATAGTACCGTTCCCAGTCACCCTGAAGAAAAGCCCCTGATGGGCTCGAAACTAGTCGGTACTGACACCGAGTTGCACGTGAGTTAAGCCGTTTTATAAATAGTAAAGTAGTACACCAAGACAATCTTCGGTCTACTTCGGTATTTAAAGAGAAATTCAATTTAAGTGTTAAATTATATTTACATATGACAGACTGACGAAATCATTAATCGTCTATGGATGTATATGGATGGATTTAGAAAGCATTTGACATTTAAATTTAAAAAAAAACTAGTCGCTTTACACTTCACTCTGGCGCAAGATGAAACATAACTCGTGAGCGCACCAATAGATGGCGCATCCAGTTTTGACAATTTCAACTATACTAGAATCAACAAACATGTGTCTATTTTTAATAAGTGCTTACGGTCATATAAAGGTAACTTCTTTAATTGGGTTGTTATGATTTCCCGTTTCATCGTAAAAAATAATCCAACAGTCAACTGAGGACATAGTCATTTAACCACAAAGTTAAAAGTAAAGTTATGAATGAACAAAGTATATTGTGTGAAACAAATTGTTATCAGTCCATTAACGTTTTATGCTCGGAAATAAATCTAGTCTTATTCGAATACGCCGCAATGAACCCTGTCTTCATTCCAACATAAAACTGTCTACCCTCTTCAAGTTACGGACGATATAATTTTACGAATTCATTTATATTTTTATATTTGTTGACTTTCGAATGTTGCATTTCATATTTCCTTATTATACTAAATTTAATACTTATAATTAATACCATAAATACGAAAGTTTTCATAGATAGATGTTTGTTAAGTGGTAACTCCAAATTGATTAAACATATCTTAATAAAATTTAAACGTTAGGCCATTTAATATGTCCCGTTACTTTGGAGACCTTAGAGCCCTCGCAACCGCACTTGAGGACGGCCACCGAGGGGGTTTTAGTGAGTAAGTATCTCAAATAACCGTGCCTTTCCCCCAGAAAGTATGTTCTGAAGATTTCCCCAAACCACCTCCCCCATACCAAAAAAAGGCCTAAGTTATTTTAACTTTGTGTTGCGCACAACTGGACCGTCGGCGAGGGATCTGTACGGGCGGGACCCACAGGCCCGCACCGCCCCGCGGGGCGCATAACACCGCTCACGGACATTGCTAGAGCATCTTCTGTTCATTAAGTCGTGACATAATCATATTGTATTATCTTCGCATTAAAATAATACATCATAAACCAGTATTTCGTTCATCATCAACCCAATCCCTTCCAACACTCCGAGCCGAAGTTACAACCAAATTAGCAACTCGATATTTCTTAAAAATGTGTCTATAAATATCTTCAAAAAGACAGGTAAATGGCTTTATATATGTTATTGTATAAGCAATTTATTCGACTTGTTTGAAATTAATATTAACTTCTAAACTGATGAAGGAGTTTAGGAATCCATTTTATTAAAAAAAATGAGTATTTATTTAAAAAAAAAAACACTACTAACCACTTACTAATGCTTCATATAACTGTTTACAAGCACTTAGTTACCGCGAGTACAAAGTTTTTTAAAAAGGCTACTTTAAAAAATATACTCTGTAACGTTGTCAATGTTCGCTTTTATGGACTAAAATTTTACATATACATATCTAGGTTATGTCTTGTGTTTATAAAGTATTCAGATGTGCCCGAACTCTAAAGAATATGATGTTTTACATGTAAAAGTTTAAGTACTTAACTACGACGACACTTATCTGTGGATCTTCGTTTAGAAAAGATCTTTCGTATTATAACAACAGATGGCATTATTACAAAAATTTAATTTTAAAGGAAACATTTCAAAAGTCAACGTTCACACAGTCATGTTTGGAAAATGACGGTTTATTAAATTTTTTAAATCACGTGATTTTTATTCATCCTGTCCACATCATCAGGACCACAGCACAAGACTATATTTAGTTGGAGTGGTCAAAGAAATATCAGTAAATTAACAATAATCTGCTTTTTTTGAGTAAAGTAGATTAACTTAGCTACTTGAAGCTAGCAGGTCTATCACGTCGCTAGTTGTGTTATACAAAAACAGAAACGAAACCTAGTAAGCTCAATAATCTGTCCTTAGCCCCCATTGGGGGTTTAAGCCCCTATACATTTATTATACTAACAGCAGTAACCTTTCAGGAGCTGGCAGCAGCGACACCAACACAACGCAACTGGCGAGGCATTCTCATCGCGCTCCTGGTGATAGCGGCAGTGCTAGGGCTGATCGTCTTCAGCATAGCGTTGCTGACGCCCGCGGGGGACGGCGGCAGGGTGAAGGGGAGGCGGCCTACACTGAACGACGTGCTGGCAGAACATTACAAGCCGTTCAATGGGACTTGGCTTTCAGGTAACAGATCACTGAATTAGTGCTTTACTTACTGAGGACTGTAGACTGCGGGAGGCACTGGGGAAGAGATGGTCTAGCTGTGGGAAGAGAAAAGCTGATGATGATTAGAGACCCGTGACGTGACGTCACGGGAAGACCGAATTGCACCACATTTAATTGGGTCATGTAATGATTACTTGAACAATCTTTTAGCATGTAGATTTAGTTATTGTAGTGTGACATTAAATGTGTAATAACGACGTCCAAACTTAATTTTTATTCAATCATGAAAATGTAAGTTCCCCGTGTGGGCGCCGCAGTGCCCCCGTCGAAATGACCATGACCGAACTCTTAATTTTACTATCATGTATATTTAAAAAAGTATAAATAAATTTTGCTTTCATATCTATTCTTGCTCAATAAGCATTACAAAGATGACGGGAAAATATGTAATGCCATTTGCAATATTTCCGGCGTGTTTTATCCGTAAGAAAAACACAAGCGAAATAAACAGGCAAAGTCTTCCTGTTGCCTCTAACGATGTTTACTTGGCTAATGGACGAATATTATCGAAGCTCAGGAATTCGGAAAACGTATTGTTGTATTTCAAATTTAGAAGACGAAAAAAAAAAAACAAAGCAACAATCGTATTCTGAACGCCGCGACCAGCGTATACACTAAAAGGAGATTTACTGATTACTACATATGCCCGCGTGTTTGCGTAAAATTTAGTTTTACAGTGTAATTTTTTTTTCAGTATTATGCTATACATTTTTTCCCCTTCCTTTCAACATTTTTAATTTATGCTCCACTCCTATTGGTTATATATAATCTTCATAGATAAATTAACAATACAACACAAAAAAAATCAATTCCAACCCATTACTGAGACTAGTTCAAACTCCTCAGTATTATAATAGTATAGATTAATTAGAAATCTACACTTAGTACCTATCAGAGACATAGATGCATTCCAAGTTTGGACCAAGATGTCGACGATAGAGCGAGGTGGAAAAGACAGACGCGGAAGGCTGGCCCCACCACTATGTGCGACAATTGTGCGAAGCGACAATACCTCTATCTCTTTGAGATACCCTGACAACCCACCCGTGTTTTCTCTAGTATTGCAGATGTCCATGGACGTCGATGATCGCTCTTGAGATCCCGCCGCTCGTTTGCCCGTCTCTCGTTTAAAAAAAAAACATTTAGCCAAGTAGAGAGATAGACTACAAGTAACTATGAAATGTTACCGAGTACAGAAGTAAATCATTATATTAGTAGTTCCAAACACAAAAATTGATTTCTCTAAATCATTTTAGCGTAAAGTTAAGCGCCAATAGCCTAATAGTTATAGATACGGATTTCCGATCACGTGATTGACATTTCGAATTCCGCCATTTGACTATCTGCTGCAAACCATTTCATAGCATAAGCCAAGAGCTAAGTTGGAGTGGTAAAAGAAATATTAATTAACAAAAATCGATTTCTCTATCTATCGATTAATCGGTACATCATCATCATCATCATTATCAGCCTAGTGTAGTCCACTGATGCACTGGATGCGGGCGGCGCAGGACCGGTTATCGTGGCAATCGATGGGGGAGGCCTACGTCCAGCAATCGGTACATACACTATACGAATTAAGCCGTGATATTTTCGTTTAATAATCGATTTATTTGTTAACTACAATAATAAATCTCAACATGAATAGTCATTTATTTATACGCTAAGATACAAAAAAGATTCATTTGCAAGGATTTACTAAGTTAAATGAAAAAAGTTTTTCGTTTGAGTTACAAGCCTTATTCGCGTTTTTTATCCAAGAATACCCTTTGCTATAAACAGTCATTCATTCTTCAGTAAAACCTTATCTGAATAACTTTAATCGAAGTAAAACTTCTTTATATAAAAAACTGATTAAATTTCACATAATCTATATATATAAAAATGAATTGCTGTTCGTTAGTCTCGCTAAAACTCGAAAACGCCTGAACGGATATATCTTATCTATGTCTAGGAATGTTCGTGGAGGTCTAGGGAAGATTTAAAAGGTGAGAAAAATTAGAAAAACTCCCATGAAAGCCTTAAAAATAGCCCTTTTCCATTTCCGACACAAACGTTTTTTCCGAGAAGGCAATATGTTTTTTTGTATTTCGTAATAAATTCAAAAATCTGTTTATTTATTGCCTTTAAGGCGAAACAGAGTTCGTGGGTACAGCTAGTTTTTAATAAAGAGTACCTAAGAAGAAAGGGATTGCTTGAAAGTTATGATGATTAAAAAAGGTGAACATTGTGATGACGAAAGACGCCGGGGACGATGTTCACCCGTGTGATCCCGCCGCTCCTTTGCTCCCTTTTCTTATAAACAGTGTTATTAACTACGAGTTACAGAAGGGTTTACTAATATGTTCAATTCAGATTAAAAAAATGAATTTATATTTTTCTATTAACATTTTCCAATGCCGCTCTACTCGATTTTAATTTGAAATTCAATTTCAACTTTTAATCCGTGTTATTGTAATTCAACACGTATGACACGAACAAGTTTATGAAATAACATGTCAAGGAATTATTAATTTAATTTAAAATAAAATAGATTAATTCGGATTAGATAAACAAGTCTGGATGCGGGCGGCGCAGGACCGGTTATCGTGGCAGTCGACAGGGGAGACCTACGTTCAGCAGTGGACTACATTAGGCTGATAATGATGATGATGATTAAACAAGTCTGTATCCAGCTGTATTTTAAAAAACGGAACGAATTAGGGATTCCTACGAGAAAGAAATGTACTTCGGTCTTATAGCCCGACACAACTGAAATATTTTACAAGCTTTTATTTATCGTCACCGTGTCTATAATCAAGTCTTGTGAGTTAAATTTGATCCACTTCCCAGTTTCCGATTGAGCTAAAATTTTGCACGCATATATAAGTCGCATGACAATGCAATTTGACATAGAGCTGGTCTTATGGAGCTGGAAGATGGCCATAGGAACTTTGTAATTAATTAACGCAACACATCGAATTTGGGCCCGTCTTGTTCTTTTCTTGTCTTGTCGAGAAGTTTGTTTTTTTTTAAGTTCTTTTTTCTTTAATTTATTAGTGGTAAGTCCATGAACGTCAATCACGACTGTGTCTATACCGTTCGTTGTCTTCTACAATATAAAAATGTATTGCTGTTCGTTAGTCTGGCTAAAACTCAAGAACGGCTGAACGGATTTATCTTATATTGGTCTTGGAATGTTCGTGGAGGTCTGGGGAAGGTTTAAAAGGTGAGCAAAATAGAAAAACTCCCTTGAAAGCCTTGAAAATAGCCCTTTTTCATTTCTCATACAAACGTTTTTTTCCGAAGAGGAAATGTTTTTTTTTTTGTATTTCTTATTAAATTCAAAAATCTGTTTATTTATTGCCTTTGAGGCGAAACGGAGTCCGCGGGGTCAGCTAGTCTCTTATAAAAAATGAAAGAATTTTCATTTTGTTGTATTATAAACCAAGAAAATGTCTAGTTAGTGGTCAAACGTGATATTTCGTGCGAAAAGAAATCCAATTCAGGTTCTGCGCTCGTCCGGGCCGCAGCATGTTGTCTAATTTTCCAAGCCAGCGGACTCCCGGCTGTCCGTTCAAAGCATTTTAATAAAACTACTTTTTTTTCCTCCGCCGTCCATAATGTGAACATTATTTATGTATAGTGTACTTTGATGTTGTTCTTTTACAATGCATTACTACGGTCTGGAAAAATATTTTCTTATGTTTATAAATGCGAGAACTTTCTTGTTTATAACGTTAGTTTGATAGATTAGATTTGTAATTTTAAAACGATACATTAATGTATCATCACCATCATCATCATCAGACCTTGTCTGCCCACTACTGGACATAGTCGATAATGATATATGAAAATTAAAAATATATATATTCTCGTGTAAGCGACTGTATTGTTTTTTGGGAACAAGTATTGACCAGTATGAATTTCTCGTTCATAACAGTTTATTCCAATTTACTCACGCCCTAAGTTTAATAGCGTAATAATAAAGCCTTCAACCTGACGTAAGTGTAAGACTTTATTCCACAAAAAGAATAATTTAACATGTGCCGTGGTTGCCGAGATCATACATGACCAAGTTAGTGCGTCTCAGTTTAGCTACGTTTAACTGTACAAATGTAAAACTGAAGGTTATGAAGCACCAATAGACCAATGGTTAAATTTATGGACTACCGATCTAGAGGTCATGGCTTTGAATTCCGTAATTCGACTTTTGTGTATTGAGACAAACATCTTTAAACTTCCCTAGAATAATTACAAGAAATATTAGTAAATTAAATAAAATCTACTAATATTTTTTTTCATAAAAACAAACTGAAGTCGTTTAGTAGGCTTAAGTGTAGCTTAAGTAAAGTTATTTGAAATAAAATAAAAAAAAACTATTGACAATTTATATCAGTTTTATCTACCAGGATTTTTGCTACACAAACAGAATGCAACGCTTCAAAGAATGCGTTATATGAAAAGCGGAGTCGCCTCGGCGCCCCCTTGAGAGCATTACATGAAACTTTGTCGTTTAATAAATATTTCTACTTATTTAGTCTGAAATAGAATATTAATAATCCTTTTATGTTTAAGGGAAAATAGTTTAGTGACTATAACACTCGGAGTGGTTTTAAAAGAAAGCTTTTAAATATACAAGACACAAGACAATAAGTAATGCAAAAATTGGTGCCCTCAGTTTGTGCAGGAATGACTTCGGTAATCCGTGCGCTGGTTTTCAACTGGCCCCTTTGCTCTTATAAAAAATGTATACTACAAAAGTATGGATGGAAAATAATAATAATCGTGGGCGGCCGAGGGCCGATCGTCGTGGCGATCTTTGGGGGCCGGCTACGCTCAGTAGTGGGCGACATGTGGCTGATATGATGATGATTATGCCAAAGTACAAGTTCGGGAGACCCTTGGCTCATAAAATAGGTCAACCTGCGCTTCAAGAGCCAATCCCTTCCCCTTGTTATATACGCCCGTCACGGCCGTGTCTCTGCGAGGTATTTATACCACTAACTGTGACATGTATTGTCTTCACTCACTTTGCGAACATTTTAAAATAAATAAGTATCACGTTAGTTCCGATAATTCCAAAATTTGAAAAGTGTAGATATCGCTGGAGCTCCTGTCGCCGTGTGACAACTGAAGCTCGGTGGATTGAACTGGCCGCGTATGCGGTGGCTCCCGTTCCGCAGCCGCACTGCACCTCGTCGTTACGGTTTTTAAATAATTCGATTCAGCTAATTATTTTTGAAAAGTAAACTTGTGGCGCGCGTCACCGGCGCCACGGGGGGGCGCAGGTGGCTGCGGAGGGGGGGCCGGGGCGGGGTGCCGGGGGCGGCTACTAACGGCGGTGTTGTGCGCAGAGTGGCGGAGGCCGCGCACGCGCTGGTGCGGCTGGCGCAGTGTGAGTACGGCCCGCGCGGGCGCCCGCATGCCGCTTCGCACGCCGCTTTGCACGCTTCATACCCTGTCGACGCTAGTTACCTTACACGTTGTTTTCAAAGAGGGAAATCTGTTGGTCGATTCGAACGATACGTCCAACTCCGCCGTACGATGGCATGTCGGTGTCTCGCCGCGGCCGCGACTGTCATATTAAGTCAGAGTGTCGAACGACTGTTATAGATGATGAAGAAACGTGAATATGATATACGTTTCAAAGTTAAACTTAAATCGTTCAACGAAGCAGCTTTTCCTCAATATAAGTCTATAAGGAACGAGACTAACCGTCTCGGGCGGACGGGCCGTGCGCGCTAGTGACGTGGGCTCTGTGCGCAGCCTGACGGAGACGGCGCGCCTGCTGCAGAACGTGCGCAGCGTGTTCGGGCGGCGCGCGGCCGCGGGTGCCGCCTCAGACTTCGAGCTCTCGCGTGAGTACCCACCGCACGCAGCGCCCTCTAGCCCTCTAGCCTCACACCCGCTCTCCTCCGTCCGCAGGGCCACTAGCGCCACTCCGCGGGACGTCCACAGGTAACACTGTGATCATTCAATCCGTCGTTACCGCTTCTGTAAAACACGGTTTGTATCGGCACCAGTAAACAAAACGTCCCGCCACGTGTGAACTCCCGTGGCGCGCCAACAATGAACCTTATCAAGAAGGTTCACGACCTGCGCTGCAACAAGCACCTACGTCACACAAGGTAAACAACAATGGATTTCTGTTATGAAATGGAGAGTTGGGACTTTCTTTCATAATTTTTTGGTCGCACTCCAAAATGTCGCAACATGTTTACAAAAATGTCAATACACGCCTGCCCTTATAAAGTGTTTGAGCGTACCACTGATCGATGCACGTGTTGGGGCGCAGATGGGTTCGCGTTCTCGCAAGAGGAGGGCTCCACGGTGTCGCAGGCGGACGTCATCCGCGCGTACGACACGAGCCAGCCGCGGCCGGCGCGCCGCTAGACCGCCGCGCCGGCGCCTCGCCCGCCACTCGCGTCTTACACGATGTTGCACCGACTATAAATGCCTCATGTATAAGAAATTTTATATTTCGATATGAAATGTATTGTAGGTGTCGTAGGAAAAGATTGTACATTAAGAATAGCTCTTTCTGCATGAACCGATGACACGACTCTGGATCTCGTATTGCTTTGTATTTCAGAGGCCTGGCCTAATTTCTAAATCACTTTACGTCACTACATTCAATTGTTCAAGCACATTTTTGCTCTCTTTAAATATGTCTTCTCCGACCCTGACTAAATGTGAAATGCTCTATACGAGACCTTCCAGCTCGATCACTGTGTCGCGCCTTGTTGTCGACGCAGCGAGGGTGGTCGCGGGGCGCGCCCTCGCCGCCGCGCCCGGGGAGCGCGATGTGAGCGGGTATGTTCACACATTGTTTCACATCTGAGCGCGCCCGCGGCAGGCGCGTTCAACAATTTTATCTAAGGTTTAGAATTTTTTAATAGAATGTGTCCTAGTACTGATAGTTTATCGATTTATTTATTATTTGCAATACGTCTTACATTATTAACAATAAATAACACTGCAAGCAGCTTAGACATGCCTAGTTTCCTGTGCAGCGAGCGACATCTTCACTTGAATATAATTGGTGTCGGAGGAGGCTGCAGCAGCGGGCCGCACCCTCGCCGCGCCCGCCGCGCGCAGCACGCGACGCGCGGTCTGCCAGGGCGCCCCTATTCAACATTGATCATTCATGTGGAGCCACTCATTTTAAACATCACATTTTGTTGACATCCCGGCGCGTGTCCCGCGGACAACACACATGTAGAAGCTGCAGAACGCGTTCGTTCTCTCAAATCGTCGGCTGTAACTACTAACGCCACTAACACAGTCCCGTCAGTGTCGACGACACTCCAGTGGGCAGTAGTAACAGTATGGTAACCGTCGAGGAATAAATGGGTTCTTGTCTTCGCTAACATTTCGCTTTGCATTTCTGACAGTTTTAATAAAAACCTGTCGCCCGTCGACCCGGCGTTCAGCTTTCAAGTAAAACAATATGGTTAGTTGACAGTAGTTAATTCAGTAGATCTCGTTCTAGAAGTTATGTGTTCTTGTGTAGTATGAGGGCGTCGTCAGCGCCGGCGCCCTCGTCAACTCGCACACCTCGGGAGAATCTTGTATTTTTAACAGTAGTTTTTCTTCGTAGATAGTTTACTTAAAACTTCACTTTGTTCATTTGCGAAGCCAAATAAAGGTCACTCAACTCACTGCACTCGCAAGTAAGTCGCGCGATGGTCATCGCTGACGCGACGCGCCTCAACTGTTCTAAATACGTTGTCACGCCGCATCAGTTATTTTAGCGACGCTTTCAAATTTTTGATTTCATAAGAAATACATGTTAATATTATGGTAACAGAGCGATCGCATTTGTTTACTTTAAATGAATAGCAGTTCGTCGGAGCGCCGCGTGCGCGCCGAGCGGGCCGTGCGGGCCGCGCGCGGGCGCCGACTGGCCGCTCTGGATTTCCTTTAGTTTTAAGTCATCGTTGAACAGTACAACTATTGTTATAGCATTTGTCTACAGTTTGATGACACGCCATTGTATTAGTTGAATACAACATTTTGATACACCTCGAGTATCGATTTAATTGTGTCCTTTCTAATGCCAGTTCCTTCCGATCCGAATCGCTTTTCTTTGCACTCGTTATCGGCCGCTGTAGCAAACTGAAACTATTAAACTTATGCAGAGATTGTGATATGTTGTACGGTACGTACGAGGGGAACCTTTCAGACTCTTTACAAACGCGATCCGCTCGCGGGTTTTTAACGATGTCGAACTAATATTTATGTCATTGTACTTTAACAGTTTATTATTGTTGACTGTTAACTCGTGTAAGATGGGCGGCGGCGTGCGGGCGGCGTGCGGCGCGGGGCCGCGCACCTCTCGCGCATGCGCGTCGCTGCAATATGTTCATACCGGTCGTCAGGCCGTCGCCGTACGTCGTAGCTAGCTGTGCTCTTCATGCCTCAAACAAATCATAAAAATATCTATTTTTAAACTTACACTTTCAGATACAAATGTAGTGTACAATTCCATATATGGTATAGTTTTGCAAGGACGTAGGAGACGTAGAGATCGGTGTACAGTAGATCTGCAATACGACATGTAGCAGCTAGCCAACCATCGCCGCCCTCGGTCCTGCCGGACTACACAAGAGAGGGAAATGATATGAAGATGGGACCAAGGCGCCCGCGCCGCCGCACCCGCCGACCCTTTAACTGTAAGCAAAACATGTGAATGTCAAAGAAAATATATTATTTGTTCTTGTTCTTTGTATACTGCCTTTTATTTGATTATCCCTGCTGCGGGCCTCGGCCCTTCCTTTCTAATACAAATAACATGTTATATTTTTAATCCGGCTATACTCCAAATGTAACCATTCTGCGAGATGGATGATACGTAGAGTTAAGTGCCGAATGTCATTTATGCGTCTTCCGGTTAACTTAATGACGCCACGTAACGAGCCATACTTCCGCCGGGCGGCGGCGAGGCCGCGAGCCGCGCGTGTTTCCCGCTCGCATTCTTTGTATAATCGAGTGAATTTGGTGGAACAAGAAGTTTCTCTACTGAGAACATACGATTATTACTTACTGCACACGCCTACGTGCTGCGCATCTCTCTGCGCACTTCTCGAGAGCACAGGACTGGTGACTTAATGATTACAATTTACCACGATTTCATGGTCAAAGTCAATAACAGATTTAATTGACTGTAACTTTCCGACGCCGGAGCGATGACTTCACCGGGTGACGTCATCGCTCTGCGGCCGGGGAAGGAGAGGTTTGCTGTTGCAATCATTCCAAGCGCAAAGTTAATTAGGCACATTATCGACCTCCAGCGTTAATCGCTGACGCTGTTGCCGGCCGTGCCGAGCTGCGCCGAGGCGGATGACGACACTTCGCCTGGAACTTGTGCGCCTTTGTTTGTATACTGTTTCAAGAACTTGTAAGCTATAACTAATATTTGTACCAGGACGGGTTGCCTTAAGGGTTACCTGAATAATACGAAACTTAAAAATAAAACGACGTAATAAATAATTCGGTCACGACCTCGCGCTGATCTGGTCTGGTCTGGATCTGAGCACAACTGAGTTATATTGTAGCTACTTTCGCTATTAAAGGAAAAGTCAATGGCTGTAGATCATTTTTGTTATTTATAGACGACACGTACTTAAGATGACAGATGGAGCCCGCGGGTGGGTAGACCCGAGGGAAAGAGAGTAAACAGCAGGTGTGTGGTGCTGCTGGCATTTATGTAATACTTGAGTGTGGTGCTTGAGCTCTCCGTTACGACCAAAGCCTTTGTCTAGTTCGCGGACCGTTGAGGTGACACGACATGATGCCCCCCCATAAGTACTGTATAATGTATTGTAAAGTTTCGTTTAGTTTTTTAGTTACAAAAAACATGAACTTAATAACATTTTT
>JAODUI010000028.1:8781570-8797636 GCA_027563995.1 Papilio gigon
CCCCAGCCCTTTGTCTGGCTCGCGGGCCGTTGGGGGGCAACGACGGGAGCCCCCCCCCCCCCCCGCGTAGTTGACATGGAGGGTAGTATTAAAACAAAGTCACAATCAGAAGTGTTTACTATAAAATGGACTCCCGTAGCATTGACATGTCGTGTCGACGTGCAAGGGGAAAGTCGCGCTTCACAGCGGGCGCGGCTGCCGCCAGGTGCGTTATCACGTTATCAGTGTGGCGGAGCGAGCGTGACGTGCTGCGTGCCGTCCCGCCGCCGTGATGCGAGGAACACTTCGTGACGGCACGCCGCGCTCGGCAAGCGCCGGCCGCCAGTGCCGCGCCGTGCCTTTCCCAGTACACCCGTGCCTCGTAACCTCGCCAACGATACGGACTGCTGTTATTTTTGTAAACTAAAATATCTTGTGTTCATAAACCAATTTGTAGATTCGATTTGTAACACTGGTACAACTTTTATGTGAACTGTGTATGTGTCCCCCTCTCTCGACCTTGGCGTTCACGCGCAAACTTTTGTTTGTAAACAAACGAGACCGTTGTGCGGCGTAACGCGAGACACGGCGAGAGACGCGGAGTGCCTTGTGATGTGAGTGCTGGGGAGGGGGCGAGAGGATGGCCAGGTCGCCGCGTCGAGGGGCCCGCGCCAGCGCCCGGAGCGCGGCCCGAGACACCCGGGAGAGCCGGGAATTGGCGCGCGTCCGCACGCAGCTTACTGGAAAAGGTTAGTCCCGACCACTACTGCTTTCAATATAAAGGTGAATTAGAATACAAAAATCATTGCTATGCACCATGAAAATTATAAGGCACTTGAAATGTTTGTTATCGCAGTTTTTATGACACGGTCTGAGTAGATTAGCAGTGGGAACTGCGCCGTGTTTGCCAACAATCCGCGTCAGTTCATAAACTTAGCCGCCAGAGAACGCGCGCGCCGGCACTCTTAACTGCTGTTTTTTCTTGAACATGTCAACAATAGTTTTACCGAGCTATCACGAGCAATTAAATGATTATGTATAGATTATAATGTTCATGAGGTAAAGGAAATCATACAAGTGTGTGTGGGCCGTGGACCGATCGGATAGCAGTCGATCGGCAGCCTGTAGTCGCCGCGGCCACTAGCGCCGGCCGCTGTGTGACATTTCCCCGTGCAATTCGCGCGCCACGTTTAGTCACCAGTACAGTTGTTGTTGAAGTAAGAAATTTAGTTATAAGAGCAAAACTGTTTAACTAAAAAATACATATATCTTTACTGTACGTACTTTCTTCTCATGTTTGCGTCTTGTCGTCTGCATGGCGAGCAATGTAATGTCAAGTAGAGCCAAGCCTGCGAAGGGAAGGAGAAGGCTCTGAGTATACAAAAGGGATGTTTCAAGAGACGGCGAACAACCAACGTCATGCGTGACGGCGGTGTGCTCGTCGTGCTCGTCCACTACGACGCTGCAGCTCGGCCCCCGCCCCCGCGCCCCGCCCGCCGCCGCGGGCCCTCGCGGTGCACGAACCCACATACAACTGTTTACTATTCGACCCTGAGATGAACTAGTTTATTTTTTATATGACGTGGAACGTTGGCGGGCTGCGTGGCCAGCTCGCGTGCGCCGTCTCACTAATTAATTAACTTATCTACTTTGTGTCTATAACTCACATTTATAACTTACTGCAAATCATACTAATGTACATTTTGTAAGGGTATCCAAAAAGAGCCAAGACATGCGCGCAGACAGGCGAGCGAGGCTACAGCGTGTTTACCCGGTGCCTGTCGCTCGACCGGCGCATCATAGGGTTTGTCTGCCAAGATACACCTGTGAAGCAAACAGGCAGCAGGTTGGCGGTGGCGGTGAACAATGAGCCGTTTGTTATTTTGAGGATAAATTTTGCGAACTGTGAACACAGCAGTCAGGCGACACCAACGGCCTCCGCTTGTTTGATTGCCGCAGCGCGGGCGCGCACGTTTACCTCGATCGTGGCATAAGATAAGCAGCCGATTTGTATAGGATTTAATTGTAAAGTACTTCTCATAAACACGAGTATATAAGATGTGTGAATGTTGACAAAGCTCGCGCCAGATATCGTCCCTGCCTACCCCTCTGGTAGTATGGATTCAAAGGTTTTTTATACAGTTGAGTAAGGGAGAAGTTAGAGTAACCAGCGGCCGTCGCCGTCGCCGCCGCGTGCCGTCGAAACTGCGGCGCGCACCGCCACTGGCGGACTAAATGTGAACAAATGGTGTCGAATGACACAAATTCAAAGAATTGGTACTATTCCTGACGTTGGGTAATTACGAAATATAGTATGAATGTAAGCGAAGGTCGCTGCCGGCGGCAGGCAGAGCTGATCGATCGGCCCATGGTCCCCGCGCCCCTCGCCCCTTGCCCACTTGTCACACCCTGACCTTCGCCGACTCTACCCATTGGCATTTACGAGCTGAGACCTAAATACGAAAGCTATCCAATGTTTTTTATACCTTAGACCCAGATAATGTGTATCCGCAGCTTGTCACGGCGTCACGTGGAATTCATGCTCCCGCGGCGCCCACAACGACCAAGGGAGGTAAAAGAAAAAAAAAAGGGATCCGCAGCTTGCCTACGAGTACACTCTCGGCATAGTTCCGATGTCCGATGCGGAGTCTAAGCCGGGCGCCAGGCGCGCTGGCACTTCTATCGGCGTAATAACGTACAAACAATCGAAGTGCAAACAACTCAAGCAGCCACACTGGCACTTGTCAACGTTTACTTTAGTGTTTCATGTTCAGTTTATTGCAACGCCGGCTGGTGATGTTTTTAAATACATCTTACCTTCCAGCGCCACCTAGCGAACATAGCTCGTGTACTTGTCCACATACTATATGAATGCTGGAGCGAAGACTTCGGGCGTGTCTGTGAGGTGACGGTGTGCGACGGGTGGAACTGAGTTAACGTGCAGGCGTGCAGGCGTGCAGGCGTGCAGGCGTGCAGGCGTGCAGGCGTGCAGGCGTGCAGGCGTGCAGGAAGGAATGTACTTGAAGCTTCTTAAAACATCTTTGATTATGAAACGGTCGAGTTTCAAAGTAAAGAGATACAAAACCTCGCTACTGGAGTCACAATCTAGCCAATAGTGTAAAAATTATAAAATCACTAGCACTTTTAAATTGTATTTATTATTATAAAGAATAGCAGCTTGATATGCATTTAACGTTCTTTGTCTTTCCATAATTTTTTTTTCTCTCATTGTTCAAAATTATTTACAGTGTATTGTTGACGAACTACAGTTAGTTTTACTTTTTTCTTTTAAAAAATCATATTTTTTTTAAAGAAATTTTGTAATATCGTTTAGTTTAGTTACCCTACCGCCTAGGACATAATGGTATGAGAGCATAGAGGCCAGCTAAAATGGTCCTTACGGTTTGCGCTGGTGCGCAGGGATGACTAGGCCGTCCCTGCATAAGCTGTTGTTGTTTTTAATGTAACAATAAATGTTTTTCTTTCTTTGTTTCTTTCAATCATCGGGCGACCACCAGTTTTGTATAAACACAGCTCGGCGACTTGTGTCGGTGAAGGCGGCGCACTGAGTCGGGCAAGGTCGGCAAGTGAACTTTTGTCCCGGTTACAACGGGCGGCGGGGCCGGCGGGCCGCAGCCGGCGCGGACTAGCTACTAGTACCCGGCCTCGGCCCGTAGGGACCTACATTCCGGGACGCCGGTATCGCGGTCACCTGCTACACTAACACAAGCTGGCCAGCTGCGGCTAGTAAGGGATCGATAGCCACGTAAAACTTTGACGTTACAGTGCCATTGTTGTCAATGACATAGCTCAGTGCCGGAGCGCACGCACTACATAACAAGATTGTTTTGCATTCCAACAAAGCAGCTATTATGTGTTAGGCATGAATAAGTCTGTCACCTTTCCATCAGGTTCTTTTCTGTTCTTGGATTTCTCCAAGAGGACCATGATATGTTCTACAGGACATACTTGACTAATGAGTGTCTCCGCGCCGAGCGGCCTGACTGCGCTGGAGCCGGTGCGGGCTCCAAGCCCGGGTCGCAAGCTCGGCCGAACTCATCAGTACTCAGATGTGGCATACATTCTGCTCTTTATCCACAAATAATCTGCATTTTCTCCACCTTTTAAAAATTGGAGACCCGGGGCCAAAAATTGACCTAACTCTGTCATATAATTTATTGCCATTTTAATTAGTCGCATGTATTGTCTCGCTGCCCAAACTAATAAGAGTTGTTACCCCAATTTTAATATGTTCTCTGCTCTAGTACAGAGATACTAAATAATCTTTTAGTTTTAATAAAATGACATAATTACTTCTTCAATCCGGGGCCTACAGAACCCGGCGTCGCCCTCCTGGCTAACAGAGCTCTTTTATCTCTGATATCCCTCCAAGCCAGTGTTTTAAATTTTTGCCACTGGCACAGTGGGATTAACCGAAAGTCACCCCACACTGAGTTTATAACTCGGTGCAGTTCCGTACTGCAAACTTAATTTAATGTTCTATTCATTAGGCTAGGCGTCTAGTTCGACTGACGTGTGTGACCGACCAATAAGTGACTTCGCATCAAGTCGGTGCCCAAGTCGCCTAGCGACATCACTCTGCAACTATTTGTAGAGGGATTGTTTAAAAAATACAAGATCCTTGGTTGAGGCATCTCTGGCAGTTCCATATTAGAGTTCTTTTTTACGGTTGTCACCGGGAACCCGGTCGGGTCCTCACCTAACGATCGATCCATCGATTTAACTGATGATTGGTATATGGAGGTAACAGAAACATTCAAACATAGTAATAGCATCTTTGTTTCGGTCTGTCGTCTAGAGGCTGGCGCGTGACCGGCGCGTGACCGGCGCGTGAGACAATATTGCGAGATACACAATGTATAACTTGGTAACATAACATGTTCAGATACAGAGATTACCACGCAACCTCGGCTGCAGACCGCGCTTATTGTGTCAAGAGCGCGCGGGCGCCAGCGGAGGGGGCGGACGCTATCAAACGTATATCTTGTGTCAAGACCAGCACACCCCTTCAATTTTAACAGCACAGTCTTCACTGAACAGTCCGTAGCTTAGTTAAAACGTACGAATGTAGGAAAAAGTGAGAATTGCAGTTTCAGGCATGAACATGCCTGAATAACTGAACAGTTAGGTGTCTAGTTAAAAGGTTGCAATTAAAACTGACTACCTGTTTGTATTGAATACTACATAAAACAAAGGTTTCACAAAATATTTGGCGGCCGCGCTGGTTGCAGCCTCTTTCGCCGCCCAGTGTCGCCTGGGGCCGGCTGGGGGCAAGCTCTCGGAGACCGCTCGGAGCGCACCGCGCGTGCCTGCACTACCCGCCGCAGCGAGGGGTGGCGGCTAATTGTAACGCTTCCTGCCCTCTTTCCGGTTTGCTTCTACCTTGTTTTTCGGTTTACATTTGAATTTGATTTATCTGATGTACTAAAGGTGAAGAAAAACATGATGCAAGCTGCTACCTTCCAGGCTCTATGCTAGCTTAGGTTCGAGTCCCTCGCTGGGGCTTACGCGAACTGAGAACAAGTAAATATATAAGCGCTTCTCTATAACACGAAAAAAACAATTATTTGAAGATCCAATATTAAATTCTTAAATATCTAACATCTGAGCAAACAGCAGCCCTGTTCGCGCCACTTTAGCCCTTAGCGGACGAGCGGTGACGAGGGGAACAGCGGGGCGGCGCGGCCTGCCCTCGCGCGCCTCGCTACATCTGACGATATCGTTCAACAATCGTGCGCAGCACCGAGCCCTCGTGTCCCCGTGCCTGTCTGTGTGTCTCTCAGTCCGTACCATCCACAGGAGTTTCTCAGCACAGACTCGAGACACATTGACAGGTGTCGAACACTTACTAAATAGATATTCAAGTGACCTTCAAAGTAAAATAAGTGAACGCTGTGCTACAGATAACAGACTGCTAAACACACACACACACACACATGCGCGCGCATAAAATGCTGGGCTCGATGGACAAGTTTAGCAAACATTGAATCAAATCTTCCCATTATGACGTGTGCTCGCCTTTTCTACACTCTCGTGAACCGTTCTGAAGCGATGAAGTATGCCCGACCCGCGACCTGCCTCTTATTTGTGGCTCTCGATAGGGCTTAGGGCTGCCGTCGTCGTCTATTCCAAACGGGGCGGCTAGGGACTGTACTCTTACATTGTGCTTGCGTGGGTTAACTCTTTGTCATTGCAAAGTGAACCTTAGCGCGCAGTGGTAAGGTTGAGGTTTGTGTGCGCATGTATACAGGTCGCGAATTCCTCGGCAGCCCGCACCGGCCGTCCGTGCACTAGTTAGTCATTCATAAAACGATGTTGTGTTTACCTCCGCCACAGCTGCATAGGTGGGAGGTAGTGACGTCTAATGGGTTGGCGTGTGACGCGATCTTGAGCTGCTAAAAAAGATGTTCATATTGTATTTAACATTTTAGTTTAGTACTTGTAGTCAAATCAATGTTCGTGCCATCACCGGGGGAGCGACGTTTGGCAGCCGTTCGAGCGTGCACGACGGCTCCGTCGGCTGTGCTCGCGTCCCTCGACGAAACTTTAACTTTGACCGCAAAACGTTAATGTGGCGCATTTCACAAGAACGCCTTTACTGAGCCCTTTATATTGATAATTTTCACATTTCATCATTCAGATATTGAAACATTCTAATATCTATTTGTGTTTGGGACAAAGAGAATGCGATAATGCATCAGGTCCGTGGGGCGCGGCTGGCGGCGACCGGTGCAGCCGGGGCGCGCTGCGGCGGCGGCGCAGAGCCCGACAGAAATACGCGGCCTTGCACCGCACGGCGCGGCGCACACGCACCACGCGCACTGGTATTCACGATAACAAGGAAAAAATATATACACATTACTAGTTCAAAAAGGCTTCAGTTCTGTTGTAATGTATTAGAATTGGTAAATATTTACTATTTGCAACTAGCTGCAGTGAATGTCGGCTTTCGACGAGTTCATTGCACGGGTGAAAAGTCCGAGAAGTGCAGACGCTGGCGAGCACAGTGCCTTGTTCCAGCAGCGCACGCTCGCGCTGCGCAGCGGCGCCGCTTCTCCTCCCAATGTTAAACATTATGTGACAGGTAATCTGCGAGCGATAGGTCTCACTGTGTTACACATTAACCTACATTTAGTTGTACGTCAGAGACGCGCCCACTGCGCGCACCACGCCCGATCCCGCCCTGAAGTTACGCGCCCGGGGCACGCGAGCGAGCCCGCGCCCCCGGCTCGCAACTGTGACGCCTTTGCGGGCTCGATATCACATGAATCGTATTATGTCGCCTCTGGGCGCTCAATTTAATGTAATTGTTTTTTGTTTTATGACAAAAATGTTTATAATTGTTGAAGAATGACTAAAGAAAAAATAGCTCAATTGAATGTTGTCGCCCCGGGCCACCCGCAGCGCTGGCGACGCTCGCCTGACGTTACCTTTTATTTCGATAAATAACTGCTTCAGTAAATATTAAATGATTAGAAGATGCAATAATGATTGCTGCTACCGCGCTCGGCCGCTGCCCGATCTTGACCGAATTTCCTATAAACTTCGTAATCGCCGGCAAGTGCGGGGCCGCCGGCCGGCCCGCGCCGGCGCACGCTGCGCGCTAAACACGACCTTATTTGTAGTTCCAATAAGATTTAAACATTGCGCATGTAATATTTTTTAAGTTTTGTTTTTGTAATATTTTTAAACCTATTTCTATACGTACTTCAATATACACAATTATCATGATTAGTGATTACATTTAGCTAGTACAGTCCGCCGACGCAGCGCAGGCGGGCACGCACGCTGTACGGCCGGCTCGCCCTGCCACTGCGCTTTCGTACGTACAGATCCTAAAACCATAGTACGTGTTGAAATTTGCACAATTTTATTGACATTGGTTACATCCGCAAGGAATTTAAGCCAAAACTATTACTGTTTGTATTTCCGGACCAAGACCGTACGTCCGCCGAACTTGGTCCAGAACCACGAGGTGGTTCTATATTCGATACCTTCTAACAAACATCCAAACTCTCTCAGAAATAGCACCTTAAATGACACTGACAAGTCCACAGCACGTTCTTTAACTGTGCGGAGCTGCGGCCCGCCGCCGCGCTCCTCGCTCGCTGTCCCTAAAGCAGATACGTAAAGTTCAAACTGTCTGAGCGGGTCGGCGCCCCCTCCCCCGCCGCCGTGACGTCACAGCGGCACGCGCGCGGACACAGTTCAAGAACAAATCTATTTGTTTCAATCGTAGCAATGGAACGAAACTGATCTATTAATATTTGATACATAAGACATTTTGTCGAATGTTGACTCCTAAATGTAACGAGGGTGCTATGCCTGCGTGGATACATCGTCCTACGACAGGTTCACGAACAACAGCCATCACTTCTGTCCACGCCACAATGGAAATATGTTTGAGCATCCTTTCATAAAAACATAACGCGTGTTGCTCGGAGTTGGCGGCATATCGGGCTCTATACGTCACCAGGGTACACTTCCAGTGCTCTGCTCTGCTCTGCTCTGCTCTGCTCTACGCAAAGCTCGGACGACTTTCAATAAACATAAAAACAACAACAGATTAAATGTTTAAAACGTATTTTTTTAGAACTTATTATAGAATTTAAAATAATATTATAAAATTTAAAAAAAAAATACAAAATTTTTGTAACTTATAAAGTCTGCTTTTGACCATTCTGCGGGACTCTCACGGCGCACGGTTCAAGCACGCGCGTGGCGCCGCTAGCAGGCTCGCGAGCAGCGGCGGCGGCGCTCGAGGCGCGCGGCGCACGGCGGCGCCCCCTGACCCGCCGGCGACTGCGGACAGACAATACCCTTTGCTCACGACTGCTTACCCAGCGTGCAGCCCTGCACGTACTGCTCGCCACACCAGCACTGCGCAGCTGGCGTGCTGCGTGTCGTCGCGCGCGTGTGTTATTTCTATTAAAATCGGAGCGGAATAAGAATTCCAAGTCGTTCAAACACCACGCGCATTGGCATGCGATTACTACAAAGTCTTGCGCACTCTTATCTTTGAATACGTGAACACACATGTGCGCCGTGCGGACTAAGCTATTTGTGGAAACTGGCAGTCGGGGACGGCTCTGTCGCCTTCCTGTTGGCCCCACTAGACTAGCAGTGGTATAGTGTACCGTAGTGTAGAGTGTACCGACCAGCACGGTGCGCGTGCGCTCCTGGTAGCCCACGCCGCACGTCACGCTGCAGCGGCTCCACTCGCCCCACTCGCTCAGCCGGCACGCGCCGCCCGCCGCGCCGCCCGCAGCGCCGCCCGCCGCGCCGCCCGCCAGCCCTGTGGCCGAGGCAGCATGTATACGATCGTAGGCCACTAGATTACGACAAATTATCTGACGAAAACATATAATGTTTACCATTTAAGACCGGAGGGACCGGCCCGATGGAGACGACGCCGACCCCGAGGGAGTTGGAGAGGGCCGCGGGCCCGGAACCTCCTGCCGGGCCAGCGCCACCTATCGGTTTATATGAAAACTTAAATTTGTAATGTTTACATAAATATTTTACGACAGTTTGGTTCGAAGACCTTCAAAAAAACAACAATAACCAAATCAACCACAGTCACATATTAGACTAAAAAATGTAGAGCGAGAACGAGTTGAAGGTGACGTGACGAGTGACGTAGATGTGTGCCGTACGGGTCTACAAAAGTTTAATACCCGTGTGCCGCGTGTGCCGCGTGTGCCGCGCGCGCCGGCAGCGCCGCCAGCAGGACTGCGATCTAGTCAATTATATAAGATGGAGAGTGTCACCAGTAATGGGTTCTGTGAAGCTCGCATGTGCCGCGTGTCAGCGCAACAAATTGTAAGACTTTAGCCGTGTCAGAAGTGATTTGATAAGAACTCGGTCTACAGCAACGAGGCTTTATACCGTTGATCCGTGTGCCGGCGCGGCGGCTCAGCTAACGTCGGCAGTTAGTCCGCAAAATCCCGCTGACAGTAATAACGTCGAGCCGAGCCGCGGACGGGCGATGACTCATTTGATACCGACCTGCGGCCATTTGTATTATCATAGTTACGAACCGCAGGCCGCTGGGAACACGTGGACCGGATACACCCGCGTGCTTCCAATTGCCTCGCTAAAGTACTAACGGAGAAAGGCACCAGGTGTACTCACCTAGCAGCACCGTGCACGTGTCCATGCAGTCCCGCTGTGTGAGGAAGTTGTTCTGCCCGCCGCGGCAGCCGCCGTAGTTGAAGGGTACGCACATGCCCTTCATCGCCACGAAGGCCCAGCGCTGGTACAGGCCGCGGCACGGGCCCTGCTCCGGCGCCTCCATGCAGATGCCTGCCGCCGGCGCATGCACACACACGGCAGACACATAAGCCACGGAAGCACCGTGGCGGCGTGGCGTGGCTAACTGAGCTGCCAACTATGGTATACGTGTCCATCAGTTACGGCTCGCTACAAGAGGGGATTATAATTACGCTTAGCGGTGGGCATGTCGATCGCGCAGTCGGCGCGGTCCTGGCAGGGACGCTGCTGCAGCAGCTCGACGCGCGCCGAGCACTCCTGCTGGCGATCCGCCGGTACAAGCAGCAGCCGCGTGCGGAACCTCACGCCGCGGCCGCACGTCGCCGAGCACGGCGACCATCCCGACCACTCGGTGGTGGGGCACGCGGGGTCCGAAACACCCGCCCCCGCTTCCGCCTCCGCCTCCACGCACTGCGGCTCCATGCACTTGCGGTTCTCCTCTGACGACACACGATATACAATATACAATCCGCTATCCACCTAGTTAATCTTCACTAAATCAAATGAAAAATATGTTTTCGATGCCGCTCCCGTATTGAAAGCGACATTCGTACCGGTGGGCACCAGCGGGCACTTCTTGAAGCCCATGTGGTCGAGGAAAGTCCTGCGGCGCGTGCTGATGCCGATGCCGCACGTCACCGAGCACTCGCTCCACGGGCCCCACGGCGTCGTGCGGCACGCGCCCGCCTCTTCGCCGCCCGCGCTCGCCTCCTCCGCCGACTCCTCCTCCTCCGCCGCGCCCCCGCGCTCCCTGAATAATTAACATTGGCGGAACGTGTTCTGTACACAAAAGCAACACATTTATAGAGAATATATTGAAACAGTCTAGGGCAGGTGAGACTGAGCTGCACTGTGTCGTGAGCGGCGCGGTTATTGTTGCCAATGGCTGCACTCACGGGCACTCCGGGACGTCGGCAACGCACATCTCCTTGGAGACGAGCTGGCGGTCGCAGGCGAACATGGCGGCCTTCTGCGGCAGGCGGTAGTCGCGCGTGCGCATGCGTAGCCCCTTGCCGCACGTCACCGAGCACGCCGACCACGCGCTCCACTCCGTCACGCTGCACTCGGCTGCGGCGCCACGAGGCGACAACACATCAAATATAAACCGGAAAATAAAGTCACAAAAGAATAACAATATTTGTATGCCCTCACGGCGGTTAGCGGCCTGCGTGTTCTCGGCCTCTTCGACCACCATGGCCTGCAGCGTGTCCTCGTCGCAGCCGCGCGGCAGCAGGCTCTCGCGCGCGAGGTGCAGGCGCGCCAAGGGCCGCAGCTCGCCGCCGGGCCGGTAGAAGGGCGCGCGCGGATCCTCCGGGTACATAGGCGTGATGCGGTACATTTTCTCGCGCGGTATCGTTTCGGAGTTTGCCGACTGTAAGCAAGAACTTGTAGTGGGAGGCGTCCGGCCGCGCCTGCGCCTTGTATTCCAACAGTTCATAGGAGCGACCAAATAGTTGTATATAGTCAATGGAAAATGAACTTAGGGAAAAAGTTGAGCGCAAAAGAATAAGAGAGCAATCGGTTGTCACCATATAGGAGATGCCGTTATCGGTGCCGGCGTCGTAGGGGTACAGGTCGATGGTCTTGCTCTCCGCCCAGCTGCAGTCTCTGTTGCACAGCTCCAGCCCGCTCACGCCCACCACCCAGTCGGGGGAGGGGCCTGCGTACAACCAACAAATAGCTCGAGTACCATCACTTGATTTCGTTCGAAAACGACAAACGATTTTTAGTAAATAACGCAGACTAGAATTGACGAGAGTGAGTAGCGCCATCCGCGCTCACCTCGTCCACCGCGCCCTCACCTTCTAGCAACCGCCGGACACCAATAGGCACGATATGTGTATAAAGTGTGTCAAATATGTAATGTAAGATGGTATCGCAGCATGGATTGACAAACTATGCGAAGCGAGGCAAGCGGCCGAGGAGTACCGAACATTGACGCGAGCGAGAGGTAGTGGCGCTTCCTGTCGACGGTGAAGACGGCGGAGGTGTTGGCGTTGACGCGCGGGTGCCACAGGCCCTGCGCCTTGACCACGGAGCGCAGTAACCGGCCGCGCTGGCGCAGCTCACGCTCCAGCAGCCCCACGGAGCCCCACTCCGCCAGCGACCTGAACCCGTCCGACGCGATCTGCCCCTCGCCCCAGAAAGAGAAGTTGCGCGGGTGCGTGGCGCCGATCACATCCGAGAAGTGCGTTAGCCACATGGCCTGCACCGGGAAGTCCTTGGGGTGCGTCTGCGGCGACCACAGCCCCTCGAACACCATCTGCCAATGTTACATTGTATTGATTACAAGAGCCACCGCGAGGGGAGCGTGGTCCGAGCGCGGCCCTTGTACTTCTTAAGTTACGAAATGATACTGCTGTAACCTGGTCCACCACGTGACTTTCACATTACGGCGGTGTCTCAAGCATTCTAATTGGAGTGCCTCTCCCAACCTGTTTTGATTTTGGAACATCTTGCGAAAGATAACCGCAATTACGACAACTCAGTTTGGACCGGCGTCAAGAGCGAGCGAAAAGGCCGCGCGTATAGGAAGTGAGTAATATAGCGAGTATATAGGAAGGAGTGGCCACCTTGTACTTGGCGTCGTCGCAGGCGCAGCAATCGGGCGCGGCGAGCGCGGTGTCCTCGCACAGCCGCCGCGTCAGCTGCCCGTCCTCTGCGAACCAGCGGCTCGCGTTCTCGTACACCATGGCCCTGCGCAATGAGCATTGTCATTAAGTCATTTGTTAGTTCAAAGTTGCTTCTAGTTAACACAAAACATCCATTGACGGTCGGCAACTTGAACTGGGCTGCCCAACATGAACGTACTTAATGAGCACGCATCCGGAGCCGGACTCGGGCGCCTTCCACATCACCTGGACCTCGGTCTTGGGGAGGTCGTCGGCCTCCAGAACGGAGTTGACGCACTCCTCATCGAAGCTGGTGAGGGTATCCGCAAACAGCTGGAACTGTCCCTGGCGA
Source organism: Papilio gigon (assembly GCA_027563995.1). Classification (NCBI taxonomy): domain Eukaryota; kingdom Metazoa; phylum Arthropoda; class Insecta; order Lepidoptera; family Papilionidae; genus Papilio; species Papilio gigon. The sequence continues at coordinate 8,794,807 of JAODUI010000028.1, forward strand.
CGCAGCGAGCGCGGCGCGGCGCCGTCCTGCGGCTCCACCGCCAGCTGGAACCGCGTGAACTGCTGCACCACGTCGTGCGTGCGCGAGCCCACCAGCGTCACTGGCCACGTACCACAACGTTTTTTAATTATATCATATTAAGGATATAATTTAAAGGAACAAAACATCATAGTTTGTGTGAAACACAGGCAACTTCACGACGCATGCGCTCGGAGTACAACGGCACACGTCATCGTTTTCATTTCAAATACTTGTTAAATAGAATGTAAGAAATTAGCTCGGCGCCGGCGGGCCGACAATTCGAACGTTGTAGGCCCGGACGCGGCGCTTATCTAGTGGCGGGCCGCGACCGCGCCGCGTGTCACCGCACACGCCTTGCAACGACATTTTTAAACGGGAGACAATATCACGACTTATTGTCTCCAATCTTTGACTCATGTACCGTGACTGTGCCTGTGCCTGGTGAAATCTATATTATAAAGAAGCGACAAAGTATCTTTCATTAGAAGGATTAGAGGTATTGAGCAGTGTAGTGGTGCGGTTGCGGTCGTAGCGGCGTACCGACGTATCTGTGGCCGGGAGCGTAACGCTCCGTGTCCCCGCTCAGCAACAGCCGGTAGTGGTTGTCGCCCGGGGATTTGTCGGCTGCCGCCTCGCGCGGCGCCAGCTCGCAGCCCGCCGCGCTCGCCGCCAGCGCCAGCGCCACCAACACGCAGCACGACAACATAGTCTCACACGGTCACACTGGAGAAAGAACCGTTCCAATTAGACGTACATCCGTCGGCAGCGACATCTGTGACGTAGCACCCGGCCATGGGAAACTGGTGGCGGTGCAGCGTCCAAACATATTCCTTTTTAGTCTACAAAAGGTGTGCGTGCGAGGCAGCTGGTGCGCCGCCGAGGCGGGGTCGGGGCCCGGCAGTGCTTCCTCTTGTAATTACAATTAAAACGGTTTACGTCCGGCCCTTCCCGTCGCGTCCCCCGGAGTGTTCAACGACCACTTTAGATGTCGTATTCATGTGTTAGTCATGTTAGTTGTATATATTTAGAATAGAGAAGTTGACAAGAAGCGAGTTGCAACATATTATCGGTAGGTCTTCACAAACTGACTGTGAAGACTTGCGCTCCTGCTGGTTGCGTCCACGACGTGTCAACATGCACTCCGAGGCCCACAAATAAGAGCGTTTTACTACTCGACTTTATGTTTGCTACGAGAGAGAAAAAGAAGAAATTTTATGTTAAATTTAGCCTTACATTGTTTTAATTGCACGATTTATGTATCTTGATAAGTTATACAACAAAATAACTTTTAATTAATTTATATAAAAATCTTTCGGAATTAACAATATTAAAAATAAGCTCACCGACCGTCAGCTCCGAGCGATAGGACCAAGAGTGCGGAGCGGGCGGAGCGGGCGGCGCCGGCCGCGGCGGAGATAAGGAGTCACGACCCGCGCGCCCTCTGCCCTGGACTCGTTTCCTTTCCACGTGATTATTGTAAATCGCCCAAAAAAGTAAACCGTAAACTGAGCAGCAATTAAACCAGCACAAATAGGGTATGCAGAGTGGGTCTTGCCTTGCGGCGCACGGCGCGGTAATGAGTACCGAGCAGACGAGCGACGACAACCGCCGCACAAGTGGTGCTTCCGGGCACGCGCGTGCCGACGCCGCTAGCCGGGCCCACGCGCCGCGCAGTCGCGAAGCCCACGCCCACGTGCATTGCGTACACTCGCTACCGCTGCCAAACTAGAAGACAAACTCGTACTTAATGATTTGTCTTTCACCTCTCCGACAATCATCGATAGATTTTCTGATTCTAGTTTTTATTCTATTTTTACTTGCGGCTCAGAGCCATTTAATGAAATATAAAGAATTTTACATAGCCAATCTTTACGCGTCATTTGATGGCGCCATGGGTCGCCACTGTGTGTATCTACGCAGCGTAGCTAGCGAGCAGTGCGAGGACGTGTGCCGCCGAGCGCTCGCGCGCCGGCCGCCGGCCGCCAGGGTGGACACTTGCAAGATAAGCGTCGCGAGCGGCGGGACGACGCGATCGTATCATCTCATAAAGTTTTCAAATTAGTAAATAAGTAATAAATACAATATGTATTATACTTTGGATATATTGAAATCGATGTCAATGTGCACGTCGCCCGCCGCTCTTCCGCTGCGAGCAGAACTTCAGAACATTCCTCCAAAGCGAGCGCCACGAGTTGCGCTCATCACACGTTGTCTCACGCGCCGTCGTCTGTTCCCTAATTCATTTATAAAGTTAGTAGACAGAGGTCGAGGGCGTCTCGCGTCCATGCGTTAAATAAAACAACACATATTGATTGCATTGCTTTAATTCAAACATCACTCATACAGTTTTACACAAACACTAGAGCGCTCTGCACCCTGCACGGCGCGGCCTGGCGCCGGTCCTCGGCGGCGCGGCGCGCGTCGTCTCTGCAGCCGTAGCCGAACTAAATAACGGATCCCCAAACAGAGATAGAGTTTCATTCCAGCTCGCTGTAATCGCTTTAACAGAAGGGGTCAAAAGAGACCGACCGCTCCCTGCACGAGGTGTTTCGGGCTCGAGATCAATTACAGTGTTCGACGTCGAAGCAAGCAACATCAGCGTCGTTTTATTGTATTCACTGGCAAGGCCGCGCCGCGTGTTGTTCTTTTACAACACACAAATTATTTACATAAAAATAAATATAAACGACTGGCGGCGTCCGAGACTAGACTGTTCACTCGCTACTCAACACTATCTTGTCTATGGTACTGTTCTTACACAATGTTTCCTTTAAAATAAAATCACAGCAAGAGACGTCGGGCGGGGCCA
>JAODUI010000028.1:8811816-8826854 GCA_027563995.1 Papilio gigon
AGATATAGATTTCAACCTAGATTTCAAATCTATAAAAAACTTCGAGATATATTTTTTTACATTGTGTTACTTGTATTTATATATTTATGTCAACTTTCTTTAAAGAAAATGATTAAACGGACTATTATTTTACAAAATTGATTCGACATTCGCAATCTAGTTATGTTCTTTCATTTCTCGGTTATAATACAAACGAAATTTGCTAACAAGCATCCTCTCTCTCGCACCCGCGCTCCGGTGCTCCCAGAGTGCGCGGTCCCTGCCGAGCGCCGCCGAGCGCCGTCGGCCGAAGCCAACCAGTGCCCTGCCAGTTTCTAGTTCGCGGCCGCCGCTTTGCGGGATCACTCGTTAAATGTCCGTCGATTAAAAAAATAATACAAAATCCGAACGACGTACTGTGCTGTGCTATAGTGAAGGAAATTCGAGCAGTGCTGAGGTGCGTTGCAACTTTTACAACGCAAATAGTGCGTGACCTGGTTTTGGCGACTTGAGACTCGGCAGCTCGTATCGTCGGCGCTCCGGCTTTGTATCGGACGTCGGACGAATCGATGTAAGGCCGCGTACGGCCCGAATGACAGCTTGCACATTGATCGGGTGAGCGAGAATTGCGAACGGGACCACTTCCGAGCGCTTTTTACATTGTCCCGAATAAACATGTGAATTTTCACGTGTACTCCCACTGGCGGAGCGCTACATATTTACCTTACTAAATCTAGATTATTTAACCATCAAATAAGTTAATTTCTATCAGGCCAGCCACGACAGTGGCGGAGAGCGGCGCCGCGCCACACGCCTATCCGCGGCCGGTCTTTGAACCGAGGGCTTTCTCGCTCGTTTGTTTACGGCTCCGAGAGGTAGGTCTGTGTGCTACGTCGCAACGGTTTAGTAAACTAAACACACAACGATACACAGTACAACGAATGCTAATTATACAAGTGTCGCATTCATTTAGGTCACATATAATTGACATCCAAAATTTAATTATGGTATTAAAGTACAGTATCATAATAGTCGTCGTTAATTACTATTGAACTCGGATTGTAGGTATTTAAAATTGGTTAACTTTCGTGTAGTCGAAGTAAATAGGTATGGTATGACAAAATTGGATAACTATACCTTCCAGCAGCGGGCATACAGAGGCTGACGATGCTGTTTTTGTACGTTCGGTAACATTTACAAAAGTGAACTGACAATAGACTTGCTTCTATTCCAGGCTCGATCCAGGCCAATGGTGATTGGATGACGATCTCTGCACGCTCCCCAGACAAGGAGCCTTCGCCACCTGAGCAGATCAACTTTGCCGAGCCGCTGGTGGAGTCAGTGCGCATTTATCTCGCTGATGAGCTGCCGCCTAAGCAGCTAGCGCCGAGGTGCGCATCCCCGGTCTCCTGCCATGCGGACATAGGTAGCGACACAGCTCGTGAGGACATCCGAGGGATCAACTTTGAGTCTCGACTGAATCGCAACGGCAATGACGTGAATAACAACGCGTCTTGCCGCGCCATGCCCAGCCAAGCCGAACTGATGCAGCGCCAACCGCTGCTGGCGCGCGCCGCCAAGCCGGACGCGCCGCAGCCCACCACCGACGACTCTGACCCCGACCAGGATCACTCACCGCAGCGCACACACGCCACAGATTTTGTCGTCGAGATTCCACCGGGCACAATCCGCGAGGAACGCTACCCAAAGGAGATATGGAAAACAATAATCTCCTTCTTTTTTCTTTTTCTATGTGTTTGCATTAATATGATGTCATTGTCCCTCGTTCACGAGCGACTCCCCGATAGAAGTACCACCCCACCCCTCGGAGACATAGTTCTCGACAATATAGCCGCTAGAGACTGGGGCCTGGCCGTGTCCGAGTATCTCATAATGATATCGACGACGGTCGCGATGATGGTGGTCGTCTTCCACAAGCACCGGTTCATTGTTGCGCGCCGCATGTTCTTCATAATCGGCCTGTTGTACCTGTACCGCTCGGTCACAATGTTCGTGACCGTCCTGCCGGTCTCCAGCACCACCTACTACTGTAGCCCTAAGAGTAACAACACGACACCGCTGCTCGTTATCAGAAGGATGTTTTACATAATTTCTGGCTTTGGATTATCTATAAACGGGAAGCACACGTACTGTGGGGACTATATATACTCGGGGCACACAATGGTACTAGTGTTGAGTTATTTAATAGTAGCCGAATACTCGCCGAAGAAGTTGTGGCCTGTGCATTGGGCAATGTGGGGGTCGGCAATACTGGGCGTTTCGTTTGTTTTGCTGGCCCACGGCCACTACACTGTGGACGTAGTGATTGCGTATTACATTACGACGCGACTGTTTTGGACATTCCACTCGATGCTGGTGACACCGTACCGCAGCGGTGGCGGCTACAACCAGTACATGATTCAGCGCGAGTGGTGGTACTGGCTGTTCACGTACCTGGAAAGGAACGTGCGCGGCCCGGTGCCTCGCCGGTATGACTGGCCGTTGCCGTGGCCGCGTACCAAGCTCTTCAGCCGCCTCAGCTAGTGACGCGCACGCACCGCGCCGCCACCGGAACGGGTATGACCCTCACCTTCTGCGAATGACGCTTCAGAACCTGCAGCTCCTTGGGGCTGGTGCGCGTGCAGATCGCCAACGTGAGCGTGTAGTCAAACTGGTGCACGATCAGGTTAAGGTAAACGGTTTCTTCCCAGTCGATCTCCGGATCCCCGATGGGCAGTTTCTTCGAGTCCTTGCGGAACACCTCGACATCCGTCTGCGAAGGGGCGTCGTGACTTAGAGTGGTGCAATGCGTGTTTACTGGCTGTGCTTTGACTCTTGGGTTCTAAATGAGGGCCTATGTGTAAATTGTGATAATAGAGCAAGCTCTGGGCGAGTTGGTCAACGTCTTCTACCAATTTGTGCTTTTGTTGTTATAGATCTATTGTATTGTCCTTTGGAGCGAGGAGCCGTGGATTACTATTGACTGTTAATGAATTTTGCCTTTTTACAAATTGTATTTAGCTAATAAGTGGTTGGTATTGAAAATAAAATGCCAAGTTTAGCTGAAACAAACTACTTAGTGACAAAATGTATTGTGATTAGTTTGGAGATGCATGGCGAACGTGGCGGACTAGAACATATTTGCTATATATGGACACCAAGAAATGGCTTAGAAAAATATTTTTATAATGTTTAAAAATAAAGTACACTAATGTTAAAAAAAATCAAACTTTTATATTTTCAAAAACATGCCTGAGAGAATTTTGTAATCCAAATGGTGCTATAGATACTAATTTGGAATGGACGGCCTCCATAAGGTCCAAGCGGAAGCACCAATTGTTTAATATTAAAAGCAGAACAAATTCACAAATTAGTTAGTTAGTTTTACTGACCATTTTTGATCATAGTTGCATGTATAAAATGTCATTTCATTGTCTCCCGATGAGGGCAAACAAGTGTGTCATGGATAATAGATTTGAATCATTAAATTCTTAATGTGGGAAAGTCAAATATGAAAAAGTTACCTCATATTTGGGCAGGTACCGTGAAGATCCCTTGACATGTCTCTTCCGTACAAAAAAGAGAAGGTCGTCGCAGTCAATGGCTCGCTCTTCTTGGAACAAGAAGTGTCTGACAAATAAATCTGTCCAATATGTTGTTCCTTGCAGCACCACAAACCCCGAATCTGTCAACATTGTTTCCATTTATTTCTCATGCTGTCATCTTCACCACATTAATACAATGTAGTATGTCCTAGAAATATGCTCATGTTAAATGGGAGGAACAAAGTGCCTTCAAACTATTAACTTAACGTAGCCCTATCTCTGCAACAAGATACACTGCAACTCTATGTTATTTAAGACTTACAATAATTTATGTGTAAACTATAGAATATGTTTATTGACAATTTAGTTGGTTTTAATACCATTTTAAATGTAAAATTGTAACTAGCCTATATTTAATTTCCTATCATTATCTGTCCCAATCTTGTTGAAATTGTTAGTTGTTGGCTAGGAACTGGCGGTTACATACTGCATGTGTTGCCTACTTGCTGCTCCCAATGCCACGGTGAGGGGTTCTTTGTATAAAGCTAACAATGGAAAATAATTTTCAGTGTTTAACAATCAAATAGATGATGAATATTTTATAAATAACTTAACAAAACAGAATATAAGTAATTTCCAGTTGTTTGTTTGTAAAGAGATGTTTAAATAGTGGAAGTAGGATAAGGTATTTATTGTGTTTGTTTAATGTTTATCAACAATGCTTAGCAAATTACAATAAACCATGGCAACACAAATGTCTGATCCTTTACATTTAAATACAATTATAAACCAAAGCACTCAAACTGACCATCAACTGAGTTCGTTACATGTATTAATTGTAAATATTTCTCAATTTGTTTTACTTAATTTGACTAGTTTCTATAATTCTTGAAGTTAGAGTTCAGTTGTGGCGATGCATGTGAATACCACCTACTTGCCTTAATGTAATCGTTTTACAACACAAGCATACATTTAATTGTTGCGGCCAACTGCCAAGCCCATGAACTTGATATGACCATCCTGTATGTACATCTCCTTGAGTATTTTTCATATTTTGTTATAGTTGCAAAATAACCCACACATAAGTGATTAGTATCTATGTCATCATTTCCATAAATTAATTAACAAGAGCCTTGTGTTTGTGCAAGCAAACTTGAGACCAACAGCATGTCTTATGTGATAATGCATGTTGTGTATATATATTACTTGGTACTAAAAGGCAATAAATATTTACATTGTACATTAAAAACCACATTCCCAAAGAAAAGATATTATTTTAGATAAAGATAACATAGGTTATCTTGTCACAGAAGGTGTTCTATCAACAGCCTTTTATAGAAGGCAGTAGATAGAACACATTCTTTGGATCTCTTGCTGGAATCCAAATTTTATTAAAGATTCCAAAGGTTGTTTAACATGCGAGTCTCTCTGGAACCGTGACTCTGCATCTTTCATTACTACTTAACAAAAGTTATAAAACAATAGCAGAGTCCTGGAAATTATCTTACAATAATTACTTAAAACCATTGCTGTTATAAAATAATTAAATGTTTTTTTCAATTAAAGTTTTTATTTTAACCCTATCTAGAACCCTTTTCCCCTTCAGAATTTATGAGGATCATCTTGTTATGCACTACTCTTCCATACGTCTTGATCAGCTTCCTTCTTAAGCATATATTCTTTCACACTCTACATATGTATTGTAGTCTTCCATTTTCTTTAAGCCTTACATTCAATCCCATTACACTCGGTTTCTATATCCAACCACTGTCAGCAAGACACAGCCCTACCATGCTAACTCTCTCTTCTCTTTGATTCTCTACTGGTGCTCCACATGCCGACCTCCTCTATTATGCTCCTTGTTGTCATGTCACATACATCTTAGCCCAGTCTTGGCATTTCTTCTGTAACAACTCTTATAAAAAGTAACATCACAAGGAAACAATGATTTATTTAAATAATTGAGTATGTAGCGCTGCTGCCCTCAAGACATATTTCAGTTAAGAATGTAGGGAGTGGCGCACTCCCAGAGCTGACCAATAGTATTTGATGTTTCAGAAAAAATTAAAGTTTGATTGTTAATGAATTTAATTTATAATGTGTCTTTTTCGTTTTTATCATTTTATATAGTAATATACTGTTTTATTAGTAATTGGTGATTCGGAGCGGGGATGTAATGGAAGTGTTGCCTCAGAATCCTGAGCCAAATTTTATATTTGGTTTATAGGAATTAAAGGCAGGTCTAATAAAATAAAGGCAAACAAAATATTAATCTGTAATAATGTTATAAAGCTGAAAACTGTGTGCAGTCAGAGCTAATTGCTCTGTGTGTATTGGTTGTACTGTGAACAACATCCCATAGCCTTTCTCAATTTTTTTTGTTAAAATATTAGAACTTCCTATTTTCCTACTATATACTAACATTTTTGCACTGTTCCAATTGAGCGCCAGGCTTCTGCCAGGATTTGGTTTATGATTAGAGTCCAATAGCGTGATTCGAACCAAGTGATTGGACATCCATACCCTTTAACCATTAGACTATATATTGATCGGTAGTCGTCGCTTTTTTCTATCCACGGGCTAAATGGGGCAATGTCAGAGGTTACTGCAGCCGCACATATGTGGACTAAGTAGTTGACACAACCAATCAATTTAATTTTTTTAGAACTGTTTTTGTTATTTTGAAACAACTGAAAACTTTCTCTTTAAAGTTAATTGAATACAACTTCCGAACAAGTAGCTTTTAACTAAGGGTTTTTTCTTAGAAGTACACACGTAATACGAGAGGTATAATAGTGGATTACACAAATATTTGTCTCGGATGAGAATCAATGCAATGGACAAGCTTCAAGTATATTAAACGGAATAGTTCAAAGTTTCGCAGGCCGAACAAATGTCTATGGCAGGTAGTAGAACACTGCTATAGATTCCAACCAGTCCTTCTGAAACTGATGCATTCAAGCAAACAAACTCTTCATGTTTACAATTTTAGTAAAGATAAAACCTTTTGCTTTCCAGAAAAACCTATCTTTTCTGCTAATTTAACATATAAGTAACCACATTTTTTTTTTGGTAAAATCACTGCCTCCTTCATAAATAATAATTTGCTGCATTTTGACTCCTGATATAACCTCTGATTATATCAATCGGAATCCAAATTACAAATGCAATCGGAATCAAACCTTTGTTACATCCCAAATCCAGACCACTAAGGACAAGCCATCATTGCACTAGACAACTAGGTGATTTCAGATTTGCAAATGTGTTCAATTCACAATGTTTTTTTAACAACTTTTGTAGGGCCAGGTTCATCGTGTATTACTTGCTACTTGTTGCACATGACAAAAATATAGTAATTAAATGACTTAATGCATTGTCCAAACTACAAACAAGCAACTGAAATTTATACACCACTGCTGATACCCTTATAAGAATGAGTTACATACACTAGTAACCACTAATTATAGAATTTGTGCAGCAGGAGGTTGTATAGATCAGAGAGCCCTGTCTGTGAGAATGTGTCTGTCTCATCATAGGCGTAAAGTGAGTGTTGTTACTCACAGTGCTCATTATCTTATGCTCTAACTTTGACTAAGTGGCCACGAGGACTATAACTATCAATGTTATAAGTTTTAATTTTTACGTAAAGGCAATCCAATATAACTATATACTCACCATCTTTCATGAGCTGCCGCATCTCTTTAGTTCTCTGAAAATTAATTTCTTCAAGCAACTGCTCCAGCATAGATGCATCTTGCAAGTACGTCGACCCCCCTAAAGCCATAACTATACGAATAACAACAAACACCAACTAAAACAACACACAACCACTTCATATGTCAACACAACCCTATCGTCACTACGGGCAAATGTACATAATTTAACTAAACTTTAACTACAAATCTACCTAAAAGTATCTGGATAAATTCTGACAGTCCAAGTTTAAGGGATTTAATTGACAATTTTTTCACAGTATGCACTATAAAACTGAAATAAAGTAAGCTGAAATCCTAGATCGCTACCACTTCATAAAATATTCGCACAATTCGCATCTGCACTCGCTTGTTCTGTCAAAAAGTCGCTAAAAACACAGACTCAAAAAATCGCTTGTAGTGAATTTTCAAAGATTATAGAAAAAATGGTCTTTCAAAGCGCATTACGACATTTGATTTTAATTACGATCTGATATCACTGTAATCACCTCTATGAATACACTTACAAACTTCAATAAATACAGGTTAATACAGTGTTATTTCAGTTTTTGCTGTTTTGACAGTATTTGAATTTTTTCCATATACCTAAGGTAGTGGTGGTGAGTACCCGAACAAACGAAAAAAATAAAGATAGAACAATATAAACTATCAGTAGCGGCGACAAGTGAGTTTAAATCAGAGTTAGGAGGAGGAACTAAAAGCTATCATTTCCAAGTACCGACTCATTAACCCGTAAAGATCAGTGACTGCTATAGACCATTATAGACCACCAAGCTTACTGACCAGGCCACTGGACCAGCTGGCCAAAAGTGTGACATTTAATTATTTCTATTACAATAGTTTATTAATTAGTGTCTGTTCGTTTTGTAGCACAGCTTTGTAGCTGTTGCTAATCAAATGTTCATGTCACAATGCCATGTATTGTCTATGCCACAGGCGCCACTTGGTGCAAACATGATGCCTGTAGCCTGTAATGTCTACTCTAGCTGCTAGTGTGCTGTACTGTCAACGTCATTCACATACTTCGAAAGAGTGTTGCCAATGTTACGCATTTACCGTGTTCTACGGCTTCCAGGCTAATAAAGTACTAAATCCACGGCCTGTTGCTTCAACCCTAGACCCAAGAGTAGATGCTACCACTGTTCGAAAATCTACAAAATAGTTGATTTCTTTATTACAAATCAACTTGTTAGGTGTTTGACAGTGTATAAGATTCCGGCAATAACGTAATAATAACAATAATAAATAATAATAACAATAACAATAATAGCAATAACAAAATAATAACAGAAATGTAAAAAAACAGTTAACATAGTAGTTAAATAATGCTTAATAAATGTTATGATTGTTGTAAAACAAAAAGAGGCAATATTAAAACATTTAATTAACGGTAAACATATTGAAACAGTTGGTTTAAAACATTAAATATATTAAAACAGTCTTTTTTTAAATAGTGCAACGGCTTACCATTAATCTTACTCTGTACAAAGACGGCTTTTCTAATTAAATGTTCGTCTGCCCGCCATGTGCACGCTGGGTTAAACTTTTCATTGGCAACACTGATTGAATTAGTCGTAAATTGTGGTAGAAAATGGAAAATCACAAAAACATAGAACCGCACTACTCAAATTTTAAAAATGTTTAAGTATTAAATAATGTATAACACAATGAAGATCTTTCAACACTTATTTTATGAATTGCAAGGAGTAAAGTTTTCAAATAAGAATTAAACTCGGACACCATGTTTAGAGATCCTCGGTCATTTAATCGTTTGCTGCGGCTCATGATGGGATCCACTCGAATTGTGAGTGTTCCAATGAGACGGAGTCTTTCAAATAGCGCCGCAGAAAAGGTATACTTAACATCTCGTAACAGCCAGCTCGGGAAAACCCTCGGAGCTGCATCCTTGGGATTGGCACTATTAGCCGCAGACTATGTTTTTAACGGTGGGCGTTTTTTTGTGTGTTCTTTGGTTTACATTAGTATTATAGATAGATTGACGCCTGCAGATTACACAAAGAGGTTACATTTAAAAAGTGTCAGTGCCCAGTGGTTCCGTAGTGCCTCTCCGACCCAACCAGCACAGGTCTGACACACCACATACACACACTATGTTTTCTTGCAGTGGTCTCCTTAATGTTTCTTGAACATCCTTTTAATATATGTGTATACATATTCTAACAAAAAACATATTTTTTTAGAAAAAAGGTTCTTCAAAGCTGCTCAGACCGGCAATGTGCAGGAACTCCTTAAGTATGTCCATCACTTTCATTTGTCATATGATCACAATGTTGAGGACTAGAATGCACATACAATGTAGCTACATGTCAATATGTAACAGTTGGTGAGCAATCTAACTATAGTAAAATCATAGTTAAATTAGTAGCTGACATATTTTATCCACTTTAAAGCGAGCCTGGATAAAGTTGACTCCGAATTGAGGTGGCTGTGCACATGCAACGCAGAGAGCAGTACATATTGCTTTGGTCTTTACTAGATATGGCTGCTTGGGTTGTTTGTAGAATGTCATGCTCCATGCCGCCACTATGCCCCCTAGGTTTTGACTTCTTTATTAAGACTTAAATGTACACTGTGTTTCATTACTTTGATATTAAACATTATGGCGTAAAATTGTCATCACCCTGAAGCTTAGCAGAGCATGTGAGCTGTCTCTATTGTGATGTAATGTGGATATAATATATATGAATAATTTTAGACAGATAGAGGCGGCAAAGGAAAGTCGGCGTGGAGCCGGTGAGACAGTACCAGACCTGCGGCACCCCCTGGGCTGGACGGCACTGATGGTGGCGGCGGCTAACGATCGGCCGGGCGTAGTGCGCGAGCTGCTGCGGCGCGGCGCGCGGCCCGACCTGCGCGAGCGCTACGCTGGCGCCTCGGCTGCCGCCTCATTGGCTGGCCTGCATCCACTCGAGGCTCTACAACGGCGCGAGGACGAATTCTGCGGCTCCATGAATGCCCGGGCTTCCTTCTTGGGGTGGACGGCGTTACATTACGCGGCCCTCGCCGACTCCGCCGCATGCGCTCGCGAGCTGCTGGAGAACGGCGCGGACCCCACGGCCAGAGACCACGCGGGGCGGCGACCCCTGCACTACACCCGCGATCCTTCGCCAGCGCGCGAGCTTATCCTACAGCACACGCGCCGCTGGGAGGAGGCGGCCGCCGCGGCGGCAGCCGAGGAGCGCCGCCGTTTTCCGCTCGAGCAGCGTCTAAAGCAGTTCATTGTGGGCCAGCAGGCCGCGATCGAGACAGTCGCCGCGGCCGTTCGTCGCAAAGAAAACGGTTGGGCCGACGAGGAGCATCCCCTCGTGTTCCTCTTCCTCGGCAGCTCGGGCATTGGAAAAACGGAGCTGGCCAAACAGCTCGCCCGTTACATGCATAAAGACGACCCGGCGGCGTTCATCCGACTCGACATGTCCGAGTATCAGGAGAAGCACGAGGTGGCCAAGCTGATTGGCGCCCCGCCCGGCTACGTGGGCCACGAGGAGGGCGGGCAGCTGACTCGCGCGCTGGCCCGCCGCGCTGATGCGGTCGTGCTGTTCGACGAGGTGGACAAAGCGCACCCCGACGTCCTCACGGTTCTCCTGCAACTCTTCGATGAGGTTACATAGTGCCCTAGGTATCTCCGCTGCCAACCGTTTTGCCCTTCTGACTTATAAACGTGCTTCTGGTCGCAGGGTCGGCTGACGGACGGCAAGGGAAAGCTGATCGAATGCAAAAACGCTATATTCGTAATGACGTCTAACCTCGCTTCGGACGAAATCGCGCAGTACGGGCTGCAGCTGCGGCGCGAGGCCGAGGTGCGTGCGGCCCAGCGCACGCGGCCGCAGCTCGCCGACATGCCCAAAGGTACGCCCGGGCGCCGCCCCTGGCTGCACCGCGCCCCACTTATGTTATAGTCGATTTTTCGTATCGCAGATAAGGTGGAAAACAAGCCGCCCCCGGCCCCCGTCCCTCCCTCGCCCTCTCCCGCCGAGGGCGAAGACGCCGAGGCGGCCGCCGGCGCCGAGGAGACGCTGGAAGTATCGCGCCATTTCAAAGACGGAGTCGTGAGACCCATCTTAAAGAAACACTTCGGGCGCGACGAGTTCCTCGGGCGCATCAACGAGATCGTGTACTTCCTGCCGTTCTCTCGGCAAGAGCTGCTCACGCTGGTCAATATGGAGCTCAAGCTGTGGGCGGAGAAGGCGCGCAGCCGGCACGACGTGGAGCTGCGCTGGGAGGGCGGCGTGCTGGGCGCCCTCGCCGACGGGTCAGCCCCTCTCCTTGTAGCTTTCATTTCGACCGCTGTCGCTGCAGCTTTGACTTTGGGACACGAACTGTACACCTCGTCATTCAAATCAAAACCCTCGTTTGGGACTCGGAACGTACATAAAGAAAATATGGAGCTGTCCAATCTTTCCTATTACATGCGACAGGGTCGAGCAGGGCAGCAGGGCAGCCGCTCGCGTTTCTACTGTACGAGTGCGCGCGCGCGTGTTGCAGGTACGACGTGCACTACGGCGCGCGCTCCATCAAGCACGAGGTGGAGCGGCGCGTGGTGAACCAGCTGGCGCTGGCGGCGGAGCGCGGGGCGCTGGCGCGCGGCGCGGGCGTGCTGCTCCGCGCGCGCGCCGGCAGCGTGCAGCTGGCAGTGCGACGTGCGCGCGACCAGCGCTACGAACCCCTGGACCTCGCCGCGCTGTAACATCGCTCTGTATTGGCCGACCTGGCCTGTATCAACCGACTGCATTAAACACGTCCTTGGCATTATTACATTTTCATTACCCTGCCTCCGCAAGGCACAGTTTGTTCGTGGCGAAGCATCAATCGACTCTTGTGAAAAATCATTTCATATTACAAGTTACTCGTTCGTTCAACATACAGAAGATAGTTTTAAAGCAGCGAAAACTCTGGACTTCTCTCTGCAGGGGCCGTGAACGCGAGGACAACGCGTCCCTGCGGCCGCACGTTCGTGCACTGAGTACTTGACACGACAAGTCAATT
Source organism: Papilio gigon (assembly GCA_027563995.1). Lineage (NCBI taxonomy): Eukaryota > Metazoa > Arthropoda > Insecta > Lepidoptera > Papilionidae > Papilio > Papilio gigon. The sequence continues at coordinate 8,824,058 of JAODUI010000028.1, forward strand.
TATTTTTCTTACGAGCTGTTACAACGCGTTTTCCCCGTAGTTAACCTTTTTTAAACTACTTTTTGATTTTGTAGCAACAGATTTTTTTTTAAGTTTGTTGAAAAAATTGTCGTTTCTATATAATAGGTTTTTTTTCTTCACAATATGATCATCGTTCGAAAGGTGCGAAAGCAGAAAGTCCGGCGGCGGGCGGTGGAGAGCGCACACCGTAAGGGGGCGCGGGGCGCGGGACGCGGGCTGTGCGGCCGCGCTTGACTCCTACTGACTCGTAGCTCTGTCTAGGTCCGCCTCGCTTGGACAATATACGACTTCAGCATTTATAAACATACTACATAGGTATGAATTTTGCTTTTTTTAAAAATTGTTTTCTGTGCTAGATGCTGGGGCTCGAAAACAAATATTTAGGTTGGTGGTGAAAGGGTTAACGCAAATTCAACACTGATGGGTGTCGTGGTTTCCTGCAATGAACCAGTAAAACAAGACATGTATAGTGCTCGACTTTATTAACTTCTGCACCGTTATATACAAATACAATGTATAAATAAACAACGACTCCTTACAAAATGTAAATAGTGTGGCGCGTCGCCTGCACGCCTACACGTGCGGGGCCTCCGGTGCTCCGACAGCCCCGCGCAGCCGGCGGCGGTCCCCGCTGTTGCGGCAGTTCTGTGCTGTCGGTTGCGTGGTTGGCGAGGCACGCCGGCTACTCTCGTGTGCCTCATGTTAAAGTCTATGAAGCTTGTTAGATTGTACAAGCCAGCAAACGAGCAAGCGGCCTCCTGCATTCGAAAATATCGAAGTGACCGCTGTCTATAAACATTGCATTTGATTTGCGTCACCTCACTTTATAAGAGACTGGTGAGAAGAAAAAGAAGGCTACGATGCAGCCTCCTAGCCAGGGGACCATTGGTGCACTCGGAGGCTGCCACTAGTTAGACATGTTGCATGGAGTGTGCCAGCGCGCGATAGCGATTAAAACCATTATTAGAGCATGTCAAGTTGGTTAAGGCTTTCAGTTCGTGCCTACCTATCTACTTGGTGCATGGCGATTTGGCCGGAGCAACCCCCACCCGACCGGTGCCGGTGCCGCAGTCATGTTGCGCTTGTGTCAACTTGCAGTACCGTATTCGTTGTGCTTTTTCATATAACGGTTATCCCTGTATTAAAGTATTAGGCCCGGTACCATTTATTAATTTCAAATTTAAAACGTTTGTTGCAATCGCACCGCTGCAGCTGGCGCGGAGCTGCCCCGACTCCTCCGTTACCACTATACAGCGGCCACTCCCAGACGTGGCTCGGCGGCGTTCTCATCCTTATAAAATGATAACGGTGCAATCCTACAGTATAAAGGTTGAATGGATGGATGTATGTCATAAGCTCTTTCTTCGATACGACTATACGTCGAACGGTTTTTGGGGGTTTTAGTTGTCGTCACTATGTCGCGAGTCGTGCCCAATGCACGACACGTCCCGAATCTAACATTTTATGTGAAAGGTTTATTTACGGCGTTTCATAACTGTAACTCTATGGCAGTTCACTGCTGGTTGTGGACTCCCGGACCCCAGACCTGGACCGCCTTCACTTCATTGGCCCACCTGTCCGCCTGGCCGCGTGGCCAGCAATTAGATTTACCTTTCTGATACTATCACCTATGGAAGCTTTACGATTCAAATGCGAGTGGAGGCAGAGTGTGCGCGGGCCGGCCCGGGCCACGCGCCAGTCGTTGCATCACGTGGGCGTACAGGTGCATCCGACATCCTAATACACGAGTGGAAAACTCTCTGGAACACATTATTGTATTGTATTATATGTAATGTATAGTAGTCATATATAAAATAGAATAAATTGTAATTTAACGCTAGTTCAAAAATTCATTTGCAATAAAGTAGACTAGTTGGTGTTTAATAATTACAAAATACCTCCTTCCTGCGAGGTACGTAGCACTACGAGTGTGTCACGCGCGGCGGCTCGCGGTCCTCGAAGAGGCGCGCTAGAATTAACTTTGACCATATCGGTGGGCAGGCCCGGAAGGATTCGGTTTCGGCAGCGGCGTAGTCAGAGTCGGAGACGGAGGCGGAATGCTGACCTTTATATTCTACTAGACATGCCGGAAGCCATAGAATATTGTGGCTGTTCAATTTGCTGCATTGGCTTTCTGTCACCAGTGGTGTTGGAAAGGTAAACTGACAATAGATAAACCAAAATGAACCGACAAGAAGATCAATTGACGCTTTCGAGTCGGCACTTTGAACAAGCCGTCGTTGCGACGAAGTGTGCGTGTCTGTACAGAGATCAGTGGACGCCCCGGCGCGCCGCTGCCCCGCCTCTTTGACGACGTTTCGGCTTCTAGAGCTACGTGCACGTCACAAATTATGATTACGTCTATTGCACCAGCCATGTGTAACCCGCGCTAGCCGCGGTCTAATTCTTTGTAAATGATTAAATGATGTGAGAAGTGACGCTGCGGCGACAGCGGCGCCTACAGCCAGCCGGCGGAGTGGTGTGGCGCGTGCCCGTGCAGCGGCGTGACGCCAGCCAGGCGCGCCAGCGCCGCGCAGCGTCCGCACGCCATCGCCGGGCCCGCGCCCTCGCCACCCGCCCGCTCCGGCGCGCTCTCCACGCTCGCCTCGTACCCACACTGTCCGCATGACTCCTGCCAAAAACATCGTCTTGTAATATTGTGACCTATGAGTAGCGTTTCATCACGGTCCAAACTAACGGAAACCTTATGTGCGTCGTCGTCGAGGCTCGCCAGGAGCGGCTCACGGCTGCCGGCGGGCGCAGGCGCGGCTGAGGG
>JAODUI010000028.1:8848743-8865171 GCA_027563995.1 Papilio gigon
CAGTGTTCGAAGCTTATCGTATATACAAGTCGCGTGCGTGTTACAAAGGTTCCTTCTTCAAATTTGTTATATTTATTTTTTTATTTACTTATTTAAAACTTTGTACACAAACAAACAACAAAAAATTTAGTAAGACATAACGGAAGAAATATGAACAATAAGTACAGGCGAGCATAACTCTTCAAGAGTTCTTATTCTAGTTTCTTATTCATCCAGCTGCACAAATAGATTTGGCTCTCAATTTTTTTTAATCGTTTTAATTTGCATATTTGCATCTTCGACTAATAAGTTTGCCGACCACTTCTCTATGTATAAAGTAGTCCGTGTATGTCGGGACTTAAAGCTTTTTATGAAGTGCAATCTGTCACATTACCAGACGCGGGAAATAGGGGCCGGCAAAAACAATGTGCTGCAGATTACACGGAAATCGCAGCGTATGTAAATTGAGTTGGCTTCCGAGAGGGACACGGACAGACAGACATGCGGGTGGTAATTCACGCGGCCCGTTTGTGTGACCAACGATTAAGTGATACAAGTAAATTGTGTAGCAATTTATCTGTTAGCCGTTGTTAGGAAACGATGGTGTTGTCGGTTTTACCGAGTTTCCGTGTCTTACTCGGAACAATTTGATGGATAACAATCATTCAACATTACTCAGACTTAGTTTCAATAAAACAAGACAAATAGGTAGATGTAAAAAGAATAATTATTTATAATAGTTCATTTTATTAAATTGAGTTCTTGCCGAGAATTAAAAGAATAAACGGTAAAAATTTGTTCGTTCGACTCGCTTGGATATCTCTGAAAATATATTTCCAAAGTTGGGAACTATTTGAAGAAGCGGTGGGTGTCCACTGCGCTAAATCTAGAAGTTACGACGAACACCTTCCCGCTCCCTCCCCGCCCCCCGACACCGCTAATAAGAATCTATTTTCATTATACCCCTGCAGAGTTGTGTTTTGAAGTTTGCGCTTTATTTTTGTTACTGTGATTTCAAAAGGGAAAAGGATTGGTTTTTTTTTTACTTCGCGTTATTGCTTATAAAGTGAAACCTTAACTTCTTGATGCATTTAATGTATATTGCAGTAACTAGATTTGTTCTTTGTTACAATTTAATTTTAATTAGTATATTTTTTTGTTGTAAAAACATTAGCAGATTTTTGTTTATTCACTAACATTTCTTTTACAACTCCAACTAAGATCTAGGCTTGTTACGATATGGTTTACAGTAGTCGAATATCGAGATTCGAACTGTCGACCACGTGATCGGAAATCCGTACCCTTAACCATTAGGATATTGGCGCTTATGAATTAAAATTAACCAAGTTATCTTCCAGTTTTAATTGCTTAAATCAAACCAAAGAATATCGGCTTACATTGGCCAACTGTATTATATTAATAAATTGAATGACACTGGAAAATAAATACATCAAAGTTTCTTGTGTTATATTAAAAAAAACTTTATAACAGTTATCATAAACATAGTAAGACTATGTCATACATAACTGTATCTATTAGGGTTGCCAACTTACCAAAAACAAACAAAACTCCAAAAACATAAGATCCAGTGACGTGGCAACCTTCGCATTTGGACCACTCAATACTAACCATAGACTTAATGTTTATCCGTTAATTTTTTACTGTAAGGTGGCGAAGCAGCAAGTCGTCAATTAATTTCTCCAAAATGGCAAAATAATTGCGCCTAGACATCTACAACCAGTTAAAACACTGAGAGATTGAGAGATACACTAAAGTCAGAAAGTGGTTATTACCTTACATGTCCCCTACCCTGGACAATCGGTTTTTGTTTTCTATGCTTCCGTAGAATATGGTCTACGATACGTACTTAACCAGACGAAACGAAGAATTTGCGCATTTAACACCAGTCTTGATGGTCATGCACGGTCAAATCAAAGTCAAATAAGTGACAACCCTACTTATGACTGTTGTATAACTGTTACGTCAGTAACTCACGGCACGTAGATGACGCCATTTTGAAATTGATCGATGTTTGACAAAAAATTGTTTGAATTCATTCGATTCGTGACTGTGGTCGCGGATGGTACAGTTTTTATTGTTATTTGCCAGTTACATAAATTCTTGAGGCTAACAGCATCTTGATGATCAGGTCAGTTGAACTTTTAACGGGATGTTTAACAATATACAAACGATTTGCGTATATGCGAAATAACAGGTCGGTACTGTTTCCTTCCCCATGGTGTTTTAATCGTTGCGAACAGGAGCATAGGTTTGTTTTCTGTTTTATAATGTTTTGATTTTTATTTGGAACAATGTAGGCCTGAGAATGTCCCCAGCTTCCGACCGATGTCCCCGGTGGGATGTGACGTATCGGGATTCGGATGCACTTGTCGGCTTCTGTGCGGAAGCGGTTCGTTGTGGCGGCCATTTTGCATCCGCAAGGAGGCGCGTGCGCGCGCATCAATTGGAGCCAACTACTGCGCCCCTGTTCGAATTTAGAACGCTCCCGCGCTGTTTGACGCCTTTCCGTGTGACATTGTCGGTCGCTTTGATTTAATATGCTCTTACAGCATGGTTATCGTTAGTTTTATAGTAGTTTCTACGAACTGAATAAGCTTATTCAAGCAACAGTTTATCCATTGAATCTTAAATTATTAGGTAACAAAACATAAACAAATGTCGGCTTTCTAGCAAGAGATCAAAGAGAAAACAGTTAATCTCAGAAAAATAATAACAGCGTTGCTGTGATGTGTTCTTTCGCGCGCCCTGCCGGCGCTATGCGGATGGTGAGTTACACTCAACTCAGTGGACGGAAGCAATAGTTGTAAAACATATTTTATTACGACGTAGTCAAAAGTTCCCTCTTTGAAGGGTGGCTTTTTTTTGTCACTTTATGGACAAACTTTTAGTTGTTCATTGAAGAACGTAGGAAGTATATTTAAAACAAAGCGAGATGGTTTTTACAGTAAACAAAAAAAAAATATTATTTGCTAAAAACAGAGAACACATGTTATTGCATAGAATTTTCATAGTATTAATTATTTACTCTATTTGCTACAATTCTCGTAGAATTTTTATCAATTAGTTTTTTTTACATACTAATAAGTCAAAATAATTATGATAGCAAAACAGCGCCCCCAATGTCATATAACTGTCAACGTCATAATATCTTGACATGTTTATTCTTTTATTTTCCGTGCTTAAGTAAGTTTTACGCTTTCTAACAAAAATCGCGACAGCAACGCTTCTGTTGGCGGCCTAGATAAACTCGTTCTATAATTTATGAACCCCTTGAATAAAAAAGTAGAACATGGTAACATTGACTTTTAAAGAAATAAAAACAATGTCACAATAAAACCTTTCATTGTCAAGTTTAACAGTCGGGTTAATATTTAGGTCAAGTATGAATAACGGTGCCCCGTTTATTTGATTTATTAAATCACCGATTCGCTTCTAATAGTATATTAACACATCTGTCTTGTTTCCCACTGTATAAAAACTTACCGAGATTATTGTGAACGGCACCTTAATCTAACGTACTGCAGAGCTATTCGTCAACAAGTCTAGATATAGAGCTGAATCTAGGTCACAACCATTGTCGTTCCTGACATTATACTGTTCTGCATATTTAATTGACTAACGACTTAATTTGACCTAAATACAGGGTGTTACATTCTTGATTAAAGTACATAGGTTTATTCAAATAATACAGTATACTTCGACGGTACTAACGCAATGTAAACGTTGGTTTTCACTGTCTAAATAATCATATAAAACACTCTTCCGCAGATATCTACCCTATAGTTAGAAGTTTCATACATGTTAGACGTCGTTATAAATGACAACACTAATGAAATTTATCGATACATAAATTAAATAAAAATAAATTACTGTACTCAATACTGTGTAATCAATTAGTGTGGGTCGTCCTCCCTGCAGGTGGACCGACGACTTAGTGCGGACGGCAGGAAGTCGTTGGATGCGGAAGGAGGACCGCATACTGTGGAAGGCATTGGGAAAGCTCTATGTCCAACAGTGGGCAGACAAGGATGATGATGATGAAATTACTGTACGACTTCACAATTCAGTTTTCACTATTAATATTCTCATCACACATGGAAAACATTAGCAATTCGTTGTGTAAGTGGTACGGATGCATTCCTTGTGACCACTAATGTTACAGTATTGCGACAAACAGTGGTCGACTGCGGACGATGGTTGTGGTCAACGACTAACGGTGACTTAGAGCCCTCGACTGTGCTAATCGCTCTGTTAACTCGACAACATAAATGTGTCTGTCGACATGCACTTGGACAGTTATTACTAACTTTTTAAATTAAAGAATGACGCAACGAACCGAAGTCAGTCTTGGCCTCCGATAAAGTTTCCACATGTCCCGACACAGTTCTGGACTTGGAAGTCTCTTATGTCTGGGCTTTGACCACTTAGACCTGGCTGTAATATAAACCTAAAATTAAGCTAAATACCATCGCGGCCTCCAGACAAGTTGTGTGCAGCACCAGCCGAGTCTCTCCCTTTTAGTCAAGACCTGTTTTTTTTTGTTCAATTCTGAAAATGTATTATTTTTTACTTATTGGTTAGTTTTTAAAAAAAAAAAACATACTAAAATAAAAATACCAATCGATTTAATCTCCATATAAAATTAGTAAAATTAATATTAACTAATCCGAATTAAATTAAATATCGGCTAATAAAATAATTAATTTTAATTTACACAAATTTATATTTATCAAATCGGGTGTAAAATTAATTTAATAATTGTTTAATTATTAATAATATAATCTCAAATTTTATTTAAATATTATTGACGGATTAAATGATATATTTACGAGACGAGCATTACGTTGTCTATACTCTCAATGACTGAGCGAACGGCCGCCAGAACATTAACGATAACAGACTGTGTGTCGTCACCTTAAGCACGTAATGTATACTGTGAACAGATTAAGGCATCTCCACACGGCCACTCATCGCCGCGATGTAACGCAGCGTTTTATGTTCATCGGAAGTTTATACGGTATAAACAAATTTTTGTTATGTCCCGCTTTGATATTAAGCGGTCAACTCAAAGCCTTGTTAAAACTATACTGAGAAAGAAAGATAAAGATTTTATAGAGCCACTTTTACTATGTAAAGTTAGTAAGGAACAGTATTAGAATTGCAGTCAACATTTTTCGTATAAATTACATCATCCACTGTCTGCCCACTGCATAGGCCTTACCCAATGACTTCCACAGTACGCGGTCTTCTCGCATCCAACGACAAAAAAATATAACCTATTTATTTAATTAACGATCGAGTATAGAAAATCCTATCTTACTCATTTGACTATTTAATCGTGTATATCGACTATTTAATCTATGTAAAACAAACTGTATTTAAAGTACGTTTTGTTCAGATCATAAGAAACTACCATTTTTCTTCTCCATCACCACCTCATGCCAACCAATATGTCTTCACCGTGGAATTAGCGTTCGCAGAGACGTTTGTAATCAACAGAACATTATTGCATACGCTTTCCATCGTTTGGCAAGTACTACAAAATAAATTCTCAAAATGAATAAATTTATTTTTTTTTGTTTACAGACTACCTCAAACGACCAAAGAGCAATGCACAGAATATCTCCCGACAATCCCGTGAGACGTCGTCTCTTCCCCGTCGACGATCTAACGGATCAGGCCAAAAACGACAACTTTGCTAACATGCTACAAGAATCCGCCACAAGAGAGAAACTCGAAAAAATGCACAAATGGAATTTTGACTTCGAAAATGATAAGCCTCTTCCAGGCACTTACGAATGGTACCCGTGCCCCGGTTCGCGCGACTGGATCGGAATAGATTCGGACAAGTTTGACAGCGATGAAGTGTTCAAGGCGAGCGAGGATACCTTCTTGCAGATGAAGTTTGAAAACGAATTAACACCGAAGAGTGATAAAGATGACAATATTCCGTTACTAAGAAAAAGGAGGACGGAAGATTTGGAGAAATTATTTGGCGATAGACGGGCTAAGCGTAAAATTAGCTTTGATTAAAATTTAAAAAATGAACAAAAAAATAGGAAAACAATTCACATTTTCTATCACAAAAATTCAAACTGTGTCCATCTCAAAATTAATAGAATTACCAACTTATAATTTAATTAAAAAAATCAAAAGTAACCATAAAAAAATTGCTCTTAAATTGTCATTTCAATCTAATTACAAAAATAAATTTATCAACACTATTTAATAAAAGTGCCATGATTTAATTGAATTCATGTAAAATATTTATTTTAAGACGTCATTTTATTTCGTTTGTGTAATTTGTATTAATTATTTTAATTGTATGGATGAATCATAATTCACCAAAATAAGACTGCTTTCTTGTAAAATATTTATAATTTAGTATTTATTTATTTAATTGTACATATTGATTTCTTTTACGGATAAAATTTTGACATATTTAATCTCGGGTGCCAATTAAAATATCAAAAATTAAGAATTCGTAATTACAAAAAAAAAATTGGATCTGATCTCTCCTAATAATTCTAGTTTTAGTGACAATTAGTAACCTTATTGTAAAGGACGAATGTGATCACCGAATGTTTAAATTTTTAGTTTGTATTTTATTTATAGTGAGATTAATTATTAATTTACTACTGAATCGGTATATTATATTAGTGAAAATAATATTTAATAAATTATTTTGTAATGAATTAATTCAAAAAAATCCATTTTCAACTGTAAAATAAAACTTAAAAAAGTATCGACCTAAAATATAACTGTGTTTTTACCTTTTCGAATGCCAAGATTATGACACGTGTAATATATCTTTTTATCTTTTAAGTTACAAATTTATGTGAAGATAATTTTATAATCGATTAATATAGAAGTTGACATTTTATGCATTCCAAATAAATTTTAAATATGCAAATGTAATATGTAAATAAAACGAATCTAGTACTTTTCAAATAATATGACTGCTCGGAACATTTCAAGTCTCTGCGAAGAACACTGGGTTTAAAAAGACGCGAGGGGGCGCTGCGCATTGCGCAGTTCAAGTTCAAATATTGGAAGTCCTATAAAATACAATCAGTCTTCTAATCGAATCAATTTAGTCAAGCTAATGGCAAGTAAATCTAGTCTAGATTTGAAACTGCAATATACCTTTTCAGTGGTTAGCTTTAAATCTGTATTTAGTATTATATTGTACCATTCGTGTATTTATATTTTTAAACATCTTGCAATATCTGTAAATAATGTGACAGGCAATGGGTAAATCATCACTAGCAGTAATATTGTATTTATGTCAAAGAAAAACCCAAAAAACTTTATCTGCATGAAACTCGATAAAATATTGAAATATCATTTTTTAATTAAATTTGAATTGGAATTAATTAATAATTATTGTATTTTAATTTATTATTAACACTAATGTAACATTTGTACAATTTTTTTTATGAAAATTGACAGTTCGTCAACAAATTTACAACTTCACAAGAATTTTGTCAAAAAAAATCCTTATTTTTATTATAATGATATCTCAATTTAATATTTAGAAATCAACCTTCAGTTTCTTTCATTTTTTTTATTATTTTTAATATAATAATTTCTCGTATTAATTGTATAAGTTTTTAAAAACAGCTATATTCCAAAGTCCAAGTAGCGCTTTGTTTTTATTAAATTACAATTGTACATTCTTCTCAAATAAATTAAAACAATAATAAAATAATTTTAAAAAATATTATAATTAAAGAATCACACCGACCTTATTGTATCGTACTTATTGTGTTTGTTTTTAGTTAATTTCTTGTCATTAATATTTATATATAAAAAAAAAACTTGCCATTAATTAGAATTATTTATTTGTTAATGATATTTTATTGATGTATTATAATTTTAATTAATTTAATAAATCATGGTCATTTTAAAATTTACGTGTAAAAAATTGATTTTATTTTGTTTAAAATTTATACATTTTTTAAGAAGATTATAGATCGAAATTATTTTATGTATACATTAAAAAAATTATCACCATTAATATATTCAAGGTTAAATGAGTTGGGGCCCAGACAGAGTTGAATCCGTGACTCTTTATTATTTTCCGTTCGGTCAGTCCAAGCGTAACACATCCGGCATACAGAATGCACCCTACACGTCGTCCCAGTAAATTACATTTAACTGAGACATTTAAGTGTTACAAATTTCTATTAAAAAGTCTTGACTGTCCAATGGTTAAAGTCAAAGTTGACAGGGAATTGGGTTCAATTACTGAACTGTATAGATTTGCTTTTCTCGTGTCGTCTACTTGATGATCTATCCGATCGTTTACTCCCTTCTCGTATAAAAAAACAACAGTTATCTATTATAACCATAAAACACTGAGAGCCGGACCAAGGGGAGCATTGGTTGTTTTGGGTTGCCACTGCGTAATGTGTTTGCTTCCTCTACAGCTGCCTCCACTTTTTCTTTTAAAAAACTTTGAACTCTCTCACATTCCTTAACTGTTTTCCCACTTAAATTTTCTTCTGATAGAACAATTGTTTTAAATATGAAAGGCCTCACTGTCTTCAAGGGCAGTGGAGTTACGATATAGTCTTTTTTGTGTAACTGCAGCAATGCACAATGCTTGGGCAGGGCTTCCCCCGCTGCCAGGGATGTGGCTACTGTGCTCCCTGGCTGAATCACACAAAAACCTTCATTTTCACTCTTCATATGCTTCATAGCAAATACTTGGCTGTCATGCTCGTGGCCCCATATGACAACATCTAAGAATTTAGGTAACACATCTTCAGGAATGTAATTTCCATGACCTCTGTCTGCTCTGTTTTGATGAAGCACAAGGATATTAAACCAATCATTATTGTCTTCTAACACCTCCATTACAACTTTCTTTTCCCCAAATAAACGAGACAGTCGCTGATCTTTGAGGTGGCTCAAGCCATACAGCGACAACTTTGTCTCCCCTTTCTGTAAGAGAACCGGGGACACTGTCACTTGTGTGTAATCACTCCATTTGCCAAAATAATTCACCAGTCCCGTTATTGAGAGTATGTCAAGAGAACTAATGCTGCTTTGTCCTACAGGATCGTCATGGTTGCCATGGATTGATAGTATAGGATATGATATATTCATGTTTGGGTCTTCGTAGTTTACAACTCTTGAAAAATTTTGGATTTGATCTGATAATAACTCGACACTGACTGGTTTGTCTCCGAAACAGTACTTGCGGATAATCTGAGTGCACTTGAACATGCAGCTCGGCGAGGGCTTCGCCTGGTCGAACAGGTCTCCACCGAGCAGCACGAGATCGACGTCGTACTGCACAGCCAGCGATAAAACTTCCTCGAAAGCGGTGAAGCTATCCTCGCCGCGCTCCGCATCATTTTCCAAATATCCTAAATGAATGTCTGAAGCAATCAAAATCCTTATCGTACCATCATCTGTCCATTTTTCTGATTCATTTAGCACCATTTTAAATTAAAATGAATTTGTTTTAAGCATTTGCTTTGCAAATCCACTAAACAACAAAAAATCAACCACAGAGTATAGTGCTCTTTGTTGGCTCTTTGGAATGGAGTTAGTGAGCGCCATCAATATAGATCACAGATTCTAAAGACAAAAAACAAAATACCGAACGAGGAATACAATTAAATAATATTAATTATTAAAAAAAACAGCAGAAGATCTTCTAACGACATTAGGATAAAGAGCACGGAACACTACTACATTGACAGAGTTCGGAGTCACAATGTCATTGATTTTGATTCGGTAGTATAAACGTCACCGTTCCCCGTGTTTCACCTTAAAAGTCGTTTAACCGTTTCGTACGCGTTTAATAGACGACGCGAGCATGCTTGCCGATTTAGCAGCAGCTTTTAAATGTGTTTGTGAGAAAAATTGTCGATCAGTATAATAATATTCTACTTATAGAATATTCAGAAATATATTTTTTTTCGGTGTAAAGCAGGAACACAATGTGCGATACATGTTTTCTGTGATAATGTTGAATAATGTAAATTATGTGAAGTATAACACAGAAAACTGTGGCGTAAAAAATGTATAACGAATTAGATACTTGATTAAAGTTTCAATTAAAAAAAAAATATTTTTCTTAAATTAAATATATTTGCAAATTTTTGTTACATTAGTAATATTTCTTGAACCATTCTAGGTAAGCTTAAAAAAGCTTGTGTTAGGATGTGGTTAACGACAAGATTGTTCTGTTAGGGAGTTATATTTTTTAGAACTAACTTAATAAATAAAAAAATAAAAGTCGAAACCACGACTGCTAGAGCGATAGTCCTTACCATTAACCATTAGGCTATTTACGTTTTAAACTTAATTACCGTTTTCTCTTAACCTTTTGGCGTTCCTTACAGTCCAAGTATTTAATACCTGCACATGTTGAGGCGGTTTTTACAACTGAAATGCAAGGGATTGAATAAATGAAATAAAAAAATGCCTTATCGCCAATTTATAAATGTTGTAGCTGTGTTTGTTTTAATTTCACTTTGATGGATGATGTTTAGCAAATCCGAATATTAAGTAGAAACTGTTAATATATTAATCAATGCTTAAAATGTGAAAACCTAAATGTACTATCTTTAAATAACGTCCTTTTTCTTCAAAAAAATATGTCAATAATTACACTTAAACAGTACTAATTTGTGATGCATGTTGCATATGTCCATATTAAATCAAGTTTTGTATTTTTTATTGTGCCTTTTTTAAATAAAAAATAATATATCTCTGTTCGCATACACTCCAATTGTTCTGCGGGTGGAACACCGCGAACTGTTGCGATTGTACATTACTTCTACGTCCACTCCACGCAAAAATAATCTCTGTAGCTCCACCTGTAAAAGACAGCATTAAAAAAACTACGACAGCAGTAAAATAAAAGTTGCCAGGTGGTATAAGAAAATTCCCACAAATTTTTGTGTCTGCGTCGTCTGTGTGGAAAACATGTAAACGTACAATTCGACAATGATCTCGTGGTAGTCGGAAAATACGCACGATCGGATCCGATACTGGTGGATCAATACAAAGTAATGCGAGCCATTCGATTTTTGTGTCGATACAAAGGCATTCGCTTACAGTTTGTTTCAAACGGGGACGAATTACTAAAGACATTGGAAATTACTTCATCATTATCAACTCTAAAAATTAGAACGCAGTCTATTGTCGAAGTCAGAAAATTACTGTAAGATTCATTGTCTAGGTAGGTAGTTACCAAAAATGGAGAAAATATAAGGCAAATATAGGGCGAAACCAGGAAAAAGATCTTTACGTCAATTTTTATATACATACTTCAAAGTTCTACCTTTCCTGGCTAATTTCAGGTCAGATAAAATAAGCTTAAAATTATCAAAAATGTTCTTTTTAAGTTACTTCCTTGTGTGACTTGTAAATAGAGTTCATTTACTATTCATGTTTTTTTGGCAAATATAAAGATACTCTAAAATTAGTGATATTACAAATGATGTTATTTACGGTGAATCTGGACATCTCATGGACGGATAAAGACAAAGAAGCGGCTACTAGAATCAAGAACCTTTGACTAAAACCTAGAGCTTACTTAATCCCTTAACGATCATTTTGTCCGTCCTATCTTTGACCTTTCAATTTGACTTGTGTCTTTGACAAGAGGTAGAAGAAATGTTGCAAGTTGTAAATTTTTTTAGCTTCAATTCTTGACTTTTTTGATGTGTTACATACCAAATTGTATAGGTATGCATAGATCGTAGATCATCTCTAGAAATTCTTTTTCTTAGGTTTGCTGTAGTGACAAGTGACAATAGTGACAACCTGTTGGCATATGCGTATGACAACATAGCTATAATAATTTATGTGTAAGTTTAATGTGATTTTCCATACGATATCATCAGTTTATCACTTTGCAACAATGTCTTACCAATGCACTTTGTGACGATGCTAAGTTGGCGTCAAGTTACATGAATTAATTATGATTTTAAACGATAGTAATGGTGTTAAGTTGGAAGAGAAAGTGTCCTGTGAAATCAGAGAGTGGCCTTCAATGATGTGGATGAAGTGTATTGTGCAAGCAGGAGCGACTGCCCGAAGAGCTTTCGGTCCCTGCTTGCTGCGGACATTTAGCGTAGCGTTGCTCGTCATCGTTGCTGTTGCCGTTGTAAGTGTCATGTCGCAACTTATCTTTTGTTTTAATGTACAACCATATATATAGCATACCGTAACACAGAGGGGCAGGTAGATACGACCGCCTTCCATTTAGCGCTGTCCTGACACACCTCTCTTGCTTTTTCTACATTCGTTCGTCCATGCATACACGCATACATGTCGGTTTCGAGTGCTTACAATACTGGGTGCCTCGTCAATCTGGACGGTGTACATCGATCGACATGTTGTTTTCTTTGCTTAGTCAGTATATGAATAAACAGCCTTTGGCTGATTTACTGTGTCGCTCCCAAATCATGACTATTTAGTGAGACGTGGTGGCCGCAGGAGGCGATGCCCGGTGCCACGGCCGCCGACCTGGTGATCGAGATCCCGGCGGGAGGCGCCGGTGGCGGGCAGGCGGCGGGTGCTCGCTACCGGCTGGATTATACGCCTCCGCAAGGCTCACCCGCGCCCAACTTCACAGTGCCGGCACAAGCTTCCACTATCAACTTCCGCGGCCTACCCGGCACCAAGTACCACTTTATGCTCTACTATTCCAACGCCACCTTTGCAGACCTGCTGACATGGAACCAGACGATCATCACAGGTGAGGATTTATATATCTTCTTTTATGAAGGTGCAGGAGCTCACATTCAAAATTTGTACAACATGCATGAAGATAACTGAAGATGTAGACTACAACATTAACAGTGTAACTAGCAACTGTCAGTCATGTAGCCCCGTGTCCAGCCAGTGTGCCTCGTGACATATGTAAAGGTAAAATATTAGAACAAGGAATTGTACCTTAATCGTCATCATCATCACATCAGCCACACGTCACCCACTGCTGATGGTAGGCCTCCCCCAAAGATCGACACGACAATCGGTCCTCAGCCCTCAGGCCCTCATCCAGGATGAGGTTGAGGATATTATCTACCATCGCAAACTTAACCAGATCATCAGTCCTGCTTGAGGGGAGCCTACCCACGCTGTGTTGCTCTGTCTGTGGCCGCCTCCTACTTGTACCTAAATGTCATTACTAATTACAAATTAAAATAAAACCTTCACTCTCTATCATTCTCATGACTCTCGGCATTATACACTTGTAAAGAAATTTGTATGCAATCAACCTCGTTTCTTATATCTTCGTTTTTATAAAAGATGTAAATGGTGATGGGACCCTTTTTAAAACAAATTAATACCTCTCAAGCAGTTTTTATAGGTTCGTGGATTTTTTATTTATATACCGCAAAGTCATACAAAAAAAAGAATTAAACAGAATTGAGACAAAGAAGACATTTTTTGTAATAATAATAATAAGTAATTTCAGATCATGAATCCATAGAACTATTAGTAGAGGCTTTAAATAGTGTTAGCACTTGTGACTATAGTTGAACATTCATTATGACATAACTACATGAACATTGCTCACAACGTAACAAACTGCGGTGCAGCAGCGATGCTAGCTCGAGCGAGCCAGCGCCGCTGAGTGCCGCCCGGCCGTCAGCACGCACAGGATGCCATGTGTCGAACCTTTCTTGTCTCTTGCTCACCCCATTTTTACAATGTTCCCTCTGTAAATATATTTTCCTTATCAAATATGCATTTTATTTTAAATAGTTACAAGCCGCACGATATACAGTGTTTGTAAAAAATATTTTGTTATAGATTTTAATAGTTTTGTCGAAAACTTTATAATAAGAGCGAGGTTATTACAGTTTGTGTTGAGAAGGTAATTAGACCACCTTTTTAAATAAAAACAAAATTGTTAGTAATTGAATTAAATGATTTGCCAAATTACACATGGAGCAAGTACATTGATGCAGCACGCGGGCTGAAGGAAGCACAGGGTCGCGCAACATGAACACCACTGCTACTTCAGTCCGGTGTTTTGTCAAACTTGCTCTATTAAATAGAATATATGTATTGTGAGAGGTCAAAGGACGAGTGTTGTGCCCGCAGCGCCGGAGCCGCCCAGTAACCTGACGGTGACGCAGGGCCGCAACAAGAAGACCATCATCACGTGGTCGCCGCCCGCGCACGGCGACTACACCGGCTTCCGCTTCAAGGTATAACCTACTCTGGATAACTTAGTTCACTACAAGGCACTGGCGCCTACGACCAGTCAAAGACTGACCAACAGGCGTCCCGCACCTTTCACCGATAGGGCAATATTGTGTTCTCATCTTTCTCGTAGCGCGTGAGGAAAAAGGATGAAGTTGGGGTCATCAGACGTAATGCACCGTGTACCTCCCTCGGTGTCGACAGGCGCTATCCCGCCGCCGAGTCTGGACTGCGGGCCATAGTCATTGCTGGGCAAAGCTTAAAACAAATACAATGAATTGACAACAAGTATTGTTCACATTCCTTCATCGTGTGCGAATACATAAGCCGTTCGTCACTAGAGTTCACGGAGTGGTGGACTGGCAGGGATATATATTATGTTGGTGGCAGGTTATACCGCTGACGGAGGCGCGCGAGGGTGCCCGCAACATCACCGTTGAGGGCGGCAACGGGAGCTACGCCGTGCGCGACCTGGCGCCTGGCGCCACGTACCAGCTGCACGCCTTCACGCTGCTGCACGACAAGGAGAGCGCCGCGTACGCCTCGCGCAACTTCACCGTCCGTGAGTCCCCTGCATCTTCGTCGTTGTCCCTGCAGTTCTGCTTCGACTGCACGGCACTGGACGCCATGTTCGCTCGTCTCGCCGCAGATCTCCCGTGTCTTCGCCATCTGCTGCATTTGTTACTTATCATGTTCTATAATTGATCAGTAGGACGAATGCAGCTAGCCGATGATGGCGGTTAGCTGTGGTGTAAGTGCGGAGAACTGACGTAGCACTCACGCACTGTAATTGTGTTATAACTCCTCTTCAAGTGGACACTGTGTGTCGATGAGCAGCAGAATAACATTATGTATTTAAAGAACATAACTTTATTCCCTTATGTAGTTGTTGCAAAAGAATTTTAATATATTTTTGTATCGGTAAGTATTTGGCAGACGGTCAATGCGGCCAATGATGATTGTTGTTTTCTTTATTGATGAAAAATCATTCGTTCACATTTGCTGACGAAGCTTTTTGGACTTTCACCACGACTAGCTGCTGACCGTTAGGTCGTACGGCACTTTGGACCTGTCGCTGCCTTGTACACACGCACACGTACACACGGCCAGTGAACCCTCGTTGACCTTCGCCAACTGGCCGCGACCCCCCGCTGTGGTCCCTCACCTGACTCCTGCTTTGTGCACAGGCCCCAACACGCCGGGCAAGTTCATCGTATGGTTCCGCAACGAGACCACACTGCTGGTACTGTGGCAACCGCCCTATCCGCCTGGCGCCTACACGCACTACAAGGTGAGAGAAGCCCGGCTAACGTCGAGTACACTGCGTCATGGCAGCAAGCCACGCCCATTCCGACGAGACCGTGGAGCACGTCCAAGCGGCGCGCGCACACCGTGGTCTGCTGCCGAGAGGCAATGATTCCGAAGTGACCCGGCTGCTAACGAAGGCTCTGGCACTTGCAGGTGTCGATTGAGCCGCGCGACGCCCGCGACTCGGAGCTGTACGTGGAGAAGGAGGGCGAGCCGCCGGGGCCCGCGCAAGCCGCTTTCAAGGTGACTAGAGGCCCGCGATCATCTCGAGGACTCTGCGACTTGCCGGCGGCTGATGTAATCGATTGTTGCGCCCGCAGGGACTGGTGCCGGGGCGCGCGTATAATATCTCCGTGCAGACTGTATCGGAGCCCGAAGTGTCGGCGCCCACCACTGCGCAGTACCGCACCGTACCCCTGCGCCCGCGCAACGTCACAGTGGACGCGCGCGAGCTGCGCGAGACCTCCTTCCGCGTGTCGTGGCTGCCGCCCGCAGACCACAGGTTCCGTTATTTACATGTCCCTCTTCCCGCGGCCGCGACCTCGCCTGTGCTGCAGCGGGCGAGAGCGCGATGGCCCGGTGACCGTCGGTTAACTATATGCACACTTGTTACTATCTTTTTAACCGTAATAACGTCAAGTGAATGTGCGCACATATGAAATTCGATAAGCGAAAAAACGGTAGGCAGAAAACGATACAATTGCAATGTTTGTCCCCGACGTAACACACACAAGTACATCTTGGATAAGTAGAATTAGAAATGTTATTGTGTGAGAAGAGCTCTGACGTGTTGTAGCGAGTTCGAGAAGTACCAGGTGTCCGTGGCGCTTGCGGAGACCGCGGCGGGCGCGGGCGGCGCGGCTAGTTAAACGGTTAGTATAAATCATAATCCAAAAGATCAAGATCAAGATTTTTAACGTAGAGAAATGCTTTATA
>JAODUI010000028.1:8898530-8916696 GCA_027563995.1 Papilio gigon
TTTATAGTCTATTCTATAAGGTATGTTAGCTTCTTTGACACAACCCGACTTTTCCAGTGATGTACCAGCTAGCTTCTTGACAAGGGTTGTCAGATACATTAAGTAAAGGTCTAAAAAATACGATTTAAAACGAATTGTAAAATAGCAGAATGTGCAGGATGCATCACGGTGGTTTCCTTGATGTTGTCAGCCAAATGTATGTCGATATGAAATTGGAAAAACACACGGGGACATGTCAGGCATGGAACCTAGATGTTAAGTGGACGGCGGTCTGGTCAGATGACTTAAAAAATGTGTATGCATGGTTATAATTATTGTCGACGAAGTAGCAATGCGAGGGTTGGGGCGCGGGGTGTTAGGAGGGGGAGGTCGAGGCGCGGGCGAGGGCAGCGAGGCGGGCACGCGTGCCGGCGGCCGACATGTACATGTGGGGCGGTCGGCTGCAGCGAACGAGTTCCCGGCGCAGTTCGAGGGCGTGGTCCGGCGCGTGGTGCGGCTGCTGTTCCACGTGGTGGCGCACCTGTACGCGGCGCACTTCCGCGAGCTGGCGCTGCTGCGCCTGCACGCGCACCTGCACCTCACCTTCGCGCACCTCACGGCGCTCGATCGCCGCTTCGCGCTGCTGGACCACAAGGAGACCGAGGTGCGCTTCTTATGTATACGTGCCTATGTTCGGACTGACGAGGAAAGCGCGCAGCATCGAGGTTATCAAACTCAAAATGATTGTGTAAAGTTGTGTTTTGTTTACCGGCTTGTCCGCGGCCGCGTGCCGCCAGCATTTACCTAAACGACTCATCGGGTACGCCGCGGGGATGCCTTACTGCATATTTCATTCAGGTTGATCGTTGAGCCACACCAAGCAGGTGTACTTCCGCGTCGACGTCGAGGTAGGGTCGAGCTGATCCCGACTTGTTGGTGTTAACGAAGTATCAATGGCTACCTAAGTTAAAAGTAAAGAACGGAACAATCAATTTCAATCTAAATACACATTTTTTTTAAATGACTACGAAGACATGGACTTGTTATGTGACAATATGTTTTTTCTTTTTTTTTTCCAGACAATTACCAATTAATCCAGCTTAAACTAAAAAAAAATCTGCTTGACTTCCAATATCAAAAGTAAAAAAAAAGTACGTTTTTTTTTCAAATCAATAATTTTTTTTTGTAACGGCATACCTGTGTGCGTCAATTTGATAATGTATCGCTGTGTACGCATCAAGTAAGGTTAGCGGTTCGCAGGCCGTAACGACCGACCGCGACACCGCGACACCGCGACAGTGGCCAGTTGCTAGCCGCGAGTGTATAGGTGGCAGCAGTGGCAGGTCGTAAACGACCCGGGTGTTCTGTGGCTCGCGACCCGGTCACTCTTTTAAGCATCCTTCCCAGATCGAAAGGAATCTGTCGCTCACGGTCAAAGTCAATTCTGCTGGCGGTCAACCAATGTTGCATTTTTATTGATTAGTGATCAGGACGCGGACGAAGTCGCAACGGCGACTTCGGGTGTGCGTGTGAGAGTTGAAGGGCTCGGCCGCAGGGACGACGGCCAAGCCGCCGCGGTGTCGCGACGGAGCGCACACACGCTTTCACTGACAACACTGCATGTAGCATATCTCCTAGACACGTTTTCAGGATGATATTTACCTCATAAAGGGAAACTTAATCTATGCTCTTGAGAACGAACACCTATTTTTCGCCACTGCATTTGTGTGGCGCCAGACAAACTTGACCTCAGCGCAGTTCCAAACACCGATCTATCTCTGTGCCAAATTTCATCCAGTTACGTGTAGCCATTTTTGATTTACCTGCTAACAAGCGTCCATCCTTGTGTATTACGGAGATGGGTAGTACCAAATAACGTCGCAAATAACATCCAAAGAGACCACAAATATACAGTGTTTATTGCGTACAGAAACACTGCTCGTGTTTCTGTACGACGGCACAGTTCATTGAGCGCTACAAACCGTCGACGCAGCCGCGGCGCCGTCCGCGCCTGCCCCCCGTTATTCAGCAGCTCGCAGCTTGGCGGCCGAGATTTCATAACCACTATTTCAT
The DNA here is from genome assembly GCA_027563995.1 of Papilio gigon. Taxonomy (NCBI): domain Eukaryota; kingdom Metazoa; phylum Arthropoda; class Insecta; order Lepidoptera; family Papilionidae; genus Papilio; species Papilio gigon. The sequence continues at coordinate 8,900,583 of JAODUI010000028.1, forward strand.
AAACGATTCTTCCTTTGCAGGTCCTACGCGACCTGGAGGTAGCGCTGCGCTTAACGGAGCCCGGGGGTGCGCCCTGCCCGCCGTCGCCGGGCCCGGCGGCGAGCGCTCCTGGCCCGGCGGGAGGCGCGCCCGGCCCGGAAGAGCCCGCCTCTCCGCGGCGCCGCTCCCCCGTCGTGACGCAGCCGCTGGCGTCCGCGTGACGCCGCCTTGTTGACTCTATTGTAAATATTCCAATCTGTTAAGTAGTTCTAGGTGATTACAATTAGTTTATAAATTTGTGATTGCTTTGGTTGTAAATAAAAGTGATATTTGTTTAACTAATAAACGGAAAAGCTTTATGAAGTTTGCTTCGTCGTGCGGCGACCTCCCCCCGCCTCCCCTCCGCCTCCCCTCCGCCGGACAAGCCTTCGGGGGCGAGCTCCTGCCGGCCGCGAGCGAGCTGCCGCGTCGGGCACTAGTGAAGCAGTGGCTCCTCGCCGATCAGCGACTGGACTTTGTTTTTGTTTGACGAGAGTCGAACAATTTTGAATGGATTGTCATACAAATCAAAAACTTTCATTTTTCGAACTTATTTATTCATATTTATCTATTTCAATATACAATACTGCCTAATGGTTAAGGGTACGGACTACCGATCTAGCGGTCGTGTGTTCGAATCCCGCCATTCGACTATTGTTGAGCATAGACTAACTCAAGCTTCGAGCTTTCCAGAAATAGTCACAAGAAATATTAGTAAATTAACAAAAATCTGCTAAAATTTTAATAATAATAAACACTATGTTACTGAATAGGGTTTACTCCGCGGCCTGCGAAGATGCCGCACGACTTCAGCAGTCCGCGCCCGCCGCCAAGTACACGCTGTACGTCGCGCTCGGCTCGACCTCGACGCCTTCGCGGGAGCGGGTGGGTCGGCGACGGTCCTAGCTCATTGACTTTTTTCTTTTGCCAATAATGGTTAATGAAAGGCGCACAACGCGCCGCGGGGCCCGACCACGTACACTTCAGCCATCTCTCAGACATAAAGTGTTCATTTCAAAGCCGCGGCAGTTACGAAACACTTCAAAAACACTAACACGAGAGAATATTGTCTTTGCGCAGGGCGGCCGCGGCGCCTCTGTTGAAGCCCCTAAGAAAGGCGATAGCTCATTGCCATTACCACCTTGTTTTCGAAAGTCATGGAAACCACCATCGATTACCAACTCATGAGGAACCTGGAGGAGCACCAGCCGATTAGCGACCGTCAGTATGGCTTCCGTCAGCGCCGGTCAGCTGGTGATCTTCTTGCGTACCTCACGTATCGATGGTCGGAGGCAATCCAATTAATGCTGGTGTCCCACGGGGTTGTGTACTGTCTCCTACCCTGTGTCTTCTGCATATCGATGACATGCTGCGAATTAGCATCGACTACTGTCATCGAGAAGCTAAAAAAGATCCTTTTGTCGCAGATCTCCGCTTTGACAACACTCCCGTGGTTGCCTCGGCCGGCATCGGTATGCTTGGCGTTGACATCTCGAGTGACGTTTAGTTTCGCGGTCATTTGGAAGACAGGGCGAAGCTGGCCTCGAAAAAGCTGCGTGTTTTCAGTAGGGCGAAGCAGTATTTCCAGCCGGGTCACGGCCTGCAACTCTGCTAGGCGCAAGTTTGACCCCACATAGAACACTGCTCGCACCTCTGGGCGGGAGCCCCCCAATACCGGAGTCTTCCATTTGACCGCATACAACGGAGAGCGACTCGAATCGTCAACGGCCGAACACTTAACGATCGGCTCGATTCTCTGAGCTGGCGGAGGGACGTTAGTTCCCTCTGCATTTTTTTTTACCGTATTTACCATGGGGAGTTATGTGAAGAATTGTTGGCAACAATTCACGCCGCCGAGTTGATTCAGTCATTTAATGGCGCGTGCGGCCGGTCCGTTCAGTGGAACGTAGCAGGACAGGCGTCCTCGGCGGTGTTTCCCGACCAGTACGACGTAGGATCTCTCAAGAAGCGAAGAAAAAGCCTTTCTCAAAGGCCGGCGACGCATTCGCTCCTCCAGTGTTGCACATCCGTCCACGGGCGTCGACGACCACGTTTGCGATCTCGGCGCTGGTTTGCCTTCTTCTTCTCTTATAAGAAACTCGTTTGTTACCCGCGACCGAGCGCGGCCGTGTTCTTGAAGACATTAAACAAGACATCGGTTATGTTTGTAATTTTATTTAATTAAAATGCATTTTGGTTTCACTTTATAATACAACATTATAATCTATACAAAGTTAGATTGAAAATAAATAGATGAGTAAAAACGCCCGGAGCCTGGGCAGTTACGTTTACATTACAATCTTAATGTCAATTATTTGTTCGTTTGTATCGTCGAGCGGGGGATCGGCGGCTGACAGCGCCGCGTCATCGCGAGGCACATCTGTCGTGGCCACACGCGCCCGCACACCACTACTTCGCGTTCCGCCCGATGCCCGAGGGTTTTTTTTCCCTTCTTTCATGCTTTGCCAATATGGAAATGATGGAAAGGGGATGTGATTCGGAGAGGTGAAAAAGCGAAGGTAAACAATTCTTTAGGCCAGGGGTCGTCACAGTTCTCTACTCACGGCAAAATAGAATAATAAGTAGTAAAACTGCGGGCCGCATACTCGTGTTCTAAGTAATTGACGCAATCGATCGATTTATTTCCTTCTTGTGTTGGTTTGACACGTTTCTTACGCTTTTTTTATTTCAAAGCAACTGAAAATCTTATTTACTTTATTTACAGGTTAATTGTAAAAACTCGTGGTTGCTAACAGATTTTTTCGATAAATGCAAATAATACGAAAGGAACATTAGAGTAGCACTTGCACCACTTGCATACTTCAGATGAGAATCGATCGCACGGACGCACTTCAGAGTCTATCGAAACAGAATTACTCGAAAGGTTCGCGTGCCGCAGTATGACGACCACTGCTTTAGCGTGCCTAGGGGCAGAGAAAACTTCGCTATTTCGGCGATACCCAGAGACCGATTGCTCGTCTGCCTCTCGTATAGAAACTGATGATCATATAAAGCCTTCGGCACCGACGTGCGTTTGCGCACGCGAGCAGCGGCGCTCCTCCCGTATGCCGCAGCATGTAAATGCCTACCTCCGAGTTTAGTTTGGTCGTATACAATACCGGTTAACATTTATTTTACCAGTTACCAATACATCACATAGTAAGCAGAAGTAACGTGAAATTCATGAATTATGCGCAATCATAGCTTATGTTGTCACACCCGAACGCGGTGAAAATTGTATAAGAGTGTGTCTAGAAGAGTGGCGCGTCTCCGGGCGCGTCCGGGCGCCGGTTACATGAGCTCGCATGACGTCGTGCCGCTACGTTCGGTCGGCCAGGTTCAATCAGCGGCTTGCTAGCTGCGCTCTGTCGCCGCCGAGGCCCGGTCGAGCGAGGTAACGCTGCGGACAACTTTAGTTGCAACCTCACAAGCCTGGAGGTGGTCATTTCGCTCATTACTTCTCTAGGGGCTTTTTTTTTTAATACATTTCCTTTAATTTATTAAATAAATTCCCATTTAATGAATTCCCTCCTTCAGAACAATTAAACCAGAAATGACCTCCATCTTTTGAAAGGCACAATTAGAGACAGCTGCAGCGCCACCTCACTTACAGGATAGTCTTTATCGCAACCAGGTTCATTATTTCCCCACACTTGTTACTGAAGCGAAGACACGGGGAGACATGCACCACTAATGGTGGCGGCGGCAGCCTCCGCCACGTCGACGACCTTGCGCAGGCTGCACACGAAGTTCTGCGCGACGGGCGAGCGGCTAGCTCGGGCCTCGGAGACGCGACGTGCATCGCCGCCCGGAGCGGGTCGGCTCAGACGAGCTGGTGCGTGTGCTGCGGGCGCAGCGGGCGCAGCATGGGCTCGGTGTCGGTATCGGTGTCGGCCTCATCGAGGCCGGCGGCGGCCCAGTCGGTGCGGCGCGGCGCGGCCAACCCGCACAGGCGCACGCCCAGCAAATCGGCGCAGTTGTTGAGCGGGCCGCGCGTGAAGGGCGAGCGGCCGCCGCGCGCCTGGAAGTGCTGGTAGCGGCCACGGTTCAGCTGCTCGTTGGTCGTCATGCCGAGGCACACCACCTGCGGCACCGGCGCGAGTGACGTGCGATCAATAAATAAATAGTTGGTTTTCGAGACAAAACGGGAATAGACAGAAATGTTGACTTTCTTGTAGAAGTCCTCAGGAACAATGTACAAACGTCTGTTTGTTGTGTTTCGCTTGCGTTGTTTAAGAAACTTAAATAAAGAAAGCACAAAGAGAGGATCCAGACCAGGTACAGCTGGCAGCCGGTGAGCACGGCCACCCAGAAGAGGTGGAAGATCGCGTTGAGCATGACCCAGCTGAGCCAGGCGTTGCAGCGCAGCGCGTCCAGCAGCGCGCGCGCGCCCGGCGCCAGCGTGCACTGCGCGCGCACTGCCTGCGCGCCGCCCCACATCATCCACGCGCACATCACCAGCAGCGAGGCCAGGAAGCCAAGAAAGTAGCGGTGGTTGTTGGCCCCTGCAGCACAAGCGGCTCGTTCACACACTGCGGAAGGTCACGGCGGAGCGGCGGCATGGCGAATGTGCTCACCGATGCAGTTGCCCACCCAGGGGCAGTGGTGGTCGAATTTGGCGACGCAGCGGTTGCACACGGAGCAGTGCTTGGAGCGCAGCGGGCGGCGCACCAGGCACGCCGAGCAGAAGCGCGCCGGCTCGAACCCGCCGCCGCTGCCCTCCGACAGCTCGATGATGGTCTGCACAAGCACACTTCGCTCACACAACGGCCCCACTCACTAGCGCCGACAGTTTTCGACGTTTCACCATAATCTTCATTTCGGAAATATTCGAATTAGTTATTTATATGGCAGGGATAGAGTGTGCAGCTCTGCACGCACGACGCGCTCGCCCGCTGCAATACCCTTACCACGCAGAAGACAGGCATGTGACTAGTACAGAATCTCATATAATAAAAACTGTTACTTTTCGTACTGTGGGCTTGCAGCAGCTCGGCCGCCGGTAGCTCGTGTAGCTGCGATCTCTACGATTACACGAGCCGAGCCCAGCCGGCCGCGCGCCCTACTGTACAGCGTCGCAGGGATCGCCAACAGTTACTCGAAATGGCGTTATAAAATGTTTTACGTAAGTGGCAATGGCGGCGCGAGGCGACTCACTCGAAACTTGTCCGGCTTAGAGGCGGTGATGACGCCGGGGTCGCTGCGCCACGAGCGCAGGAAGGTGTACCATAGCACGGCGGAACACAGCAGAAAGGCCAGCGTGGCCGGAGCGCCCACGGCCGGCGCGATCACCGCAGCCCACGTGATGTAGAACCACACCTGCACAGCGAGCGCACGCCTGTACAAAGCACTCATCTCGCGGTTTGTGACTAGAACACTGCGCAACCCCCCTCACCTTCGTCGCCAAGTAAACGCTCAAAGGGAATATGTTTTTCAGTTCTTCGTCGAAGAGTGTGTTGCCGAGGAAGTGCAGCACGGCGTAGAAGCAGGCGAGGAAGAATATCTTGAGCAGATAGAGGGTATCGATCTCCAGGACCAGGCCGGTGACGTAGAAGGCCAGGAACGGCATCGCCACCACACACCACCATCTAAATTTCTGCAAAACAAATAAAAGCTCTCACTGGTTCAAACCTAGATACAATGGTATAATTGAAGAATTAAACAAATGGAAGTGATATCACCTTTTCGTATGTCACCCTGTGGAAGATGCTTCTCCTAGTGGTGAGCAGCGCGTGCTCTTTAACCCGATCGGCCACTTTGGCTCCCAGCCAGAGGCAGTCGCCCGTCTGCAGCATGGCGGCGGGCGTGGCGCCGCGCAGGTTCGGCACGTCCAGACTCGCGTTGCCCTGCGACACCGCACGCCCACTATAATTCACCTTCTCCTTACACCCCCCACTATACTCGCAACGCACGCCACCCTACTCAATTATCAATAATTAAATAGATTTATTTTATTGTGGTATGCGACTCCAGCTGTGGTCCTCACAATTACATTGAAAACATGTTCTCATTAGAGATTTTTCTGATACACATCAAACAGGTCTTTGCGCCCAGCTGTGCTTCTTGTCTAATCTTATTTATTTCACGTATGTCACGTCCCCATCATCCTCACCTTCAATCTAGTCGTGTTGGGAAAGCTTCAAGTTAATGTGATGTATAGAATTACAATCCTACAACATGTGTCATCTCAGGGATTGTCTAAAGAAATGTGGACTGCTACCTATAGTAGTGACCTGCCTGCAGGACCTTCCTAACCTTGGTGCTGCCTGAAGCAGTTAATTTCATGAAAGCTATCAAATTGATGACTTTGTCTACATGCTTTACAAAAACTTTTAATGCTAAAAGGTTTTGTTTAAATGGGTAATGAGTCCTGCTCCACACACTACCCATCTCTCACAGATACCCGGCGAGCCACCTGTCTGCTGTGCATGTGTCACCATGCACTCACATGACAACATGTTACAGCTCATGTGTAGCTTTTCACTTTTGTACATCAATTTTAAAAACACAATTACGAATGAAACCTGCAAACACGCATGAGCTATGTAGAGGACTGACAATGCGGGAATCTCTCGCAATGCATAGATAAATCAACTAGAACAAAACAACTTTTGGTAAAAATAACAAAGTTTTGTCAATTGTAGACATTGAACCCTCACTTGGTGCCACAAGCAGACCCACCTCAAAATATCAAATGTATGGAAGATCAGGCAGTTATTGCTTTGAAGATAATTTAATGTGTTTTTTTTTGTTCAATATATAACATTATCTTCTTAAAAAGATTTATGTTATTTGACTGATTGTGAGCATGTACCGTGTTTTCCTGATGATGACTTCAGGACATGCTTGTATGTTAAGAATGGTGATGTGACAATATATCTATATCTTTTAATTCCACTTACATAAAGAATTAGAGTAGATATTGCAGTTGTGTTCCGGGCCAGTATTGCCCAATGTAGCGCAGTGTTCCCGTGCGAACGATCCACTGGATTTGTGGACGCGCCGAGGGTTAGCAGCAAGCGAGCAGGGTCCACGGCGGACACCTTCCACGCGGCCCACATCAGCGGCGTCATGCCGCCGGCGTCAGGCGCATCGGGGTCCGCGCCGCGTGCTACCAGGTACGCCACCACTGCAGTGTGCCCGAACTGAGCTGCGAGATGCAGGCAAGCGCAGCCCTCAGCGTCGCGCAGCGTGGGCTCGGCACCGGCGCGCACCAACAGCACGGTCGCCTCCAAGTGCCCTTGCCGTGTGGCCCAGTGCAGTGGCGTCGATTGCAATTCGCCACCGACCGCATCCACAACAGCTCCTTTTGATATAAGATATTCAATAATTTCTCGGCGGTTGTTAATCGCCGCCCAGTGCAACAGTGTGACTGTTTCGTGGTCCGGTTGGTTTACATCCCAGCCTGCCTCTACGAGTTCTTTAACACGACCGAACGCGCCATACTGTGTGGCTTTAACTATGTCGAATCCACTATAATCTCTTTCGAGTGGTGCGGGCGGGGGCTCGCGCGAAGGCAAGCCTTCGCACTCGCGCTGGGACTTCCCGCATTGCCCGGTGGCAGCTGCGCCGCAAGTGCTGTCGTACATGGCCGCTACGTGCATCCGGAGGAAGAAGACATTTTAAACAGATTCTGGAGTTAAAAACTTAGAGGAATTTAAGATTTCTAGGAAAGTATTGACAACGAACGAATCGAAACAACTGTCATCAAAAACTCAATTTATTGACATCTCGGTTCAGTACAATTGTGCGTTCTAAAACAACTTAATCTGTTGGCAAGACACGGGTTATATTTATTTTATTTTTTTTAAAACAGGTTAAGTAAAATTTCCCATCCCAACAATTACAAGGATATTTCTTGTTTTAATGCTGTAAAATGTGTTGCTTGCGATTAAATTGACGGTTATAACTTGTAAGTGATGATACACGGATGGTGGTTACGATCACAGAAGACTTGTAAAACAAATGCCACGAATGGTCATTTAGCGTCGCCGTTTATTTCATCTGCAAAGTTTAATAAGAGACATAGTCATAACTGTTTTGGCAATTCTTAAAAATGTACGTAATTGGTAGTATGTGTTATTTTTGCAAAGTGGCAACTTTTTCCTCCCAAAACTTATTTTCCGTTTAATTACGTTCAATCGTTTCTTGTTACATTTTCCAATTTTAATGAATTAACAGGAGGTTCTATTTCTTTTTTTTTTTTTTAATTCGTCAAAGTTTAGTGCTGTGTGGTTTTATCATTGAAATCCCTTGTGACTTGCTTCTTATAAGATGTAGACTGCAGTTCGCAACAGACGCTTTTGTTTTTGTTGTGAAATCAAATTAGAGACACGGACTCGCTTTGTGTGCGATATTTACGCTTTTAGTGTAATTTTTTTTGTGCAATGGCGCGAAAGGGAAGTGTAAAATATGCAAAATGTGGCACTGTATCAAAAGACGATTCTGCTGTAAGTTCTAGACTTGTATCGATCGTGAGCGATAGAATCTTTTTGATCTAATCACGATACTTGAAATTTTTTTTTTTTTTTTTTTGTAGTCTAACCTAACGCTTGACCACGATCCCATTCGATGCCAAGTGATGATGTTGTCGAAATACGGTAAGGACACAAAGAAAAACACATTTCTCTATATTTGTCTTTTGCAAATTTCAAGATCTGGACACACTATATAACTCATTAATGACCTGTAAGAGCCACCTCGCCTCTCGCTTACGGAGCGCGGCCACGTCGGCCCGGACCTCGGTACCGCGCTATCTTCTTCACACTGCCTACGTCTGCTTTATCAAAGAGAAAGGATGGAGACGACAATACACCTCCGCAGCGGCGACCTGTTCAAGGACGTGTGTTATCCAACTATGTAAAACTATACGTTATTACAAACGTGTTTGTTTTTCCATATTTGTTCTTATTTTGAGAATTAGAGTCGCTTCACCCCCGCGCCGGCCCCGCGTCGCCCCCGCGCCGCCACCGCGTTCCTGTGAATGCCCTAGCTATGCAACACCTGTCTTCTACAGAAACATAAGTACTGCCTATGCTAACACACTTAATACAACTTAACTACAATATACAAATGAATCGCTGAATGTACTGTTGAGGGCGAACCTCGTGAGCAGCTGAACTGATTTCACTAATTATTTTTTTAGAATGTTTCTTGAAGTACGAAGATGGTTCTTACACCGAAATTAAAATTGAAGAATCGAATAAATTCAATACGGCGGTACGGCACAGTACGGTGCGCCGGTCAGCTGGTGTTGAATAAAACTGAACTGTTTAAGTATTGTAAGAATATTTAAACAAAAACATTTTAAGTTAACAAATTTCAATTTATGGGAGTGCAAATCATTTAAGTTGAATCGTGTCCTATCCGACCGCGGGCAGCTCGCGCGCGCCGCGGCCTGTGTTCCGGCGTGTTGTTGTTGTAAACGCGACGTTACGAGCGTGTCGGGGAACCTTCAACGTTATAATTAAATACGTTCAGACTCCTCTTTGGAGGGATCAAAAAGAGAGAAGAAAATTCGAGGCTGTAATGAGGCCGCTGCTGCCAGTACAGCGGGCGCGGCCGGCACTCGCGGGGCTGCCACACGGGCATGCTAAATATCTCGTTATTTTATACCCATGTTTTTTAATAAAAAAAAGTGTCATGTCCTTAAGTCAAACAATTAATACGCATATGTATACACTTTTCCTGCGCTTCCACTTTAACTGTTCCAACTGCTACGTTGGTCGGATCGCGTACTCTCCTCAAACTTGTACCTCACAAAGATTCCACTTCAACTATTTCATTTTTTATATTATCAGAGCACCTTATTTAAATTCGTTATTTTACAATCATAGACGTAACGAATTATTAAACTAACACGAAAATAAGTCAACAACAAAGATAAATCTCGCAGCCCTGCACTAAGCACTCGCTGCACTCACACGATGGTGTAACATTCGCGGCTCGATCGCTGCATGACGGTGCCGGATAAATTATTGTCAATACACGAGGATTGGAAACAGCTCGCCTAAGACTCTACCAGTTTACACACCACACGACATACCGTATGCCATGTCACCATGAACAGTGACATGAGTTTTGTCAACTGACATTGACCACCTTGAGTTTTATTAAGTCCTGTCAAGTGTCAATAACAGCTTCTATTTTTTTTTACAAACGACTAACCTAATTGAAGCCTACTTAATTGGATGTTGTCACATCATCCCCACTCGGGCGCGCGGCATCCTGCGCAAGAATTGATTTGATCCAATGTAATTTGTGTAATTGAGGCATTACACATAAGTAGCTGGTGCCGGAGCCGCTCGTCGTCTTCCTGACACGAGTGGCTTACGACACTTTGAAGATAAATACTTGGAACTTACGCAAAATAAGACTGAGAGTGATTATCGCATAAGTGATACCTCCAATGTTTAATTGGAAGAGATGAAGTAATAGGACACAAGGAGAGGTGGAGGTGGAGAGATACACCGATATCTGATAACTCATGTAGCAGTGGTACACAACTGAAATTGTGAAAACAAAAGAATCTAACCTTTAACCCACCCCGTCAGGTTAATGTCGCGATAGTTGCAGTGAGCTCACCAGAGTTAACAGACAGACGTCAATCACTGTGTATAGAAGGCTTTCTCGGTATTCCGTTGTAATTGCGGATTCTTTGGCGCGTGATGTGTGGGCGATACGTCAGTGCAGCGACGTGTTATTGTGGAGTGCTGCATAAATCCGCTTTAATGCCCAATTCTCGGCGCAGCTCATCTGCGATGGAATCATTAGGAGTTGCAACAATTAGCAATAAGCGCTGTAACAGCGTATTGTTATTGATGAAGACGTCACAACTCGAACACGCTCCGGTACACATTAAAAACTCAAACTCAATATGTATTAAAAATAATGGATGTTTTATTTACCATAAGAGTTTAGCGACTATTGTCTTGTACATACTTAATTAACTAGTTTGATATTGAATAGTCTGTGGCACAATCGTACGTCTTACATCGAGGAAAACATAACACTAGTCTGTCGGTCGCGCTGGACTTTGCCTGAATCACACATGTTCATAATAATCAAGCAGTCAGCTTAGACTCACTTCGACGACAATGTCAAATGACTATCTTCCTGCGCTCCAATTTACTTCCCGTTGAAGATGCTTCATCCTTTCGAAAGCCTCGACTTGAACGTTGCATCGTCTTTTAGTCTACATCGTAAAGGAACACTCCAAACACGTCGTTTGCTGAATATCTCAGTAATTTGACACTGGAGCACGTATATTCGTAGAACGCAGTCGATAATACAGTAAGAAGGCGGGGAGAGTGCATGTGGGGTTCAATTGGCGCGACGTCTGCCAAGTAATTTGCGTATTAATTTACGGCGCCATATTGGCCGCCGGCGGCCGGCCTTCTTAATTAGCTTAGTTGTAGTCAGCCATTGTTGTTTTTTTCAGAGAAATTGCTCGTTTCGCTCTCTTTTGGTATTAACTGATGACTTTATTTATTAAAGTTTTATAAAAGTTTGTATTCTGCTTCAGAAGAATGAGAACTCGGCGCGCACAACACGTCGCCTACAAACATAACATCAAGTCATGAAAAAATCATAAAGGAAGTAATATTATTATTTTAAGTATTACGTAAGTAGTGTAAGTGTGCAGTGGCAAGGCCGCGGAGACGCCGGCCGAGTGCCCGTCCGCGGCGCCCTTACATCCCGTGCCGCAGTCAAACTGCTCCTTATCTTGAGTCCCGCGTGCTGTCTCCCCTGGGCCGCAGCAACATCTTTATCGGCCACTTTAGTGTTGACAACATGCGCCGTGTTTGCCCTGGCCCAGCTAATCCCCGCATCCTAGTTGTGTTAGCGGATGCCAAACGGTAGCTGGAAATTTACAACATACGGCTCTATCTTATCTGTGCCCACTCACTGACATATGTCACAGCACGGCGCTAATGGACTCCTAAGTTAATTCAACAATTTCGCCCTAAAATCCCGATCTGTGTGCGCCGGCCGCCGGACACACGGGTGCACACAGCATGCGCTCTTTTACTAATCTATTTATATTATTTTGTTATAAAACGTCTTAATCACTAGCACACAGATAAACTAATATCTAGGTGTAAGGTTTTTCTACAATTATCAAACGCATGAGAAACGTGTGCGCGCGCAGCTGGGAGACGTCACTGTCTCCTGATCGATCTCGTCCAGCATTGATCTTGTGGGAATGTAACATGTGTCTTTTTATCAATAAATTACATTGGTTAACGGGAACGTAGGTAAAGCCTAATGCGGTATTAATTAACGTGTACGTACAACGAAATGAACAAAGCGCCACAAATCGTATTCTGGCGGATACTAATTCGCGCCCTTTCACCCGTCTATCAAACGTCGGCGGACGCAAACGCAAAACTGGCATTAGCGTGGTCGTGTCGTGAACTCCGCACACGAACAGGCGAGCAGACGAACACACGCGCAAATTGCAGCGGGATTCACATTAAAAGTGAGCTTTAACAATCGAAGAAATGAACGAAGGTAATCGTTCGCTCGAGCGCCGCCGTAAAAATGTCCGCGCCACAATTTGTCAAGTTGACAGTTGGGTTTGGCGCGCAATCGGCAGCGCGGCGTTCGGGAACTCGGTTCATATTAAATTTTAAATGAGATTAATATGGTGGACGAAATAATTATTTTGAGTTGGCGCAGCATCAAGTATTCGTAATGGCGCCATTAGCGTAAAGCTCTCGATAACCTCGTCAGCCTGCGGCGGGAACTAAATCTATTAGGTCATTGGGAGCGAATTAAAGTCTGCACGCGGCACACGCTCAACGTTTAAACTGACTTCTTCAACTGTTCCTCGTCGCCCGTATCGTGTCTCCGGCAGCAGGGGATATGAAAAGTTTGGAGTTTGAAGTGTATTCATCTTTACAACTCAGTTAAAATGATGACCGGAAACTTCCAAGCTACCTCAACCTTGTTGACCGAAATATTTAAAAAATCTTGTAATTTTCTCATAACCTTTACTGACGTGTGTATTATAAATATATAATACAGATATTACAGCAACCTGTATAAACCTGTAGATGCCATTAGGCCAGCCTACTCACCCTGTATCAGCCGCATTATCGCTCGCAGCGCCCCCGCGCTGACGCCACTCGAAACACATTCAACAAGCTACACACAGCCACTACCGTTTCATTTCTACTGCAGGTGCCACTTAGTGACATACACGCATGACACGTGTCCTTGAGGGTCCGGGGGGGTTCAGGACCAGGACAAGTCCTCCTCGCAGGAAAAGGCACAACTTCCTTTTTATTTGCAGGATAGTATTGACAGTTATTTAGAATGTTTTCACGATCATCAGAGAACTGAAGTTGGTAATAGTTGTTGGCACATGAGGAGCTTACTTTAACAATTACGACTCAATCAAGATGTTTCTCGGCGCGGGAGGTGATGTGAGTAAAAAATCGTTTAAAATTCTCTATAATTCCAAATTCAAAAATAGTAAGGCGGTAAACAGTGAGATGGCTCCGTCTGGGGGAAGTTGAGCGTTGAGCGAAGTGTTTGGCAATTTGTTAGACGAACGAAAACATTGTGATGAAGCGGCGGGGGCTCGGGGATTGTGTGCGCTCGTAAATCCGGGCCAGTCAAACAAAACTCGCCACTAAACAGCGCGGAGTGCGCAACCGGACACTTTCTATCAAACGCAAGCACCGGCCTCCGCGCCGCGTCTGCCGGCTGATCCAGCACAACTAGCTATATGACTTCCGGATAAATGTAAAAGTGTTTTTATAACACACATGGCTTTCGTTAGCGATCCGCAGATTTTCTCCTATAGTTAAGAGCAATGAATGCGGGCCCTCTAAAGGCCTAAAGAAACCTGAAAACCTTGGAAACTACAATGATAACTCGATCTAATAAACAGTGTTTAATATGCAATAAATCCCTCTTAAATAAAAGTATTCAAATGTATAGGTCATAAGATATTATATTTACAAAAAATTAAATAAAGAAAAAACTGGGGATCGCGTCTTAAAACAAATTTAGGAAACATGACTTTTAGTACAGCAATGTGATAACTATGAATGTGGCTTATACACGCGTTTGAAACAGACTAGATAAAAAATACTCTCAAGAAAAAACTATAATTGCCTATTAAACACAGTTCATTTTGTAAAGCTAGCATTTTTGGTTCTAGATTTATTCTGTTCTAGAATTATAGATCTTTTTAAGTGACCCTGATTCATTGCACTTGAGTGTATTACTTATCATCTCCCTGCTACTAAATATATTTTCAAATCTGACTACCCACTTGTGCCAAGGTTTCCTACCTCTACTCAAGAGAAGACGCACAAAAAGAGAAAGTTTCCCTTACGTATATGTCCCCCGTTAAATCCAGTTTTCCTGCCCGTTCCTCCTTCTTTAAAGAAAAAATTGGCAGGGGAAAGGCTTCAAAATGGTTCTCTGGCAAGCACACTCATCAGACGAAACGAGGAATTTCTTCTACTTGATGCCTGTGGAAGTCGTTAGGTGCGGAAGGCAAAGGACCGCATACTGTGGAAGGCATTGGGAAAGACCCGTGTCCAGCAGTGGGCAAGCGAGGGCTGACAATGATAATGATGACAATTGTTTCCTGCGTGGTCATGGCTTATCATGGCTCGACCAATGCCAAACTCATCTGATCTCATCAACGCAGACCGACTCGAATCGTCAACGACCGAGCTCTTACCGATCGATCCACTGGCCTTACAGAGGGATATCAGCTCCTTCTGCAATTTCTATCGCATCTACCACGGGGAGTGTTCCGAAGAATTTTTTTGGAACAATTCCTGCCGCCGAGTTTCGTCATCGGACGATTCGACAAACAGCCAAGTACCATCCACACCATGCCTTGATGGCTGGCATTCCACAACAGTCCGGTTTTCGCACAACTTCCTGCCGCGCACTGCCGCGTTGTGGAATGGTCTGTCCACGGCGGTATTTTCAAAGCTATACGACTTAGGGTCTTTCAAGAAGCGAGCGTACCTCTCTCTCAAAGGCCGGCAACGTATGTGTGGTTCCTCCGGTATTGCAGGTGTCCATAGGCGTGGATGATCGCTCTTGGGATCTAGCCGCTCGTTTGGCCTCATCTCGTATAAAAAAAATCAGCGAGCTGGAGCCAGTGAGTAGTGAACTCTCTGCAGTGCTGCTAGCAGTAAATAACAGTTGTCATAAAATAACATTTGTTAACCGCTGACGTGTCGCCGTGCTTGTAGAGAATTGCAGTATTACAACTCGTCAAAGGTTTTATGCCAGTTTGTCTGGGCGTATGGTACGTTGCGGCCGCCTCGGCCTGCAGTTAGGTCTGGACTAGACTATCTGCAGGTATCTTAAAGTCTTGTAACATAAGACAACCTTCAACCGTCACCTTCGTGATTCTCCACATCCTTCAATCTTGCTTCATTGGAGCATTCATTGTTTATTGCATTTTCATTAAATTTATTACTTTATGCTCCTTGTCTGCAAAGTGAAGTTAAATATTTTTTTATAAGGTTTAACTTCCACTTCCCTAAAGTTTAAAGACTATTTACGTTTCCCGGTTTTTCTCGAAAAACTTTTATATTTGGGTATTGTACCTGCGGGTCCGTGTCGCGTATATTGTAACACGTCAGCAGCCGCTTGTGTATGCGCCACGGGACCACGGGACTACAATATCGTGGTGCCTATAAGTATTCATATAGCAGAACATTGACCTTGTCAGGAATTAAAAGTTTCCAAATAAACTAAATGGCCACATGCCGTTATCATTCCGCCCACACGTAAACAAATTTCTCGCTCGTCTCCACACATCTCCCAGCGGCCAATAAATCGATCAGACACCATCAGCAAACGTGTTAATTCACCGCCATATATCTCTCACAGATTTACGTTATATGCCCGGCTGCAGCCGCCATCTTATACACCCACCGAATGAAGAAGGCGCGATACAAAAAGGCACCAGGCCTCCGACAGGTGTCGCCTCGCCCGGTCTCGTAGCGCCGCTGAAAAAACATTTACTTCAAAAATAGAATTCAAATTCCCGCGCTTAATTACGCGGCCGCCAATGAGCGCGCGGCGAGTGCGAGCGGGAAAACTGGATTTC
>JAODUI010000029.1:5940-19385 GCA_027563995.1 Papilio gigon
CCCAAAGATCGCCACGACGATCGGTCCTCGGCCGCCCTCATCCAGGATGCTCCCGCAAACTTGACCAGATCATCGGTCTATCTTGCGGGAGGCCTACCCACGCTGCGTCGACCTGTCCGTGGCCGCCATTCCAGGACTCTGTAGCCCCATATTACATATTAGCAATAAATTACACTCAAGGTCTCATTATCATTGCAGTATTATTATGTGAAAATTTCTGCTCTAAATATATTTTGCGGCACCGTCTAAAAATTATTGGCTATGTTTTACCAGTGTTTTGTCCGTGTAGCTTGATGAGTTTCTAGTAAAGGGATGTTCCCCTCTACAGGACGCCGGGGCCTGCGCATGCGGGGCATCATCTTTTAACACTCTTTGAAACAAGTCTAAGTTGCAGTTCGTGAGAAACGTGAACATTGGGCACTCATTGTGCTACGTGTGTCTCGCGACTACTCGAAGTACGTGTTCAATAGCCATTGTTGTAGCGGACTAGACATTGATGGGTGATGATGGTGAAACACTGCTTTATCATGTATGATTTTAATGCGAAGATGATATAATATGATTGTGCAAATGGTGACACGACGTTTGTACGGAAGATGCGGAGCAAGCGTCTGTCCGCTGTGTAGGTCCCGCCGGCGGCGCAGTTGTATGCAACACCCATATTGATGTGTTTTCAAAACTATTTACTAAACATATATACCTAGTAATAAGATAGGCCATCACCACGCTACAAATCATAGACATACAATCTATATATGGAGTGTTTCATACCAGTTTGAGATCAAATCGACTCGCCATTTTCGAATCTTCATGTCGTCTTCTAATTAGAGTAACGAGGTAATTTATCGCAACAAAGGGCAGCGCAGGTCTTTTGTTGCGATGACTTCACTTGTGTACTCTGCTGTCGCTAGCTGTTGTTTGAACATCAAAATTATTTAGACTTCTAAGGTTCAATTAGATGCACAATAACTTGTTACTGTGTCTTGCTAGACTGCGTGCAGCGTGGTGCCTGCAGCCTGTAGCCTGTAGCCTGTAGCCTGCAGCCTGTAGCCTGTAGCCTGCAGCCTGTAGCTTGTAGCTGGTGTAAGCGCAAAATATTAATGTTAAATTTAGTAAAGACCGGCCGCGGGGAACTTGAGAAGCTGTTGCGGTCAAACTTCAATCGAGCCGGCAGGAACTTTGAAATATTAAGTGCCCAGTGAATCGCTGCTTGTTCTACTCTCATTTTATTTTCAGACTTCGAAACGGGAAGTTTCAGATTTTCTTAAAGCAATTACTGAACTTCCCAAAAATAATAACAACATAATTTTTTTTAAATGACTTTAACAAATTTTGATGAAACATAAAAAGTTCAAAGGTTACAATTCAAAGCTGTCACAGCAAATGCATTTTGTCGTTTGTTGTGAGACTCTTCATCGTAAAGACGGTGTGTCCATAATGAGAGGCATAATGCGTGTCAGGCAGCGCCGCCGGCGGCGGGCGGCCGTATCCGTTACCAATTAGCGCTGTGTCCTCGCTCGCTACCCAGCGGCTGACTGCCTCTGTGCACCGCAAAGACGCCTGCTCCGCTGAATAAATAATAATAAAAACATTAATACACTAACTGGCAACATGGCAGCGACGTGCAGGGACCGAGACCAATTTAAATTGAAGAAAATCATCATTACTAATGTACTATTACAAAAGAAAAGCAAAGAGAAGACAATTTTCAAGTTTAGTATTGTTATACTACTTATAAAACGGTTCAACTCACGTGTAAATCGGTACCGACTAGTTTTGAGCCCATCGGGTTGCTCTTCTTCAGGGTGAGTGGGATTGGTGCTATAGTGCGTTCGCGGCCCGTCGCTCACTGTGCGCATGCGCTCGCAGCTCGCGGCGCATGGGGGTAGTTATCGGTAGCAACGCGCCTTGTGTTCTTAAATGTTATCGTATTGACGTGGACTGTACATAGTCCGATACATTTGGTGCACGCGTCAATATCATTGTTGACGACTGTACCCCGGCGGCGGGCTCGCGGCGCACGGCGCAGGCGCAGGCCGCTCCCACGCTGACCGTGTATTGGACACCGCCCTACCGCTTTACTAAATCCGATTAGACACGAGTCTGCAGACCAATTTGCGTCGCTGGAACGAGGTAATTAAAGAATTAAACAAATGTTAGGTGAAAGCATCACATGTTTTATTGATGTCTGTTAAAGCGCCGCTCAAACTGCCCAATGGCCCGGAGCGTCGGGAGCACACGACCGAATATAGAAGTTGACTTGTGAAGCACTCACTCGCTTGTTTATCTGCGGCGAGGTCGCGAGCCATTCGAGGAACGTTCAACCGTGCGGAGCGCATAATTAGCCATGGAGAAGTTTTTATTTGCGTTTCTGCAACAGTTAAAATACATCCACATTTCAAAGCCGCACGATTAAAATTAGTTTTAATAAAGTGCTTCAAAGTTTTTAATTGCGATTTCTGCGGCTCGGGCCTCCGCCTCCGCCGCGCAACAAACAGTAGCAAACGCAAGTATTGAAATATAGACTCGCCTAATTACAGACTACAATTGAATTATTTTGTTAATGCAAGAAAGACAACATATTTGTCCAATATAAAAAATAAAATTATAAACGCTATAAGGCGGAGGCGAGTACGGCGCGCCTCCACCCGAGTTCAGGCGACACGAGTGAAGGTCGCCGCGGGCCACGCTCACTTCACTTTTCACTTTGTTCAGAAACTTAGCAACTTGAGGAACAACGACTAGTTTATTTTATTTGTAAGTATTTTTGAAATTCAAATGAAAAGAGACCACATGAGAAGACGCTCTTTGCACACCGAGACGTCGCGCCCGCGGATCACAGTTTCAATCTAAACGCCGACTACCCGCCGCCCTCGTCGTTAGGGGAGCCATTATTGAAACATGCAAATTGATTTCATCAATAATCATGATTGGTTTTAGTTATTTTTTGGAACTCATTCTCCTGTACTACGTTCGTGACGGAGCGCAAGGGCATGTTTTCCTCGTCTCTGCTGTAGACTAAGCATGCTGGACATCTTCCTTTAAGAGATATAAATATTTTAAGCAAATGAGAAGTCAATACTATATATTAGAATCGGTTCATACTTTTATTTTTCAAGCAATAAAATGTTCGAACAACCGCCGCGCTCGCCGGACTCAAAAACAATAACACAAAATGATAACAAGTGATAAATGGTGCGCCGGCAGCACTCTCTTAGATTGCTCTCACACAAATATTGTAAAAAGTATATCGTGCAAAGCTCGCGCCGCCGCCGACCTCACGCACACGTTCACCGAAACAACACTTTTTACGACACGAACGCAAGTTAAATTACAAGTTCTTAGAAGTTGTATCGTTTTTGTTACTTTTTTACTAAATAAATAAATGAAATAAAATGAACATGTGCGCATTCAACTCGTACTTTATGTTGAAGTTGTTCGCGCTGAAGAAAAGAGGTTGGCAACACTGACGGTGCGATGCCAACACTACGCCGACGTCATTGAAGCGAGCGCGCAACGCGGACACTTGTCTTATTGTAAATCTCTGTTATATCGCCCAATAAACTATTTAAACCCAACAAATGGTCCATCGAGCCTCAACAATTAAACGAAGATATACAGTCCGCTTATTTAAAAACTTGGGGAGTGAGCGGAGTGCAGCGAGTCGTCGCAACGTCGCTTCATCGGCCGTCGAAGTCAAATAACGAACATCAAGACAAAGGGAGTACCGCGTGGATAAGGAAAGATAAAGTGAGTTCGTTCCATATTTTTCCCTTCTATATCCTCTTCAAACGGTTCCTTGTTGTTTCTTATTATTCAATTTGACGCTTATGCATTTAATCTAAGTTAAATGTATTTACTAACACTAAATGGATTATCTTATCCGAAACAAATAAATAAATTAAATTAAAATTAAATGAATAAATATTTATTTACACTAGATACTCCACGAGAGGCGCGCGGCGACTCGCCACGAATATAAAAAACAGACAGTCTTTATGTGCACCGCTGCAGCTGAGCGTCAGAGCGAGCCGGTGCCAACAGTGTAAAGTTAAAAAGATGGGAGTTTGGCGGCTACAGCTCGTCGTGCTCGTCCGCGGGCTCGGCGTCCGCCGGCTCGGCCTCGGCCTCGGCGTCGAAGTCCTCCTCTTCGGGTGCGGCGTCGGCCGGCAGGCCGAGCGCGGCCTGCAGCATGCCCTCCACGGCCTCGGCGAACTCGACGGCCTGGCCCTCCTGCAGCATGTAGCCGGAGCGCAACGCGGCCGTGCGGTACAGCGTGTGCGCGGCGCGCAGCAGTGCCGGTTCCTCCGGGTCCTCCTGCACTCGCCGCAGCAGCTCCAGGATGACGGGGTGGCGTGGGTTAATCTCCAGCATCTTCTTTTGCGATAAGTGGTGCTTGCGCTGCGCGTCGTCCGCCTGCATTGCATATTCATGAATGTTTTATATGGTTATATTTCAACTGGCTCTTGGTTTAAACGAGAGCAAGGGTAGTTCTAGAAGTAGCGTAAAACAAGTGTTGCGCATGTCGCGCGGGGCGCCGCCGCCGCTGCTGCCGCGGGGCGCCGCCGCCGCCGCCGCTGCCGCGGGGCGCCGGGTGACGACAAGTTAAGGATTATATTTAACTCGTATCGAACCGTTAGTCTCGTATAGTGCGCGCATATAGAGCGCTGGTGACGAGCGATGCCTACAAAATTAATCGGATTAAGAAAAATGTGAAAAAAAAGTAATTGTACCTTCTGATGCGCATTGGAGAGCGCCAGGCGCTCCATGTTGCCGGTCCAGCCGAAGACGGTGGCGACCAGCGCGGCAGGCGAGCGCGCCAGGCGCCGCGACACGGCGGCGCGCGTCACCCATGCGCCCAGCTTGTCGCCCAGCCAGCGCGTCAGCGGCTCCAGGCGCGCGCGCTGCGCTTCCAGCGCGGCCTGCTGCGTCTCGTCTGCCGCACACATGCACTCATTTCGTTCATGTTATTTAAAAAAAATTAACGTATTCTTATAAACGTAAAAACACGGTAATCTGCTGTCACCCACGCCTATCGAGCTTGGAGGCAGCGCGTCATTGGGCAAGTAGCCGGCGCAGCGCGGCACACGCGCGGCCGGACTGCGTTAGTGAGACATGACGCCTACGGCAAGTGGTGTGTATGCACTCACTCTCGTCGAGGTCGAAGATCTCCTTGGCGATGTTCTGGAACTTATGGCCGTCGTACTCCGGCAGCGAGGAGAGGCAGTATTCGTCGACGGCCTCCGTGAGGTAGAGGACCTCGTAGCCGGCGCGCACGAGGCGCTCCGCGAAGGGCGAGCGCTCCACCTCGGCGCGGCTGGAGCCCGCGATGTAGTAGATGTGCGTCTGCTGCGGGCGCATGCGCGCCACGTAGTCTGCCAGGAAGGTCATCTGCGGCGCGCGCGACGAGTGGAAGCGCAGCAGCTTGGCCAGTCGCGACCGGTTGCTGGGGTCCTCCATCACGCCCAGCTTGACGCTGGAAAAAAACACCCACGTCAGCACACGGCACGGCACGCAGACACGCGAGCGCGCACGCAGCGCCAGGCCCACTCACTTGGTGGAGTACTCCTTCCAGAAGTGTTCGTACTCGTCATCCGGGATCTTCTTGAGCATATCGAGTGCCTTGCGCACCAACTTCTTCTTGATGATCTTGATTAGCTTGTGCTGCTGCAGCGTCTCGCGGCTCACGTTCAGCGGCAGGTCGTCCGAGTCCACGATGCCCTGCACAAGCAATGGCCGAGGCACGTATGTACAGACATAATAATGGTACACGAGGGTGCGTGTGCGGCGGGTACCTGGATGAAGGCGAGGTAGTTGGGCATGAGGTCGTTGAACTCGTCGGTGATGAAGACGCGGCGCACGTACAGCTTGATGTGGTCGGTCTTGGTGCCGTAGCGGTTGAAGCTGTCGGCGGGCTGCACGCGCGGCACGTACAGCAGCGCGCGGAAGGTCACCTCGCCCTCCGCCACGAAGTGAGCCCTGCACACAGACGCCGCGTCGCTCACAACCATTATCCATGGCTTGTTAGCAAACAATTTTTCAGAGAATTGTGAAGGGGACTGATCCTGCCTTTACGCTATCGCAGGGGACGATTAGAGTAGGCGAGGCGAGTTACTTGGCGAGCGGAGCAGCCGAGTCCTTGGTGAGGCTGCGGTAGAACTGCGCGTACTCGTCGTCGGCCACCTCGTTCGGCTTGCGCGTCCAGATGGGCTTGTTGTCGTTCATGAGCTCCCAGTCCCACACCGTCTTCTCAGTCTGCTTGGGCTCGCTCTTCTCTTCCGCCGCGTCCTCGACCTGCAGCACATAACTTGATATCGCGCGTGTCGTGCGCCGGCGCGATACAACCACATCGAGAGAAGAAGCATCGCCGCGACGTGGCACGATATCTCATCATCACCTGTGCATCCTCGTCTGCTTCAGGGTCGGGTTTGTCGTTGTCAGCCTCCTGCACGGTCTCGGTGCGCGACGCCCACAGGTAGATGGGGAAGTTGATGAACTGCGAGTACTTCTTGACGAGCGCGCGGATGGTGTCCGGCTGCAGGTAGTCTGCCGCCTCCTCCTTCATGTGCAGCCTGCGGAAAGAGCGCGGGTGAGCGGGGCACGGATGGGTGGGGCTCGGGCGCGGCGGGCTCGGCAGGCACTCACGTGAGGTGTGTGCCGCGGCGCAGGGTGTCGCCACGCGGGTCGGGCGCCACGCTGAACGCGTTGGCGTCGGACTCCCACACGTGCTGCGTATCGTTGTTGTGCTTCGACACGACCGTCACCTTGTCGGCAACCAGGAAGGCCGAGTAGAAGCCGACGCCGAACTGGCCGATCATGTCGTTCATCTCCTGCGAGTTGGTCTGCGGACGCCAACGCACATTTATTGCAGTTTGCAGACCAATTGATGTTTGTTTTGGAAATTTTACATTTCAATATAATTAGAGTTAGTATTGTCAGACCTACAACAGAACATCAAGTAAGGCATTTCAAGTGCTCGTGAACAAACCAACACTGTGTGCGGGCGGCTTGCTGGTGAAGCTTTGTGCATTGTGTATGTTGGGTAAGCAGGTAAGAACCTTCTCAGAGTCTTGCATCCTGGACAGGAAGTCGGCGGTGCCCGACTTGGCGATAGTGCCCAGGTTGTGGACGAGCTCGTGACGCGTCATGCCGACGCCGGAGTCGGTGATGTGCAGCAGCCGCTTGTCGGGTTCCGCCTTGATGCGGATGCTCAGCTCCGGATTCGAGTCTAGAACGTCGCGCTCCGTCAGCGACAACAGTCGTATCTTATCCAGCGCGTCCGACCCGTTCGAAATCAGCTCGCGCAGGAATATCTGCAAGCAGAACCGACACACCCTTGTACCCGGCTCGCAACAGACCAAAACAATGCGAGGACGAGGACACTACCAGCGCAGGCACGTTACCTCCTTGTTCCTGTAGAGGGAGTTGATGATGAGCTTCATCATGCGGTTGACCTCGGTCTGGAAGGTGAAGTTTTGTGCGTGCTCGCGCAGCTCTCGCAGCTGCGCCACACTTAGCCCGTCCGGAGATATGGCCTCCGCCTCGCGCAACACCGCCTCAGCATCTACAAGCATCCTTCAAAATTAAATCAAAAGCAGCGGAACCCACACCAAAGACTTCTATTTAGCCCGGTCCTCATAAAATTTTCATCACATTCCACCTTCACCTGGACTCCACTTCCTACATTCAAGCATACATCTCCACATGCACGTCGACTGCGAGTCCGTGCACAATCATTTATAAGGATATTTACTGGCTTTCAAAGTGGAGCCGCTGCCCGCTGCCTGGTGTGCATTTAATATATTCAATACGTTTCGTTTTGTCGCACTCGTCAAAGTGTTTTTCCTTTTTTTTTAAATAAAAATAGATCGGGCCACCCGTCAAAATACAATGGCCGGTCTAACAAGCGCTCACTAGCACACCAATGCAGGCGGCGTCGCCGCGGCAACGGCGCGCGACATCGCGTCCTATCGATCTCTCGCTCGGCCGCCGACCGCCGCCTTGTACAGAGACAATGGCGGGCGTCGAGCAGGCGGCAGCAGCGGAAGAATCGACACCGAGTCGCGGCTCTTTCAAGCTGCGCTTCGCGGCGCACTGCGAGCTGGGGCGCTCCCACCTCTCCGCCACCAGACCGCTGGGTTTACGTACGTAAGCATTGTGCTATCATAAATTATCTTACAATAACTTCGCTTCCAAAAGGACCTCGCAGAACTGACAAAAAAATGTCGGAGGTTATCATTTCACGTTAGTAATATAGCGTTTGCTTGTTAGCGGCCCCAGTGACAGACAAGCTGGGAGTGCGTGCGGACGCGCAGGCCGAGGCGGAAGCACAGGCGGAGGCGCTCGCGTTGTCGTTGGTGCAAGCCCGCTTCGCGCGCGGGCCCCGCGAACTCTACACGCGTCCCGTCACAAGCGCTCACGAGTAATTTAATTTCGTACGTTTAAAAATGTAGCAATCGAGCTAACCTTGTAGGCTAATGACAGATTTACAGTTTTGAAATTACTGCTTTTTTAGATACGGATGGTGGTGCGAGAGTGAGCACAGCGGGGCGGGCGGGGCACGCCGGCACCACATCCGCGACTCGGGCTGGCTACGTGCGCGGCTGCGCCTGCTCGCGCCCGACGCAGCCTACAAGCGCCCTTAACAACGACTCCGCTCACAAACATACTCTTTCAGATTGTACCACCAAAAAAACAATTAGTTTAAAAGTAACACTTTGAACAACGTATTCTATGTTTTAATGTCCATGCGCATTACACAGCGAACTGTGCGGCTCCGGGCCGAGCAGAGACATGTCTGCCAGACACTTGACCTAAGGCGCTGCGCGCGACGATCCTACCCAATTTCATACAAGAAATTGCAGTTCATCATCAGCTCGCCGTTGTCCTCATACAGGGTCGGCAGAGTGTATACTGCTCTTCAATACATTTCAATTTGCAGATGTGCACTTTAGCAAGCATAGTAGCGAGTTGTGTAATCAGTGAGTTCAGTAACGAGTTGCAAATAGTAAGCAGCCGCCCGAGAGAGGGGCGGGCTACTGCACCCTGGACTATTGAACTTAACCAATAACTCACCACTCTGCTCACATTTGTTGTCCAAGTGAATGCAACTCATCTCAACCATCTCAACTCAATACTGAACTTCTTAATAAGTAAATAATGCTTCACAGACATCATATGTGAATGCACTTCCTTCTATGCATATCCATTTTCACACAACTCATACATACTTCATTTGGTCTTCCTCTAACTTTGCATATTGCTCTTCTATATCCCCATCACTGGCGCTACTGGCATCATTATAAACATCATTTCCCTGTGTGGCCTCACTTCCACCAAGTGTTGCCTCCACTGAACTATATATATAATATCAACTTGAGCGTGTGGGGACACAGCATTTCATTTTCATCAACAATTACATTTGTAGAAGTCTTTGTCAAATTTTTATTTACAGAATATTAGACTGTCAAATATTTGTTACAACCACTGTCTGTATTCTTGCTGTGATTGCACACAATCAATTATATTTATACTAAATGTAACATAATTAACAATCACACATATCTACAAGTCATTAATCATTATGATTATAAATTGGCACAAGATATAGTACTCTTCAAATTTTTTCTGCTTGTGTAAATGAGCAGTCTTGTGTGAATCCAAGCCGGAACCACAGGCAAACTGCGCTTAGTGCATTCCTAATTAAATTATAAAATGTCAAATTACTACTGCCAAAAAACCTTTCACAAAAAAAATATTATAATGAGGCCTTAAAAAAGTTAAAACTTTTTGGCTAACCTAACCCCTCTGAAATTATTCATTTTCACAGGGTTTTAAGAAAGTTCCTATTGAAGAGTAAGTCAAGTGCTCTATAGATCAGTGAGGCAAGAAATAAATAAATAAAAAAAATAAATAAAAAGAAGCTGCACTGTTAGTATACAACGCCGTAACACACTGCTGATGAAAAATGTAATATTTTATCATGGCTACCTGTGCGCGAGCCCTCGCGAGATGCGCCGAGGTCCACGTCAGCCTTTGGCTGCTCCACCGGCGTGGAGCCTACGCCGACGCTGTCTTCTTGCGCCTGGCTCCATCCTGCAAATTAGCAATACATTATTGGAAAACACTTGAAGAGTAACCAGCAAAAACTTAGAAGTTTCCAGAGCGTTATTGTCAAGTGCGTTTACTTTTATCGAGAGTAGATTAATTTAAGTTGAGGAAATTTATATTTCGAGTTTTAAAGGAAAATATGGAAACCTGCAAAGTAGAAATTTACACGAATGTTAATTAAATCTTACCCGTAAAGAGAAGGACTCCTAAAGACACCACTAAGATATATTTCATTATTTAATGATATCCAAATTAATGCTAAAGGTTACAAACCTTTACTAAAATAAAACTAATAATGCCGGCCAATGCCGACGATATATAAGCAAAACTTAAAGTCCGAGAGCAAAGAACAGACTGCGTATGATGCTTAATGATGCCTAGCTACTTAAGAAACATTAAGATATTGAGGGAATAACATAACGAACATATTCGTTTTTTAGCGATTGGGTAAAATGAAAATGAAATTAACCAATGATAGGTGACCACGCCAGAAAATTATCTAATAGGAAAGAAGGTGGACCAAATGTCTGTTTTTTATTGGACCTTTGGACCATTCTAAAGCATAGACAAAATAGTTAAAGCGATGTACAATCGATTTCTTTAGATTTTGTTCCCGAATTACATTAATTGGAATCGATTTTATAATGACCATAGGTGTGAGCACTGACAAAGATCAGTGCATACACCTCTATTATTGTCAATAATGTTAACGTGCGCAATGTTTTTACACTGTTGATAATTTATACTAGGTTCTCTAATAGGTGTTAGTTGAATATGTCGGGGGTCGACCTAGAAAAAAATATATCAACAATCCTCCAAAAATCCAAAGTTACAATAGATAGGTACCGTCAGCGTCAGCAAAAATCATATAGGAGGAAAATCCTAAGTCTTTTAGCCTTTTTATATTCTATACTTGGTAACAGGTAGGTATAAATCATAGAGGTAATGACAATGATTTTCGATTGATACTCTCATAGCATATCGAATCGATATTTTCAAATTCAAAATAATTGAAGAGATCCTTCCCACTTACAAGTTCTTTTCAACGATTGATAACTTGGAAATACGAACGTGTTCATAATTACATAAATAATAGTATCCTTAGGCGAGTAATTATTTTCTACGGTTTAATTCGTAACAGATAACTAAAAAAAATATAGATAGGGTAAAATAAATGTCAAATAAAATGAAAAATAATTATATTTTTGTTTCAACCGATTCTCAATAAATCTATAACACCTCTCAATGAAGCACAATAATTATTATAAAATTACTGATTTCGATAATTTAAGTGTCAGTTGTCAAACTAATCATCACAAAATAAATCCACACATGTACAGTCTGTGCTACTTGCGGATACATCTCAAAAGTCAAAAGGTGTAATTGGATAGGTATAATTATTTTGCATTTGTACTTATATTAGACAATGCATATAGATACTTACATGTACTTACGTTATAATGTAGTGGAGTGGAATTGCAAATAATACTTAGATATAAATAATAACATCTAATATTTTCAAATATATATCCACTGATATCTTTCCGTTAATCGATGAAATACTTTGTTTAAAATAATCTCAACGAATCGATTAACGCTCTGCAATGAAAGAAGGACAAGCACCCAGTGTTGTAACATCGAAACGGCGAATCGTATATAGGAAAAGTTCTTGGCGAGTTCATGATTTCGAAGTGTATAGTGGAGAACTCTTGTGCCGCATTACTGTGTTAAAAATGGAGGGCTCGCTGTTATTATGGATCGGAGGTGTGCCTAAAGAGCTGGGCGAGGTAGCGCTAGGTGTTCCTGCCTGCGCCGCTCGGTGCGCGGGAAGCAGCTCTCTGATGGGCGCCGAAGCAGGTGCGGCGCCGCTCGCGCGCCAGCTCGCCGCGGCCCTCAAGCAGCCTGTTTATGTTTGCAGTGGTTCACATTTTGACAGATTCTCTATGCCTCTCATTGTTCAAGGTCTTATTACAGAGGTTAAAAGTAGGCCCGAGTGTTTTAATATGGAACTCATTCCTCATTTTACTAAGATTTAAGTATGTAAGTGCTCTTCATTCACAAATAAATCAACATAATAAGTGAAATGTCAAATTTTTGATTTTTATACCAATTATGGAAGTACAATATTATAACAAGCCAATTGAAAAGCAAAAAGAGCAGCAATGTTTTTGAAATGCGTTAAGTTCCACAATTTCCAGAACATAGCGAATCAAAAATCATCCTTGTAAATAATAAATAAATAAATACCATGCCTCATGGGGTCCATGAAGGCCGCAGCCCTACACTGGTCACCAGCACAGGTGCTGACACGCAGTGCACCACACCTTCCTGTTTCATTGTTAGCTCACCTTCAGCAGTATTACATGAGCTAGTCGGTGTATAACACCACAACTTACATTAAATAACTAACCAACAGCTTGAAGCCAAACATCACACTAAATAGTGGTGATAAAATTAAATGATTGTTTTTTTATACCTGCAGATTTCAAAGAGTGTATTTTGCATCAAAAGTAATCTACAAGTAAAATTTTGTGGTGTACATTTTTGTTGCCACCCATGGACAAATAGCTTAAAAACAAATTACTTGAACTTGAACTAAACCCTCCGACAAAGTTCCATGCTGGGTGCACTGAGCTGTCGAGCTTGCCTGTATTGTGTACCAACTGTAGCATCTATTTGTGAACAGCCAGTGGTCTCATTGCACGCAGATCGGTGCAGCAAATTCACTAAAATTGAATAAAAGCATTTTGAAACAAAAAGACAAGCAAGGTATTTCTCCAAAAAATAAATTTGAGTTTAGCAGTTGTCCACATGAGCCGACGTAGAACTAGTCTGGCCGGAAATACTGTTACATACTATTCTTTTTTCAACTTTTCAGTTATTTTAAACTTGAAAGATGCACATTAAGTCAATTTTACTGCGTTTCACATATTTTCTCGTGTTAATTATTAAAATCATAATACGAAATGGCGTGTTACGAAAATAAGATAGTTTTGATCGCCTTGCGCACAGTGGGTGTGCTGCCGTCGGTCATACCCCGCACACTTCAAATGCTCGGTATCAGCCTATGTTCGTATATCTCCCTCGGGCGAACACTACAAAACAATCGAGGCGGTCTCGTGCTGTCAGAACTACAAAGGCTGTTAACGCTGTTAAAGCCATTATTTGTCGAAACCCCATCAGGAACCAAATATTGTTATCAGGAGAAATGAAAATTCCCACTGGCACTCTGTCACTTATTATAAAACAAGACAGGACTTGGCCAGTTGGTCTTATCGTCGATACGCAGGAGACGCCCGTAATGAATCTTTATAATTAAAGAGAGTGCGTCGATC
>JAODUI010000029.1:19485-30516 GCA_027563995.1 Papilio gigon
GGAAAAACTCGGCCAAAGTGTATCAAGATACAGTCTTGTATCATTTTGTGATGCCTCTCAGCAACACACTTTTAAAAATAAACCATGCACCTTCCAGCAGGACTGTACCTGATCACAAGGCAAGAACTACCCAGCCTGGTTTAAAACCAACGTTCTGGACTTTCTGAGGGGTGAAAACTGGCCCTCATCTAGCCCAGGCTCTCAAAGACACGTTGACAGAGACTCTTCTAAAAAATCTTTGAAGCAAGCAGTGGCGAAATTTCCCTTGGAAATTGTGCGTAAATCCGTAGGTTCGTGGCCATACAGATTAAAGGTTTCAATAAAAGCCAAAGGTGACCATTTCGATAAAGTGTTTTTTTTTTATTTTACGCCGAGTCTAATAAATATGTAGGTGTGAATTTAAAAAAAATTACGTTAACAGAACTTATGGCCGGTCTAGGTATGTATCTATATGTTCGATGTTGGTTGGTTGAATTAGAACATTTGAAAGTGCCATCTAGTGGCCCTTAAACGCGACATTTGTTCACAAGCTCGGCGCGGTAGCCATGGCCGTTGCATGGTGTCGCTAGTAGCGAACGAAAGGTAAAATATATCAGGGATGTAATGGAATTGCTTTGTCGGAATCCAATCGGAAATGAACTCTTTATATTTGGTCTATCGGAATCGGGTTAGGAAGCACTACCAAAATCGGAAGTCGACACAAAAGGATAAAGGGCATGTCTAATAAAGAATGTCACACACGTTATCAATCGGAACCGACACTAAACAGCTGAGGAGTTTGTTTGCACTGTCGAGCTCAGTGCTGCGCTCCTGGTTGACATAGCCTGACGTTTTCTTTCCTCCTTCTTCTTCTTCTTCTTCTTCTTCCTGAGGTTGGTGCGACCATACAAACTTTTCAGCTTTAGAACATCAGTCTATCTAGACAAAAGCTTCGCTTTCCAGGCAAGCCTTCGTATTCTGTTAATTTGTCATACAACTCACCGCAAATACATTTGTGTTATCGCTCTCGTATCCGGTGTAGCGTAATTGCAGGTGTGTTGCAGAAAAGATATGGATATAATTGCCTTTTGATTTTTTTGTTACATGACGGGGTTCGAACCTGGACAATGTCGATTACGGCACGGTCCGGACAAGCGCTTAACAACTGCGTCACCGACGCTCCGAATAGAATGATATCCATCTTAAATTATAGTTTGTTGCGTGTCAATTTCTAATATAACTTCCGATGAAATTTATTAGAAGGGAATGTGCAAAAATCAATCGGAAGTTCCAAAATTTCCGAATCGGAATCGAAGCTCCGAAACATCCCAACTGGAGAGGCCCGAAAGTTGGTGAATTCCGAGATTTACCGGTTACACGTGAGACCGGGTGTTTCCTGGGCGGCCGCGGTCCTCTGAGGTTTGCCGAGCGGACGTGGTGGCATTCCCAAGTATTATATAATTTCAGTTTATTTCGAGCATTTTATCATGAGTCTAGCGCTTTTTAAATACACGATGATTTTTTTAGAATATACTTAGTTATTTATTGTTTATTGTCTCTATGTACATTGATTAAATTCTTATTTTTTATAACATTTAAACTGCCCTCGTGCAGCTGGCAAACGAGGGCGGCTGCTGCGGGGCCGCGCCCGCGCCCGCGCCGCTCCGCGTGCTCTCGCACTCCGGCCCCGGCACTGGCGAGGCGGACACGTCACGTCACGACAAGGGTCGAGTCGATCGCGAATGAGCACTTGTTTTGTGTGGCGCGTGTCCATCCGCGCGCGGAGCAGCGGCGACGAAGACTTGTGCGGAATGCGTCGGCCTGGTAACCGCGTATTAATTATAGGATGGTGTGGAGCGGTCGACTTTTATCTGTGCGCGGACACGGGCGCGCGATCAATAAGACTTTAATCGCTAGCAAGTCGAGCGGCGAATGTGAATGTATGAGTCGGCTGACCGCACTTCGGGGAATTCGTTCCATTTCAAAACCTATGTCGGCCGATAATGGGCGGCCGGGCGGGCGCGGAGGGGGCACGCCGCTCGGCCTCCGGCCCCGCTCTCCGGCGTCTTATCAGATGGGATCTGCTGTATATTTATTGGGGCATCAAAGCGCGGGTCCCGTGTAGCGCGGTAGCGGCTCTCAGCCCGGCAGTTTAATACCCCTCATAAAACGGCCGGTTGCTGGCTGCCGGTCGCCGGTCGCCGGCTGCCGGTTGCCCGTTGCCGACCAACGACGATAATTTATCTCATTGTATCGATAAATTAGCTTAATTAGGGTGTAAAAAACTTTGAACGGTGCGGAATCTAATGCCTCATCTTGGGTGGTCGCCGAATGACGACCTCCTCTAATTAGTGCCGACCGGCGTTTGTCGTCGTCACTCGCATGTCTCCTGCACGTCGCCCGCACGTTGCACGCACGCCACCCGCGGATTTTCAGCGCGCCCTGGCTTTTGCAATGCAAATGTTTTATAATTAGGTAAGTAAGGTAAAGACAAATAAGAAGAGTGACATTAAATTACTTAAACTTTCATGAGACATTGTTAGGAGCTAATGAGTAACGGTACACAGGGACATACCGTTGTAAGTATCCGGTGGCCGAGCCGGTGAGTCCCGGGCCCTCCAGGCCCTGCAGGGCGCATGCTTATGTGACAGTGCTTGTGGTCGCGTGAGGGCCGCACTGCGGCGCTGCGGCGCTGCGGCTCTGCGGCGCTGCCGGCGCACACGACGACGACGACTTGTTGTTTGCGTTAAAGCTTATCGTGGCCCAAAGCGTGCTGACATTATCCGACACGCGTTCACCCATATCGGCGTTGTTATTCTGCGTCGTCCTGGGCAACAGGAGTTCCCATATAAAAGGCAGAGACTACCTTCAGGTCGACGGTCTAAGTCAGTGGCTGGGAGCAGCTAACGAGGCAGCAAGTTCTTGTCGCGAGCCAAGACTTTCACTGGGTCGACTTTTAACTAACGTAGCGGCACACACTGGGTCTTGATAGAATTATTCCTCTTTGAAACAACTAAAAATAACTCCGCAATAGCATACGTCTGTCTCTCAAGATTGACACACTATAATCTTTATCCACTCCTGTCTCTCTCTCACACCCTCCCGTAGGTGAGACAGACGCAGTTGCGCGGCTCATTACATATGCGTCTGAAAAAAGTTATCCCGTGGAATTAAGTTATTAAATAACTAAGTAAGTAAGGGGAACGAAGGCGCGGGCGCCAGTTATCTACGTACTGCGTGTATTTGGTGATAACGTCTAGTTAAGATTATACTTTGGTCTTCCAAAATCCAAACTTCTCAAAGCTATATAGTCTAACGGACAATGAAAGCACCTTTAATTTCCATTAAATGCGCCTCGCTCCGAACTCACTTGTTTTCAAACTTATTATTGAGTTTAAAAAACAAGCTAGCGTGTCATTGTTAGTGGAACAAAGTGTGGTCAACATGTATCTTGCTTCTTCAGGTTGCGTGCTGTGCTGCACAAGGCACCGGCGCTGCGCGCAGCCTCCGTGCCACGGGCTGCAGCCCGCGCCCGTCCGCACAATGAAGGGGTGGCTGTAATGAACAAACTTGGAATTGGGGCGGCGCTGCCGGGCTGCGCGGGGGCGGTGCTGCCGGGCTGCGGTTGGGGGGGGGGGTGCCCGAACTTTATTAAAAATGTTATAGATATCTCCCGAGGCCCGCGGCAAGCTCAAGGCCCGCGCCATGGCTCTCCGTTTATTGAGAGGTACTGATATTAAGTAAACAATTAATTAAGTGGTGGTACGAGGCGGGCGGCGTGCGCGACACCTTCTCTTACTTTACCCTCGTCCTACGCACCTGTAAAACCGTGCACTTCTGTAGCCTTGCGAAGCCTTCTGCAGCTACTCGTAGCCTCCCGTAACCTACTGTAGCTTCTAATAGCCTCTTGTGAACTTCCATTGCTTAATGTAGTAGTCCGTGTCCTGCCGTGGCCTCATGAAGTCTCAAGAAGTCGCACGTAGCCGCCCGTAGCCGCCCGTCGCATCATATTAAAGCCTCCCCGAGCCGCGCTGCCTACGACGCTAATATGTTTATTTAAACAATTGCGTGTGTACGAGGGTGCTGGACGAGATAACTTTGTTGTTGCCTACTTACTTTACAAGATATGTGATTGAGATGAAGACAATTTTATAAACTTTGATTTGACGAGACTTTGAACTGAAAACTACGCATCCGGTAGTAACTTGGGACAATTGTTTTCATATTCATGCATTTTAATTACACTCGGAACAATGGCGATGTTACGAAGTCGTGCTGCCGGTGCTCCTAGCATACAAGAAGATATTTCCGGCATAATACAACTAACCATGAGAAGAAAAATACAATGCACAAAACGCGGTCTTGGAGTGCGTCTGCGGTGATTCACGCACGCGCACAACTTCACTGAGGACACGAGCTGGCCCGCGACAGAGCGGCGCAGGGGGGCTGGGCGGTACAGTGTTGTGTTGCTCCGCGCCTGTGACTCGCGACTCGCAATGGCTGCTGCAATAAACCACTTCAGTTACTTGCTCATTTTGCTCATTTTACTCATAAAATAATTGAATTATGTACGTCCCGGTCAGTTGAATTATACGTGAGTCATGGAGAGTACACTAAGTATCAAATACACTGAAAACAAAATCAATAATCACTCGCAATATTGACAGATGCCACATCACTCGCGGCGCGGACAGTTTCAACTCGCGGTATAATACGCAGCGTCATGTTTAGCTTCACTTCTATCCAATTATATTCACTTACGGTTATTGCAGTGTAGTTGGTTTATCTGGAGATGGCGCGGGCGAGGCCTTTGCCGCAATTTTGTTTCGTCGATCTTGTCAGTCTCGAGGAGGCAGAAGTTCAAATGAGTATCTGTGTAGCGTCATAGTCGTAGGCGGGTCACCGAGGTGATCGTCCAATTCTATTTTTTCATACGACATTCCATTACCCCACGTGAAGCCTCACGTTGCCCTCAACAACTAATCTCGAGTTGCGACCATTAAGTAAATGTAATGAGTGTTGATCTGTTTATTTCAATATCACGCACCTTCACCACTAGGTGGGAGGAGTGCGAGCGTGGCCGCGCCGCCGCCGGCCGCGGCCACGCGCTCGCTGCCCCTCGCTGACATTCCGTTGCGACGAAGATGTACCTTGAACTGAAGCAACTTGTCCAGTCCAGTGAAGAGTTTATGCTTAATATCAATATTTTAAATGGTCGGCCATTTAGTACTGAGTGGCCGCTTTGTCCTGCCGACGGGACAGACGGGTCGACATTTGCAGGACGTGGTCCGGGGCTGCGACGTCGTCCGACGACAGCGTCCGGCCGCCGCCGCTTCCGGTGTCAGCGCCCTCGCGGGCTCGCGGCCTGTTTGTGCGGCGCGTGTTGCATAATCTCAAATTAGTAACGACGGGTGGAAAACAGAATGTTTACAAATTTGAAGTGAGATTTGAACAGTCGCGGATGAGGGCACGACGCGGGTGGCAACACAACCCTTAGCATGTCAAGGAATAGGAAGCGCCAGTCTCCCCATGGTTCAGCGTATGGATTTCCGATCACGTAATCGTGTATTCGAATTCCGACTGGCGCCTTGCAGAAGCCTAGAGTTTAGCTGGAATGATACAAGCAATATTAGTAGGTCGATGAACAAATTTTTTGATATAAAAAAGTATTTACTGGTTTGTACCTCGGCATTTCATATTCCGACTTTCTTACTTAGTTTTGACAAACATACTTCGAGTCATTTTCCAGAGTTTAAATCAAGGATGTTACGGAGGTTCGATTCCGATTCCGAAAAGTCGGAACCTCCGATCCGATGAGTTATATCGGAAGTCGATAGGCGCCTATTTTCCCTTTAAGATGGAGATAGTTTTTTAACCTTTGTGGTGAATTATAGGTCTTACAGTTATAGGAGTTATATATACGATTACAGAAAATTTTTGTTTTCATTGAAAATTTTGGTATTGTATAGTCTGTGTATCGAGGAAGGCTGTGTAACACCACGCTCCGGCCGATAGGAGCGGATCAGTCGGCTCCGCTGTTCGAACACACTCTTCAGCGTTATAACATCGCTATAGATTAATAGTGTGTATTGCATAATGTTATTAGACCTGCCATTTGTCCTAGTGTCTTCCGGTTCCGATGAACCAAATACAATAAATTCTGTTCCGATTTCCATATAACACTTCCGTTGCATCCCTGGTTTAAATTATTTACATGTGCGCTGTCCCGCTGTCCCCTGGTACCGCCGCCTCCCGCTGTCCCCTGGTACCTGCTGGTGCTGGGCGTTCGCAGCCAGCGGGCATGTCACCACATACAGCCATACTCGGTCCCACGATGCGTTCAATGCATAATCCGTTTTAATTATATATAGAATATAAAGTATGCGGCAGTTGCGGTGACGGCCCAGCTGTGATTAGCATACAATGGTGGCAGGCAGTTGCCGGACAGGCCGCGAGGGTCAGCTGGCGGGCCGTTGTAATAGAGACTTACTAAAGTACCAGACTAGGCTCGACCTCGCGTCAAATGTAACGGCTCCGGCAGGCAGCGGCGCCATGATGGACGCACACTGCTCCGGCGTCAAGTGGACCCGCTGCAGCGGACGACAAGCTCTAGTCCCCACTTGTAAAATAATAAAGTTATATAAGCCACACATCTACAAGCTACTACTTCAGTGTGAACTCCTTGTGACCTCGCCTCGATCTAACACCAAACTTTTTAAAAATTCGCAAGTGCTTGCATTAGAGTTAGACTGGTTTACCTCGCATTCTTTACAATAATACATTTCATGTAGCGACAGAAATAACGGTAGGTGGCGTTGGATACAAATAACAGCACGACTAAGTCAATCAAAAGTCAGTACTTTTTTCCCAAAATTTACACAAACTGCTACCGTTCTTTACGTTGCTGGCTCATGGTTGCATCATCCAGCGCGTGCCTGCGCACCGTCGGCTGACGCCGCGACGCGCAGCTGGACCTTCCAGGAAATTCAGTGTTTGTTCATGTCAGACAACGTCCGCGGTTTGGCTAATTATCACAAACGCATTTTTTTTCAATAGTTTCAAACTGTAAATGCTAAATATTGATACGCTCAACGGCGGCGGGAAAAATGATAAAAAATATTTTATTGGTAAATATATGTTGTTACGTAGCTATCTATGTACTGTGTACTATGTATCTTATTTGTCTCCATTGATGCTCCGTCCACTGCCAGTAAGTTGGTAAAGTGCGGAGTTACATAGAGTTGACAGCGAGACAGCACGCAGATGTGTGCTGCGGTCGCCGGGCGCGGCCGCCAGCTGATGGCGTGCCTACTACTTTAAAGAGCTATTTGTGGCGGAGGCGCAACGTAGCCACGTTTCGAAACTCGGTCGTTTTAAAATCTTACGTTTATTCAGTACAGTTATCAAACGATAAAAATGTTATTCGTGTCAAGGAACAACGACTAGATCGTGGATTATTCATAAAAAAAAACGTAACAAATACAGGAAAATTCGGAAAATTGAACAGTCTCTTATTTAGCGTCGTTGCGGCAAATTGTTCGATAACTGTGAAAAATTGAGGCAGCGAACGCTAACTGCGTAAATTGAGAGGCGGTGCGGCACCCCGGCACCCCCCGTCGACCTCCAGAGCCCCCGGTGGCCGGCTGGGGCGAGAGTGCTCGATGCGAACCGCGAGCTTCACAGACTCGGTGCTGCGGCGTTCCCAGAGCCTGTTACTTGCGAACGCTTTTATATTTTGTACAAATCGCGCTCGATGATAACCTTATTAATAAACCATCTGTCCGGGAAACGGCTCCCGTGTTCAGGATTGAGGAAACATCGAATGAAGAAAACGGCGACTTGCAGATAGCCAGCGTCAGCGCAGCAGCACAGTACGAGTAGCTTCTGAAAAATAAATAACTTCTACTATCTTTGCGGCGCGCAGGTTTGCTCGCCTGCCTGCTAGCAGCGAGCTACAATAGATTTGTTCGTTTGTAGCGAACAACTTGGAACCTAGTTGTGGACACGCACGCGGGCCGACACGCGGCGCACAGGATCCCAGCACACATGACAGCGCAGCGGCGCGCTCACAACATAATTAACTCTCACTTCCAACACGTGACGGGCCATAAATCGTGCGGGTGCCGCTTAAATTTAGTCGAAGTCTGAGGACGAACGTCGCGGAGAGTCGGCGTCACCGCGCATGCTACCGCGCCTGTCCTCGCGCAAGTCGCTGCGCATGCGGCCGCAGCGGCGCGCCGTCGCCACGCTCGCACTGTGCTTTGTGCCATTTAAACAAATTTAATAACAGCTCGTTGCCTTGACAAAGGAGTTCAGCGCTGTGACTCGCGACCTAACTGACACACGTTACTTAAAAGTATTCCCGCCGACAGACGTTTAATACTTCTACTTCTGTACATAAACTTGTTATAAGCTAATACTACATCGGGAGGATTTATTGATGTTTTTGCTCTCTCTGGTTCTAGCACAATACTCTCGCAAGCCTTCAAGAACCGTGTTGTCTTGAAAATTACGAAGCAGGCCGATTCCAAATAATTAGCAAAATGAGAAACAAGACGAAGTGTAAGAGAGATGCACATATGCGGGGCAACACGAGGTCCTCGTACAATGAGGAGACTGTTTCGGCAGACACAGCACGCTCAGGGCGCCGGCAGCCCTGAGGTGCGGCGGCGCGGCGGCTCCCCCGGTCGGTTGACATATTGACGTATTGCGCCGCGAACGCTCCCTGTGCGCTACGGTTATAGCCCGCGCAAAATAGCCACCGCTCGCGCATTGAGCCGCCGCCTCGACCGCGACGGCCACACGCCCTCTGTTTCCCTCTGCTGTCCTTTGCCTATGACTCGATGAGCTGGACAAGTGACGCCCATTAAGCCGTCAAGTACGAATCGGCTGTCTATTTTTACAGGTAGCCAGAATTTACTTTCCACTACCGACTGGGACGGAATGCAACGTGTGTCTACTATAATGTGCGTGAAACGGAAATGAAATGCAGGTACAGCGGCACGGCGGCGGCACGGCGCGGCACGGCGGCGGCACGGCGCGTCGCGGCGGACTCATCGAGCGCACCATTAAAGTCATTAAGAATGTGATACGACGGGTTCCAGGTTAATCTCCCGTTTCGTCTGAGGGAATGGAAACCATTCTTTGTGATTGCGAAGCTGTAGTAAACGACAGACCTCTCACACACGGTGATGCTGACGACGCTGACTCGTTGGAACCTATACGACCTTCAAACTTCTTGCAAACTTTGGCACAAGCACAGGTGAACGATTTTGATATTTAAGAAGCTATGAGCATTAATCAACGTCCGAGATACCTTCATAAACTTCGTGAAAAACTATGCACTCGCTTTGAAAATGAACATTTGACTGAACTCGAACAGAGGGTAAGAGAGAAGGGTGTAGAAAACTAGGTAGCAGATATAGTCTTAGTGGAATCTGATGGAAAGAGAATCAAATGGCCATTTGGACTAGTTGTTGAAATTTATATAGAGAAGGGACGGGGTAAACAGAACCGCAAAAGTAAAGACTACAACTGGTTGCAAAGTATGACCAATATTTGTATTGTACCATTTAGAACTTTCTTCTGCTAAGGTGGAAGGGAGTCTAACTTTTCTAGGCGTGGAGGATAGAAAGAAACGGCAGAGGTTCAATATTCATATATTAAAAAAATATTTTACAATTTAAATTTAAAACCTATGTTCGAATGTCAACGCTATTGGAAACAACAACGAGTTCGAAAACAGGCTTCACGGACGGAAGACGTGCTTCACACTGTTTCGCTTCTCATCACTTACAACAAATTTTTAACATCAAGATACCAATATGTCACCGGAGAGCACTGTCGCAAATCACACGACTTCATAAACAACACTACAAAACTAAACCGACCAACAATTAGGTAGGTACGCTAATTAAAGTAACGGCCACACTCACTTGTACAGTAGTTCGGTGGTTCGGTGTCGGTACACACACTACACTTATTATGAAATTCCGAGATTGAGTTAGAGCGACATGGGAGAAACAGAGCGCAACATCGGTACGAAGCTCTCCTTACGAGTTGCCAGAACACGCCGCCTTCGACACGCCGCACGGGGTTCAATGAGGTAGAAGCGCTGGCACGCGAGAAGACTCTGGCAGCCCAAATTACAGCTTTTGGCTGCTGCAGCTGACGGTCTTTTTTATATCTATTATTAGTTCCAACCCGACCACGGCTACCAACCGCCAAACTGGTGAAGGTTAAATAAGCACTAAATCCCACGAATTTAGCCGGTCCATGTCTAGAACACGTATAGGACGGGATAAGTTTGCGCCGTTTCCCTCTCGAGGGTGAATGAGCTAGCGGGCCATATCCGCGGTCGGGTCGCGCCGGCCTCTGAGCTATGATTGATGATTATGATTCCTATAGTGTAGTCACACGAAAGTTGCTACAAGTTATCTTGAGTGAATGCTGATGACGCGCTGTCCAGCTGTCGCTTGCGCCTGTGGCACCCCGGTGCCGGCGGCTGCGCACCACGGACTCGGGGCTGTGACCAGGAATTTCGGGACTTGTATAATCATATTGATATTTGTTTATTTACATTATTTACATACATGAATATCTAAAGTCTGCATTCGCGATAGTGGAGGGCCGGCAGCAACCAGCAGCCCGTTTGCGCGGCGACGCAGCTCGCGAGGGTTCGGGATACAACAAAGGGTCGTCGATTATGTCCATATTGCGCACGATCCCCACTTGTCGCAGTGAATACGCTCTGTCGAGTGTCGAGGGCCAGTCACCGCGGAAAAACTAATAAAAGTCCATATTACACGCGAGCTATCTTTCATCCTCCGACCCCTGCGCGACGCGGTGCGGCGCCGTGTCGCGGCGGGGCTGCAGCCGGGGCGCGGCCCTTGGCATTCGGCAGCGCACAATTAAAAATCAAATAATGTGGTGTGGAAATCGAGGGCGCGGATAGCGCCGGGGCGCGGGCGCGGGGCTTTTAGGGATAAAAACGCACGTCCCCACTTGGAATTGCATTCAAATTGCGACTTTTTATTCCATTGGGCCCTCTGT
>JAODUI010000029.1:53519-69550 GCA_027563995.1 Papilio gigon
GGAAAAACTCGGCCAAAGTGTATCAAGATACAGTCTTGTATCATTTTGTGATGCCTCTCAGCAACACACTTTTAAAAGTAAACCATGCACCTTCCAGCAGGACTCTGCATCTCATCATCACGACTTTATAAGGGCTGAAGTCTGGCCCTCATCTAGCTCTGACTTTAACCCTTTCGACTTCAAATTATGGTCAGTTTTAGAGGACATGGTCTGCTCTAACAGGCACGGCCACGTTGACTCTTAAATAACTCTGGACAAAGTAGTGGCGAAATTTTCTTGGAAACAGTGCGTAAAACTATAGTTTCGGGGATAAACGGGTTAAAGGCCTCTATTAAAGCCAAAGGTGCCCATTTCGAATAGAACATATTTTTTTATTAGATGCTAACACTTAGTCTTTTTAAATAAAATATTATGTACCTAGGTAGACATTTTTAAAGATGTTACATTACTATGATAAAAGAAATGCATTTTCATTTGTTACATACAGTCTAAAAAGAGCGGTTTTTGCAAAAGAGGCCAAATCATGTGTAAATCCTTGGTGACTAATAATAAAAAAAAAAATAAAGGTCGCGAGCCGAGGGCCTGCGGCAGATAACTGGCCCCATCAAATTGAGCTTTGACCGCGACAGTGACGTCAGCAAGCACCAGACGGTTGATGGCAGTGGGTTGATGCAGAGCCGCAGTTGAATCGGTTGTAATTCAAGCGTGCGACGTGCTGGCATAGCGCACGTAGCGCGCGCCGCCTCTCACCGGCCGCGGCGGGTCACTGCCTGTCGCCGACATCAAAGGAACGAGGGAGAGCGCTGCGCCTGGCCGGCGGACATCTGTTGCAGCGCTGCCGAGCGCTCGTTCCAACATTTTCATATAATATTT
Source organism: Papilio gigon (assembly GCA_027563995.1). Lineage (NCBI taxonomy): Eukaryota > Metazoa > Arthropoda > Insecta > Lepidoptera > Papilionidae > Papilio > Papilio gigon. Next base: position 54,393 of record JAODUI010000029.1, read on the forward strand.
TAAAACTACTTGTCACAATTATAATATATTGTGATGCAGAAGTATCATCTAGAGATAATAAATAATCTGCATTTGTTTCTCTGACTTACAATGTGAATGAATTCAAATGATTTTTTTGGGAGGACCTGATGGTCATGCAAACAAGCGAGGTGCGCGAGACGCTCCGGCACGGGGCACCAGGGCCGCAGCGCTGCCGGTGCACTGGCCTAGAGTATTAATTAAATCCGTGGAGTGCGTCGACAGGGGCGCGGGCCGGCGGCACGGGGAGCACGTAGTAATGGACACCGTTCATGATTTAGTGGTAGGGCGCGGAGAGCCACCCGAGGGCGGGGCTCGCACGCTCGCTATTGGTTCGGAGCGACGGGCACTGCCCCGCCTGCCGGCGTCTCGCTGCCACCGCGTGCTTCTGATCGCCTGGTAGCGGGCGGCCGGGCCCCGCGCGCTTGCCGGTGCGCGGCGCATCGCCAGGCGCGACGCGGCTCGATCTTTGTATGTAATTTAATGAATGGGAACGAACAATGGGCGAGCGATTGAATGAGCGCCGTCGGCACATAATTCGCGTATACCGTGTCACCTTGTGTGTCACTTTGTACCGCTAGATGGCGCTTTACAAAAACTCTGCGGGCGACACACCGCAGCGCCTTCGCTGCTGTCTACTGCCATCTTGCTGTTGCGCTCTCTATTGCAAGCCGACTTATTGACGTTATATTGCTTGCTAACAGTACCCGGAAGCTGCAGTAAACCTAAGAATATAAAAAAATGAAGGAACAAAAAGGGCCGAAAGTATGTAATTGTCTGTGAGGTACGCCTAGGTGCTGTCACATTGTTAGATGCGGACACCTTGTTGGCGGCGAGATGCGACAGTGAGCTCATTTTAAAGTTAACATTAGTGTGTTGATACTGGATGCTGCGCACTCGCAGACCGACAACGGCCGCAGACGAGGAGGTACACAACTACTTCTACTACTAACTCACTAGCACCCCCCGAGTAATGTCAAAAAGTGTCACAAGTTGGTCTCGCTGGTAGCTCGTTTTGAACATTAGCAAAGACTAACAAGAAACCGCTTGGTGAACAGAACACAGTCGTATGTGTGACAGTGAATATTCTTCTGATGTCTTCTCTGCCGCTCCGCGCTGTACTGGCTGGCGGGCGGGCCGGGGTGCTCTGTCAGGAGCGTTGTCTGCGGTCGAGACACCTTCCAAAGAATTTGTCAGAACACAAACCCAAAATAAGAATTTTAATCTACATTAAATTGTCTTGATAATAAACATATTTATTCAAGAAGTTGGATTATGGCACAGAGAATAGGTGCAAGAGGGGCGTGGGTTATAGGATCTAGCATTATTGGCAAGGTCCACTGAGGGCACAGGCGGGCCTTCGGAACTTCTCAGACACGTCACCGCGCACAGACGAGCTGCGGCGACAACCGTCGTCGGCTGTTCTGTCAGTGTTGAGTTTCTTAAGTCATCAATAATCTGATATCACATAACAACATATTTTTTAGTAATCAGCAACATTTTTTAAACGACGTTTAAATACATTTTTGATCTGAGTTATATCCTACGAGCGCAGTGGCCGCGACGCCGCACGGCCCAATCGCTCAACGTGAATAATGTAACGTAATCCAAATCGATCACTTTTGCCCAAAAAGCGCACAAGGGTGCCCGAAGCCGCGCGCTCGGCGCCGCTGCCAGCCCCCCGCCCCCTCCCCCGGGCACACACTATCCCCACACAAGTATCTTTCCCCGCGGAAGGAATTGAGCATATATCACTCAGTGCCATTTACGTTTTCATATTAAAAATGTGCAAAGCCAGCGCCCGCCGCCCCCCGTACCTCGGCTTCGCGGCGAGGGCGTCGCCCTCCGCCCCCTAACAATGTCGCAAACACATACATGCACAGTGCATCCCCGTACCACACTTTGTTATAATGTATAGCAGTCAAACCGAAATTAGAAGCTCTAAAGTCAGAATATATCGACTAAAACCCGTAAAGAACAGACAAGGACAGATGTACTAAACGCGACAACACGCTTCTGAAGAACACTAGTCGGAAAAACTCCATACTCCAGAATAAACTAACTGTAAAAAAACAGATGACAACGAAACACAACCAGCAGTAGCCATTTTCACAATTAACCAAATAATGTTGAAAGCAAAAAAATGAAAAATGCCAGGTCCTGACTATATTCCAAACGAGGCAACAAAACTTGGAGGGCTCACAACTCTTTTGAACAGAGTACCTGAAAAACAAGAAATACCTAAAAACTGGGGAAAAACCTTGTGACAGTAAATTACACGCCCTTCGAAGACGTCGAAGACTTTGTATACCTCGAAAGACAAACATCTATAAAAATACTGGACACAAAGACGAACCGGGCCTGCATATTTGACCGCAAAATATATATGTTTCTGCCAAAGAGCGGTAAACATCAAAAGACGCCACATAATGAATAGTCACACCGTCAGACAAAAACAAAGATAAGAGAGTTATGTAGTAAATCACAAACTACTCAAAAATAACTAAAAACAATAGCATAAATTTGAAAACCGGTACATAAGGTCTCCGACACAGAATATGTAGGGGGTACACGAAGACCACCACAAACAAGACAACAGATGCAGCACACCAATGGACATGCGCAACAGCTGAAGCTCACCGATGATGACAGACGGACGAAGCGAGCCGCGCTATGGAGCGGCACGGGATGTGGCAGGAGAGTAAGTGGAAGGCCAAAAGCTCGATGGTCACAGGACCTAATAAAAACTGCTAGCAAAGCCTGGACGGAAATAGCAATGGACAGAGACAAATGGACATACATGGAGGACGCCCATTTTCATAGGGTATGACTACCTACATTTATAACTACTTGTAAAATGAACTCCAAAACTTGTAAATTGTATTGTGATGGCAACTCAGATGAAGGCTTATTATTATGTCTGTGGGGTAGTTCATGTTTTGTTTCCGCCGGGCTGGTCACTCCATACATTTTGACCGTTAAACGTTGAGAGTAGCGTCGCTGAAGGGCTTGTTTGAACAAAAAGAATTATTCAAATCTGCGCCGCGGTTGTGAGAACCTACATAAAAAAGTTAAAAAGCGAACCTTTTTAAAAACTAGTACCTGCCTTTAGAAGAAATAAGGATAGATGATAAGTGGGTTGCCTTGCGTTCGACGTAAACAACGAGCCTCGCTTGTCCCGTTTCAATGAAGTCACTCAAATGAATATTTTGCACGTTTTTTTAGGAAATCGCGCGATGAAAGTGAAGTGTGTGACAGCTGAAACAGCTGAAATGAACGGCCGTGGAGAAGTCGTGCGCGCAGCTACTTCTATACAAATAGCGATGAGAAGAAATTGATTGTCTAGTGCGGACGCCTTACTCGTTTATACATTTCCTTCGGTCCTATTGAAGGTCAAGACGTGAAGTGAAGACTCCTAAGATGATGAAATTGGTCGACTTGCAGCCGGCGTGCGCTGACCTGTTACAAGAGAAGACCTTACTTCATAGGATCATTTCTATAGTAAGTTCTTCACGAGACCTGTTACAAGTCACTAGAGTAATGTACTTTAATGGTCTTCCTCTTACATTTCCATCCACGTTAAAACTAACTGCTACTAACACTACACTAGACAAATACGACACTGAGAATCCCATTCTCACGAACGAAGGACATAGAGGCCACAGGGCAGCCCCAGGGAGCAGGCCGCCGCGCAGGGCACAGCAGCAGGTGCAGGCGCTCAAGGTCCTGGCGCACAGAGTACCTGACTGGTAGCCACGCCGGTGTGTGTGCTGCCAGTGTCAAATTCATTGCTCTATAAACTTATTGTACTACAACAAAGCAACGAGAATGTAAGAAAAGGTAGCCAAATCAGGGTAAGCAGGACCGGACCGAACTATTCGTTCGCTGTTGTTCGGCATTTGATTCATTGCCGGCGGAGCACGGAGCGCTGGCACTGCGCTCACCAAGGGCAAACGCTCCGTACTTGCGCCGATGCCCGCGTGCAGCGTGCAGCGTGCAGCGCGCAGCGTGCAGCGTGCAGCGTGCAGCGTGCAGCGTGCAGCGTGCAGCGCGCAGCGCTTGTGCGTTTTCGCATGTACATATGTGTACATGTATAAAGTTAGGAGAAATGCCCCTTGGCTCGTCCGCTCCGCCACCGCTCGGCTGGGGCTCTTATCTGACGCGCGAGTTAAATAATCATCGTGAGTTATTCGGAGGGAGCGCGGAGGGCGGAGGGCGGCGGGCGGAGAGCGGCGGGGGGAGAGGCCGAGGAATTTAATTCGGCAGCGCGCCCCTCGCGGTGCAAATTAATTTTAATCACCGTCATTAGAACAGGAACCGGCGGCTTTGAAGTCGCCGCGCGCGGTTTTTGCGCGGCCGGGACGCCGCTGCCGCCGCCGCCGCTGCAGCCGCCGCGCACGTAACCATTCAGCGAAATGGTTCATCATTTAAGACAAAACAAACGAATGTGAAATAGTTTTAAACGAAGTAAACAAAAAATCGAATTGAACTTCTGTCCTTTTCGTTGTTCGTAAAGACGTTGGATGTGGGCTACAGCACAGGTAAAGCAATAATGGAAGTCCAGCTATAAGAAAATGTCAATAAAATATTATGTTCGTCAAGCCAAAAATTTGGTCTGATACATTTATAACGTAATGTTATCGTAGGACAAATGTAATAAATAGTTAGGGGCCCATGGGTGCGCCTTTGAGTAGGAGGGTAATAATGTTTAAGGAAATATGCGGGGCGAGCTCGGGACGAGCGCGGGGCCAGCGCAAGTTGCCGACGCTGCCGCACACGTTATGCAAGCCAAACCCCGTGGCATCATTCCACTCGTGTCAAATCGTCTGCTCGCGATGAACGCGACCTCGAAACTGATTTCCTCCTGGACCATCGACTCCGCGAGATGTTCGTTACAGAAAGAAAACAGTAGCGCTTGTCTTCGTTCTGGATGAGTTGTACACCATTGTACAAGTCACTTGCCCAGTGACAGTGACAGTCGACGAGCGAAGTCGGGTCGAACCCTGGCCAGAAATAAGTGACTGACTTATTGCTTCTTAACAAGAAGTCGTCGCCGTCTGCCGGATGCAGCGCTGACGTCGACCCTGGGCAGCAACGGCTCTCGGTCGCTAGCATGTATGACCAGCGGTAAACTGGTAGTAGCTTGGCAAACCTCCCGCCGCCGGGAGCGCTTCGCCAAGGGCAGTGGCGGAGGCGGCGGCAGAACCGGCCGCCACGCAGCTATATCATCACTATTTAAAAATTCACAACGCGACTGGAATTTTTTTGAAAAAATAATATATTTCATCGGAAGCCCGGTGTAGCCGGCGAGGAGCGGGAGGAGCGTGAGGGGGCGGGAGGAGCGGGAGGAGCACGCGGCGCGGGTCTGCATTGTATGAAACAAGTGGCGGCGCCGCTCCGACGATCGTCGTCTTCATCGTAACAATGCATTATAAACAGTAAAGAATCGTAGTAAGTATTCCGCGAGACTGTATTTTAGTATTGCAGATGCACTCTGTAAGACTCATCATACTGTACTAGTCGCTATTGTACCTTTATGTCGTATGGTACATGGCATATGAAGACAAGCGCGTCGCGAGTAAGAACATCGGGCGAAGGATGTGGGCGGCGAAGGGCGAGCGACGAGGAGCGCGCGACGCGCGGCGCGCAGCCGCGGCAAAAAGTCAACGCTAGTCCGGTGTGAGCGCGGGCGCGAGAGGGTGCAGGGGGCCGCGGAATGCGAGGTCGCCGGCGCGGCTTTCATCTGCCGCCGAGCTGCCCATCTTATAAATTAGCTCGCGCGTCTCTCGGCGGCCGGCACAAAGAACGCGGTAGCCCTCTGCCCGCTGCGCGCAGCCCGAGACTAAGCTCTCCATTCAGCACTGGCAGCTCATTTAGTTACCCTAGTCTACTGGTGCGGTACTCGGTGCATAAAGGGACATAGCACTGTTTGCAGTATCAGTGTCGGTCAGTGTGGGTTAGCCGCCCGGTTGGTGAAAGTGCGCAAAGGCGTCTAGACTCCGACACTTCAGGCACTACCTCGGGTACCTCCTACACATCGGTAGACATCTGATTTGTATAATGTTTGAACAATATACAACTTGAGTTATTAAAAAGGACGAAAATCGTTTGATTCACGTTAATTTTAAAATATCTATTTGTAAAGATAGGGAATGTTAGTCGGCCGGTCACGGGCGCTGGCCGGCACTTTGGCCCGGGTAAGGCTTATTAGCTCTATAGAATACGAGCTCTGCCCGCGACTTTGTTCGGGTGGAATTTAGTTATTGAAGGATAGGAGAGTGGAAAAAGATTATAGTGTGTCAATCTCAACAGATAGACACGTTGACGCGGAGTTTTCAGCAGTTTCAAACAGGACCATTTCCATCGTGCATCGTATTCACGACATTTAACCCGTTTACGCGGCGCACGCGGCGCACGCGGCGCTCGTAAGGGAAGCTTGAGAAAAAGGGATAATTTTTAAAACACGTCTACTCTTCATGTTCATAATATTAAGTTGACAAAAAAACTGCAAAGTATCGCCAAACAGCCATTTCCGCTGTAAACAGGTACCATATCTCATATAGATCTCTACTGCCTAGTCGTTTTGTGGCAGGCTATCTGTCTGCATTTTGTGGCATTTTTTTTTTCTTTCTATCAAATGACATGGCAGTTAACATCAGACCAGGGATCAAAGAAACTTTACCTGTTACGAGCATATCGGCAACATTGTATCGTCTGCTATGTCGAGTAGTGTGCGCTGTGCGGTGTGCGGTGTGCGGTGTGCGGTGTGCGGTGTGCGGTGTGTGGTGTGCGGTGTGTGGTGTGCGCTGTGCGGTGTGCGGTATGGACGTGCGGCGGGTACTGACCGGGCACGGCGGGGTAGGAGTAGGGCGCGCAGGCGGCGGGGTCCAGGTGCGCGTGTTGGGCGCCCCACTCGACAGGCTTGTACTGCGCGTGCAGCCCGCCGCGCCCCAGCAGCAATCCGCCGTAGCCGACGTGCTGGTAGTCGCGCGCGTAGCCGTACGGTTGGTGCCAGGGGTCGTACTCGTATAGCTCGAGGCCGCATCCCGGCGCGCCGGCGGGCCCACCCGCGCCGCTCGCGCCGCATGCTGCCGCGTTGAAGAACGACGCCGGTAGGTTGCGCGAGGCCAGCGGCACGCTCTCTGCACACACACGGACACACATTACAACTTTTGCGCTGCGTCTAGCTCAGTGCCCCACCCCACTGTAAACTATCACCAGACCTAAGTATTTATTAATGATGGCTGACTGCTTGCATTATACCTAGTTAAATCACGATGCATAAGGAGACACAGAAGATGAAGTTTGCAAGACGGAACCGATGGGAGCCCAGGTCGCGGTGCGGCCCAGCCACGCGGCGAACTGACATACATTCATGGGCGACGACCAGCAGAGAGGTGCTCGGCGTGCGCGACTGCGCGCTTCAGAAATACTCATTCGTCGATTGACATCGAGGGACGATTAGGATTCATTCGATCATTCCTCAAATAATTGAGCCGCGACTCGGGAGCTGTGACTTATGAGCGGCGCGCGCTCGCGCGGACCGGTTCGACGTCTCTCGAGGGAGTCGAATACATGAATAACTTATAATAAAGCGGAAACAAACATTAAAAAAAAGAATCATTGAATGTCGTTTTGGTCGCTGGTCGTTTTAGGGTCTGGAGTGCACTACACGCTACACATTACGCCTGGCAGCTGCGCTCGCCCTCTTTTGCTCCGACACTGTAATTGTCAGAAGATTAATGAAGCAGCGACTAGGCTTGCGCGAAACCTTATGTTTTAATATACTCTCCAAATGTACAAAGTGTTCGTTCGATGAACTCGTAACTCGTGCCTCACGTCACGTGTGAGTCGCAGGCGCGGAGGCGGGGGCGGGGCGGGGAGGGGCAGTTAAGTTGTTACTGTAAGCCGAGCGCCGCGCCGCTCGCGGACCTTTGTACTTCTGCAAAGCGAGCATTGTTTAAGCCCCGCTAATCTCTTCATCAAACATCGCTTGATAAAGTAATCTGAGGAGACGCTTGGTTCAGTGATCTTTGTAGGAGCTGCACGTAGCTGGACATATTATGTTGTGTTCAATTCGGTCGACAAGTTTTTAGGACTTGTTGGTCCTTGTGTAGATATTATGTGGGCGTCGATCAATCGCATAAACATGCTTGTACTTGCGACCGGAGAGTGACAACCGGCCGACCAATGCGACGTGTGTCGGCGCGCACTGCCTTCGCTGCATGCTCGCGCGCCCCTCGATCAAGGTGCTCAAAACTCCCTCGTCGCGAGTACAGAACCCACCAGCGATCACCGCCGCGGTGTTACATTGTCAACTCAAACAGTTACAGGAATCGATGAAGTATAATGACCATTGCAATTGGTACATTTCATGTAGGTAGGTTTTTTTTTATTTTTTTAAATCTATTAAGGGCTTCAAAATTATTATTGTACTCACTTTACATTTGACCGAGTGTAATAGTTTATGGCAAGTCCTCGACTCCTTAATCACAGGAGCCCTATTTAAGGAGTCAAGGCAACAATGAATTTATCTTTTTAGTGAACAATAAACATTTCTTTCATTTTCATTTCATGTACTAATGCCATAGTGGCGGTAGTAGCAAGGTAAGTACCGACGTATTCCGTCAAAATCAACCATTAATTAATTATTTTGCTGCGAAAACAGAAATTAAGACGCAATATTTTAAACCGCAGAATAATAAGACGGAATGTAAGGACTAACTAATACGCATACTGCAAAAAATGACCGATTATAAGGAAGAGGCGCGGGCGGCGGCGCAACGTCGTGTGTCGGCAGGTCGCCGTCGCCGGCGCGGCCGGACCCGCCCGCGCTCCCCGCCACCTCGATACCGCGAAGTGCGAAAAAATCCTCAGCGGCTTCGTGGAACACGGTCGCGGTCGCGGTCGCGCTCGCGGTAAATCAGCGCTCGAGCCTTGTTTGCGACACATTTAATTGCGGCTCACCTCCGCAAGACTTCCCTCCGCCCTGCACGCCTTCCCTCCGCCCCGCACGCCTTCCTTCCGCTCTGCACGCCTTCCCTGAGCCCCACCCGCCTTCCCTCCGCCCCGCACGCCTTCCCAACGCCCTGCACGCCTTTCTTTCGCCCCGCACGCCTCACTCGCCCTCGTTATTGAACATGTTTTCTTTTCTTATCTGAGAACTGTACAGTTCGACTATTCAGTTAAAACTGAAGGTGTGTAGCGGGCTCAATATACTCGTAACGTTACGCAACATCAGTACTAATGTACATTCTATATGCTCATTGTTGACGCCATTACGTTTTCTACAGAAAATCTAGAACATAAGGGAGCTTCTAACGTAACCCGTCCAAGAGCGAATGTTCGTTTGCGTTCGGCTCATTTCATTCGAAGGCTAGGAATGTGCAGCGACAGCCCATGATTTATATTCACATGAGCTTGTCCGCGACATCGGCATATCACCGCGAGAGGCCGGGATGACAGAGAGCATGCTGGCGCACGGAACACGGTGCTCCGCAGACGGCGCAAGCGCAGGGCGCACGGGGACACGGCAGCGTGTTTTTCTCGGCGGGAATCACTAATTAGCTGCGGCCGTTTGATCTGCCGGCGGCATGTCTTCGGCCTCGCGCCCCGCCGCTCCGTACGACGATACTAACTCACAGGTTTTTTCACAACAAAAAGTTTCATTAAATACGACGGACTTTATGGTTTATTTGTGGGACAGCGTGGGTTCATGCCGGCCGAGGGCAATGGATGGCAGGCTCATTGCAGCGGGGCGCGACTACGCCGACGACCACGCCTTTGATCGCCTGTCTCTCCGAACGGGTACTAAAGAGACGCCGCGCTGTCGCCGGTCGCAGCCTGCGGCGCTACTAGTACAGTATTGTGTTATCATATCCACAGCGGTCGCTTGGAATATGACAATTCGTTCTCCCTCATGTCGCGCCATCTTGCGCCCCCTATATGCGCTCCGCATTGTTTTCGGGACAAGCTTCTACTGTCTATGGCAAAAGGCTGTTATACGATTATTGATCACTCCCAAAAGTTAGTTTCGAAAGATGAATTCGTGTTTGACCTGAACGCGGGGACTCGCCGTGTTAATACGGTCAGGGCCAACTGACTGGGGCAAGCAATTTAAGTCATTGTGACTTATTGTCGTGGACACAGTCTCACAAACCTAATATCGACTCTCACCTCTATGCACTCTCTCCTTCGGAGGATATAATAAAATAATAAAAATGTTGACCTTTGGGTTTATCGATGGCGAGAGCGCGTGCAAAGTGCTCGTCGACGACGGCGGCGACGTCTCCCGCGTAGTGCGTGAACACCACGCAGTTGGCGCTGACGTACTGCGCGCGCCCGCGGCCCGCGCCGCCGCCCGCCGCGCACTCGCCCTCCGATTCCGACGACCCACCGCCTGCGCACAAGCACACAACAATAGCAACCACGATGTCCGCGCGTGAGACCGAGTGGAGTCTCTCACGAAGCACAGCTTGGTACAACAACTGCCGATAGCAACTTTGTGCGCTCTAGACGACTCTTTGAAGTTGAATATTAAGCGGGATAGAGGTCAAGCACTAGCTAATTCATCGTAAATTAAAAAAAAAAACTCACCGTCGGCACTGGCGCGTCCATGCGCAGACAAGTCCTCTTCCTTGGCCCGCAGCCGAGGCGACTGATGCGCGGTGTGAGCATGCGGCGCGTGTGCGTGCGCGTGCGCGTGCATGTGCGCGTGAGCGTGGGCGTGGGCGTGCGCATGCGGCGCAAGCGGCAGGTGCGCGTGCGGTGGCGAGGCCGGCGACTGCGCGCCAGAGGAGGCCGAGCCCGAGCTGAGCGCCGCTGCGCCCGCGCCGTACTCGCTGCCATTGCCGGCTTGCACGTTCAGCTGCACATGACAATTTGTTCAATGCTTGTTTGTCCCACGACCCCTATCCGGCTTCTACAGGTCACTTGACAACAAACGATGTCTTGTAGACTGACGACAGAACAGACTTCAGCAATTGTGTATTTAGACATAGAGTTAAAAGTGAAATGTCCTGGTGGTCCTGTGTGTAGCAAGTATGAAAACAAGTTAAATTGTAAATTATTTTAATTAAATTGTATTTCCAATAGGGCTTTTTAAGGTTCAGGCTCGTACACGTTTCAGGCACTTAACACTTGATCCTGCCGTCTTCTGAGCTGTGTTCGTTTGCGGGTACTTCTATCATTACAGCTAAGCACAGTCGCACCGACAACGCGACCTTACCCGTCGGTCACCGAAACGCATGCGCAGATCAATTTCTGGGAGTCAGAGGCCGCCGCATGCCATTCCACTGACAAAGTCCACTAATAAAGGTTTCGGAGCCGATGCGCATTCAAACGTTCGACATTCCGACATATCTGTCGATTTCCGGAATTGGAATTCCTCGTTCCCTGAGAACAATGCGGGATCTTTTTTTATTTAATTTTTAAATGTTCTCGCGCAAACTGCTACAGAGATCTGATCGTCGTTTCACACTGCTAGCAGCACGCACATTCTTGTAGACGTTATTCTGTATTTAAAAACTTATCTATAACTACTGCGAGCGGCGAGAAATCTTATTTAATTATTTTAAGTATGCAGTAAAATGTGGGTCTTTGTGTTGAAAAATAAAGCGTTATCTTTATGTTGAGTTTATCGCTTTACGTCGGCCACCGGCGCGAGCGCACGCCGCCAGGCCCGGGCTCCTATGAACAGCGGTGTGAAGCGCGTGCGGTATAATGCGCCCTGGGTCCGTATACACATTTTAGAAATCGAAATAATAATCCAAATGAAATACTTAAATATTGCTTTCAAAGAGATTATTGACTTGTTGCCACTACAGCATTTGGGCGATGACAAAACTGTTTGTTAGTTCTTCTAATGGGTAGAAATTTTCCGAGACCTTTGAGTCCCACGGCTCGCTAAGCGTACTAGGCGGTCTAGGTTTTACTAAGCTAAAAGAGAGTGCGAGGCAGCACGGAGCCGGCGGTGCGCGAAGCGTCGCCTATCGCGCTCGATCACATCGCCACACAAAAATCCAAAACGGTCGGTCGGTCGGTTGGCCGGCGGCCGGCGCCCGCGTCTTCCCTGCCACCTGCCGCCCGGCCGGCCGACACTGACAACTAATCGACGCATATTTCCTTAAAATTTTCCTTAATATTCAATTATTCGATGTCAAAAAGACGATAACGTGGAAACGAGGGCCGCTTCTGCTTAAATTATGTTTGTGTTGCGACAAACAAAGACACATTAATTTAATGACATCGATGGCCGGCGATAGCGCGCCGCCTCTCCGCTCCGCTCCACTCCGCTCCACTCCGCTCCGCCCTACTGCAGACGTCTAAACCTCACAAAATATTGTTATAGCCGCTCGCCGCTCGCCGCTCGCCGCTCGCCGCTCGCCGCTCCACGTTACGTATTTATATCTGATCGTCGCATCGCATTACAATGTCCCAAATGTGTTGGTCAGTTTATTAGTTTCATTTGTGGATACCAATAGCGGGAGAAAGTGCCGCCGAGTGCCCGCCATTACGTACTCATGTGACATGTTAGATTTCGTAGTTTATTTGATGGCGTTTCTCCTGTGACCTACACCTACATTCAGTGTTCTGTACAACTTTTACATCCAATCGTGAAGCCATTTTCAAAATGTTATTTACTATTGTTGTTTTTCATTTACGAAGAATTAACTAGCGGCCGGCCGCGACCTCCCGATAGTCTATCACGAAAATCACGATAATATATGCGTTGGTTTGGTAGGTGCCTACTATTCACTCTACTTTAGAACGCCCTTACATCGTATCTGGGCGGAACACATGGAGTTGTCACTATGTCATTGGAGCTGCAGACATTGCAGAATGCCGACCGAGGCCGCGCTCCTCTCTCGCCGCTGGCCGCTGCCATCATAGCATGGCGCGCTACAAAATAAGGCACGACAGCACTAACACAACTTTTTTTTAAAATTTCTGTTTAACCAAATTACAGAGATCGACAGGTAGCGCGATTGCACTTTAGTTTGTATGTTTGCGCACATTTTGCTGTGGAGACATTAGGACGGGGACAGGAATTTATTTTAAAACGCCATAGTTGGGAGAACACACTCCGAAGAATTGTTTGGTACAATTGCTGCCGCCGAGTTCGGTCATCGGACGACACGACAAACCGACTGGTGCCATGCGCTCCACCAGAATAGCTGGCACTTCTCGACTGTGCGGTTCTCACGCCATTTTCTGCCATATTTTCAAACCATTATGACTTAGGGTCCTTCAAGAAGCGAGCGTATCTCTTTCTCAAAGGCTAGCAATGCATCTGCTCCTCTAATGTTGCGGATGTCGATGGGCGACGACCGACGACCACCTTTGTAATCCCGCGGCTCGTTTGCCCACTTCTCTTATAAAAAAACACTTTGAAATAATAATAAGAAGAAGTGAGGAATTTGAGCCTTGGTCGCAGAGGCAACTTGTATTATTGTGAGGGCTACGTCCTGCCGGCCACCGCGCGGAGTACCGAGGCGATTGTCACCATCGCGTCTGTAATTTATTGCGGACTGTTTGCGTGTTGGATGTTTGATTACAATTGAAATGGACTACAGGTATATGCATGTATACAGAGAGTGTTCGATTTTGAGCGATTGAAAGCGGTACTTTGCTTGCGTAATTCTTCATTTTGCGCTCTGAATGTAATTCTTATCCAAACAAATGTATTCGTTGTTAAAACATAACACAGGTTCAAACTGCCTTCAGCGCAGGAACAGCGACCGGTACTTCGCCGGGGCGCGCACTTCGGATATTATAGAGAAGAGACCAGATGTATTCGTCGGCACGCGGGCAAAGCCGGGGCGGGTCACTAGTTTGAACATAATTGACACAGTCCACAGTTAAAAACTTCGACTAATAGTTATAAAAACGATAGCAATCAGTAGAACGGGCCGCCGCCTCTCCGGCGGGAGCTGATCGATTCCCGAGGTAACTAGACACCGAGCTGCGCCGTGCTGCGCCGGGCCGTGCCGTCTATTTGTGTAGATAATCGTTTTAGTAAGTTTTGGTGTTTAAGTGTGGACATAACAGATTTACGCTTGACTGCATTAATTTACGCGTGGAAAGTTAAAATCCAAATGAAATGATAATTCCGTGCAGTGTACAGGAGGTGGTGCGCGGTGCGAGGTGCGAGCGGCCAGCGGCCGGCCCGCGGCGTGCGTCTCGCCCTGAGACGCTCCTAGCCGTAAATTATTCCAGTGTTCGTTTACGACTTTTTGGCGGTTTCACAATTTATTCGGTTTATTCCTATCAGTTCATAAAGTGGAAGAAAACATGCAAAATACTTTTGAGATTTTTGTACCATTCCCCACTTTCAATTCTCAAGTCCACAGTTGTTTTATATACTTATAGAAGTTCTACTTATTTCTACGATTTCGATTTTAGCTAAATTTATTTTCCTCGACTAATGGTTTCGTATTCCTCAAATTGTAAAGTCAGTTTATAAACTATTTCCTAAAATAATCAGCCTCTTCCCTTGACGATTTTTTACTTTTTGTTTTTGGATAAGTTGAGTAAAAAAAAGTAGTTTGAGTAGTAACAAACGTAACCCGTGACCGTCGCACGTATAGAGTAGCAGTGAACCAAAGTGAAACGAACTTTTTTTCATAAAATAAGCTACTTTGTGTAATTGCAACCTTAGAAAAAGAAACAGGAAACAATAGGAAGTTTGTGTCTCGGCCATGTCTGTCGTCAGTTGAAGCACGGAGCCGGCGGCCCGGCGCGCTGCGGGGCGATCCTAAGCTCGGAAACAACGGGTGCAACATCCGCACACAACCAGGTGACACTCTTCTGGCGGACGAGTTGGTTTTTTTATTACAACCGCTTAGGTTGTAATAAAAAAAAAATCAAATATCAAGAATTCAAAGAAGCTGTCCTTAACAAAGGCGATAAGAAATTAATAAAGTTTAATGAGCTCCACGCCCGTCACGTGCTCCGTGCACGTTACGTGATAACGTTGCGAGTACCGCGCGCGGCTGTGGGTCGGCTTGACAACCTGCGTGCGCGCAGGCCGCCGCCGCGGGGCCCTTCGCTTATTTGACATAAGCAGGTATATCGGTAATCTTCATAAATTTTAGATATAGCTGCAGTACTGGACGGACAAATATGCGGGAATAGTGCGT
>JAODUI010000029.1:92936-129860 GCA_027563995.1 Papilio gigon
GCCCGCGACTTCTAACTTGTGATCCTTAAGGGTACATTTATTTTTGATACAACATTCAATAAAGGTTCTTCAGAAAGTTTGCATTCGTTGGTGACCATAATAACATTTAATAGAATTTTTTTGTTCGCAGGCGATTCTTTTGTCGAGTGACCTTACGACTTTGAATGTCTGACGTGACAATTTGCAACTTTGTTTTACCCCTTACCCGGGTCTCTGGTACCCAGGTCAGGGGCATTTTAAAATCAAATGTTATTCGAATTAAGATGTTTTATATTTAACCTGGTACAACATGTGATGACATTTGCTAAGCCAGGCGGCCGGTGTCGCGACTAGGGAGATATGGAGCCGAGAGGAAGAGGGAGTAGGAAGCGGGCACGTTCAGGGCACATTCAGCCGTGGCGGAGGCGGAGGCGGAGGCGGCGGCGGCGACCGATATCAAACACATTTAATTTAATGTAAAATCGCGCGCCGGCTCCTGCACGGCAGCGCCATCTGCACATCATATTTATAACGTGCACTGGCGGCAACTCGGCCGCTTGGCGCCTACAGAGATATAAAAAGGCTCTTATGATTTTCATTGCACTTGAAGCTGGTAGTTTACGTTTATCAACAATTTCCATAGTATTTTAAGGTTTTATCTCTACTTATATGCTAATTTTATTTAAAGTTGCTCAAGGATACAGCGCTATCATTTGCTTTCATCAATTGTAAAGTGATTTCAGTACGGCACTTAGAGGCAAGTAACAGTGTGGAGGCATCACCTCGTTACGACTGAAGGCCGCTGCGCCGTGTAACAATGTACTTACGCGCGCACGATGCCGACGCCCTCTGCCTCGCCGCGGTGCTTTTATTATGTTTATTTTTTATTAAATTAAGTACGTTACAATTTTGATTTGAAAAGTTCGATGTTTCGAGCATTGAGCTGCACTTTTGCAGATATGCAAAAGCTGCTCTTCCGATGCTTTATACTAACTTACAAAATATACCACCCGCTTCGGCCCCTTACTAATATTTGATCCGTGCTAACATTTTGGAAAATTCGACTTAAAAATTTAATCTAAGTAGATAGCAAGCCCGGAAGGTTAGTTCGCAACAAGATTTTTTTCTGTAGTTGACTAAATATAAATAGGTTAAGTTTAGGTTAAGTTCTGTCAGTCGGCGCATCATTTTTCATCCGTCGCCTCTGTCGGGGTGAGGGGGAAGTCCCCGTAGTGCAGCGCATCCAAGATTGCTCGATTCAGGTAAATTTAAGTTTCATTACTGTTTTCTAATGTTAAAGTGTTTTCTGCTTCTTATTTCAATTGTATTCTTAAGCATTGCCTCGCACGCTGCCTCGCGGCGCCCCGCAGAACATCCTCACCAGCTTAATTGGTATACCCCCTTGTTAAAAATTCAGTTTCACCGAGGTGGTATGAGGTGTTCCTAATAAAATACAAAAAGAGTATCTAAAGTGATATGAGCAACAAATTCTAATTAGAATTACCATACTGTACCTACATTGTACACTGTACCTACACTGTACACTGTCCACTGCACTCGGCGCTCTGCTCTCCTTACTAAAATCTAAGTAAAATTCTGCTTCAATGCGCTACAAACGTGACTGGGAGTTGAATCGTGTCGGAGTGTTAACGCGAGCGAATGTTCCGAGCTCGCCGCTGTAACGGGATACTGGATTATGTACATCACATTAAGATGCACGAATAAGCCAATCATGTCATACTCGTGGACGTTTTAAATGCTTTTTCAAGCCAACCGGAGAGCGAGGACATTTTAACGTAAGTCAGGCCACTAGGAGTATTTGTGTGCAGGTGATAATTATAAGGAAAAAAAACTGCACAAAGCAGTCACCAATTTGCTTTGCGATTATATCTCTATAACAAACTTATATTGAAAACAAAGCCCAATAGCGCAGCAAGTACAAGTAAGCAGACGCAGTGGGCTCGTGCGGCCTGTCACTGAGCTTTGTATGCGATAAGTCTGAGTGATATCGAGATAAACCGAATGAGTCGACTTTGACATTAGCAGAAGATGCAGCCCGAGTGCGCAGCACTGAGGGACTCAGAAATCGCTTGAAAGCGTGGAAGAAAATACTCAAAGCTTTATATTGCCTCCGCTCCGTATGCCCACTAAACTAGCGACATTGTTATTCTGTTTTAGTTCACACTGTCAATAATCTTTCTAACTGTATTTCACGAAACTGTCGCCACATTAAAACTGACGATGAAAACCTTATCACGTGCACATTGGAGCACTTAGGTACATATTGTAGGGTGATACAGAATGAGTCCCGAGCGCCGCGGCGTGCGTGGCCGCGCGGCGCGGGCGACGTACGGGGATGCAATGTTTTATTCATTAAGTATTCAATGTTAGCTTCTAAGCGGCGCATAGAGGAGAGTGTGCCAAATTAAATTTGACATGCAAATGTCATACAGTTTATTTGTTTTTCAATGTCGAATATATCACGTGCGTCAACAATGTTGTCTAATAAAGAATAAACCTTAGAATAAAGATGTCGTTTTTTGGGAATAAACATGCAAAATCTGAAACGACGGCGGCGGGAACTAAAAAAGGAAGTGTTCGTAACATTGTAAATGTAATTTCGCGATATTCACAACTTCTGAGGAGACGCGATGCGTCGGCGGTTGGTGCCGCAGTTGTTGAAGGCGACAGCGAAGCACACGGGCGTGCGAGCGACAGCGGCGGCGACAGCGGCGGCGACAGCGGCGGCGACAGCGGCGGCGACAGCGGCGGCGACAGCGCGGCGACAGCGCGGCGACAGCGCGGCGCTCCCGAGGGGCTCGCACTAATTCGCAATTCACTCCCAGCAATACAACATTCAACATTTCCCTCAAATTATCAGGCAAATTTCTTTTGTCGAGAAATGTTTTGTCTAGGGGCTTCGCGTGTGTTCGTCATTGTTTGGCTTATTTTATTTTCTCAGATGTTATTTCTCGACGATATATTTTTCCGACCAAGCTTTATATTTTATTAAAATGTAATTGACAATTAAAATATATATGAACAGAAAACGTTGGAACAATAACTTGAGGATTCCGACTCATGTCGACAAACGAGCTGCAATAAGCTGTCGGCTGCTCGGTCATAAATTGACTGGCACATCGCCTCGTCGGTGACAAGTTGTAATACTTGAGCTGACAAGTAAGTTAACACGATAAGGAGGCGCGGGAGGACTGCAAGCGCGTTCCAAGCAGCCGGAGCCGGGTGTAGCCGGGGGCTGCAGCACGACAGACCTTCAGTCGGCAGCCTTCACTGCTGGCGGCCATATTAGATTTTATTTAAAAGTCACATTTTGCGACAGAACCGTATCGCTTTGGGTGACAGCAATAGATTAATAAATAGAAAAGTGCATTACACAATACAGAAGTACAAGTGCACGCAGCGGTAGTTGTGCGCACAGTGCATTGCTTAGTCCCATCCAATGCACTGTCTCGCTGACGACCGATTGAAATTGTTGAATGGACCCCGATGGTTATATAGTAGAGATGTACCGCTGGGTTTGAATATCTCTAACGCCGGTCGGTATGCATGTTAATTATTGCAATTCACTAAAGTTGATCCACGCGGGGCGCGGGGCGCGGGGCGCGGGGCGTTCGTGCACATGACGCCGCCAGGCAGTCGACTCGTCACGCACAAATTAGGCTCCGCCCGGTGAACGCGCCGCGCCCTTTGGTGTTTATTTTGTTCAATTATTACTAACTAAATACCTACGTCCAGCAGTGGACTTCATTAGGCTGATAATGATGATTACTAACTAAATACACTTACGCTGTTATGATTCCAAAAGCGGATAACACGTAGTTAGTTTTTCACTAGTATTTATTCGTTGATGAGTAACCATCATTTGATGCAGTACGTTCGTACGTCATATCTAATGCATGTGTGTGTATTACCTTCGATGCATCAAAGTCTAATTGCTATCATGAGAATACAACACATTTCTGAGCAACATTCATAATGTGTGATTAATTATTTGGATGAGTAGTGCGTGCGAGACGCCGGCGCGAGCGATCGCCGCGTCCGGTGCCGGCGAGTATTTGCATGTGAGAATGATTCGTGAGCCGCGAACAGGACACGCGCCCGCGGCTGCGCAGCCGGCTGGCCATCTAACTGGCCAACCGGACGCAAACCTGTACTGTTTACAATATTTACATATTCTTAGTAATTATTGTACTTCATTTAATAAAATCTACGAAAACATTTGGAAAGAAACAAAATGAAGGAACTAAGCTGTTCCTAGTTACCTCGTTGTTGGCAATAATTGAATCAACTGGTTTTTGTAGTTAACTTCATATAAACGCGGGCCGATATTAAAGGTTTCTGTGCCTTGTGTAATTGTAAGAAGGCGACCGAGCGCCGCCTGGATCCACTTCACATAATCAAGTTGATGTTTCTCTTTGTGTACAATTAATTAACTTAAGTGTGACGTCACAACTTGTAACGTCATTAAGTTCCTGATACAGCGCGCGCCGCGCCCCTGCGCCCCCGCGCCCCCTCACTGAGTTCCGGGATTACTCAAATAATGTTATTACTTACATTGAGCCTAATACAAACAAGATTTGTTACAGCAAGCCACTTGTTATTAGATTGTCTCACGAGAGACGAACAAGTAATGTTGAAAATTGGATATCAACTATAGTGTTCAGTGCGCTTGCTCCCGACGTGCCAGGTCGGGCGGATGACTGTGCTTCGTACTTAAGTCTGCTGCTGCGCATCGCCGTACGGCCGCTCGCCGCGCGCTCAGGGCGCCCATCGCCCGCCCATGGCGTCGCGCAGCTGTAGCAGTGATGGAGGCCGCCGACAGAATATATCAAATACTCGAATTTGGTCAATAAAAATAATACCGCAGCGGAGGCACTCTCGTCGATTGCCAATTTGAGATTTTCTTACAGGATAATATTAATATTTTTCAGTGTAACCTACGTACTGCCTCTCGTAAAACGAAAGGAAATGGAAAAGGGTTATTTGATTCCAAATTACCACTATAAATCTTCTCAACATATTGCACGCAAGGCTCCCAGGTCTTGAAGAATCACTTCACGATTTTATTCGTGTAATTCAACCCCAACGGAAACATTGAATGACAACCGTCACGTAGAGCGCCGGCGCTGGATGTCTTCGTCTTACAAGTCCCAACAGCGACCGAACATTTTATACCCAATGACCATTTCTGTTACAACTGATTGTATTTTTGCTTGTTTTTATAGGTTTTAAGAGGTTTTGTTCATATACCTCGAATACCTTACTTCATTTGCACCGCGACACACACGGTACACTGACTGAACTGATCGTGTAACGCTGTGGAAATATTAAATGGCCATTCTGTACACAATTAAAACGAATGTTTTAGTTTAGAAAAGCAATTAACCATGTAGTCGGCCGCTGCAGCTAGCGTAATGCACGTACGGCGATCGCTCGCTGCGGCGTCACTTAACTGATTGTTACTTCTCCAGCATCGAAAGTTTTTAGAACAGGAGCTTGGCGCAAGGGCTCCCAGCGCCGTCGCCCACACTAGTACAACTGCATATATGGTGTACGTGCGTGTAGCCATTTATACGAAGTTGTAATAACTGAGGAGAGTTTAAACAGTCCAAGAGCGCACTCAACTTTAAATATAACTTCTTGCATGTCTTTTGATCTATATAACCTTTTGAATGAAACAAAATATGATAATGAATGGAAAGTCGACTTCTCCTTAGGACACAGAGCAGCAGCAGGGCGCGGCAAAGCAAGGCGAGGAAGTCGCCAACTCCGCTAAGAGCACCATCTGTTACTTCATGTATAAATTCCCGGCGACACCTCCATTTGTATGCAAATTGCCTGAAGCGCGGAATTTACAATGACGTACTAAGAAAAACTACATTCGCGCCATCTTTTCATAGAACAACTTAAAAGGCGACATCATGGTCCCCTGCCTCCGCCAGATGGTTGAAACATTGTAAATTAATAAGTTACTTGCCATGTTCAACATCTGCTGCGATGCATTGCGTTTCTGCGCGCCTCGACTCGACTCATGCAGTCGAGTCACCTTGATCGATGTCGATGATGATGATGATGAAATTTGTCGCACTTTACGTGTGTAACTAATTAACACGTACAGTTCACTGAACAGACAGATTTGTGCACGTCACTTGGGATACTAATCATGCCTAACTTATATAAATTAGCGAACATCTCCTTGTAAGCAAAGCGTTGGAAACCCGCTTCAGAATGTCTTATGTTGGTCGCCAGTCGCACATGTCACTAAATGTTGTCCATTATTTATGTTTGACATAAATAAGTAGCAGTTAAGAGACAACCTGTTACTAGCACGGAAGTGCATTAATCATAATCCAATGTAATGGAGCTAATTCTATCTGCGGCGCAACGCGAGGGTCGGTCAAAGACGTGAATAAGGTACGGAATAGCGCTGGAAAAGATGACGACATCATTTTTTAAACTTATTAAAACGTCACACAAGTGTCGTGATGCGGTAACTCTCAGGCCTTCGTTAGCAGCGGCTCTCACTGAAGTATCTGGGCCGTGCTAATGTGGCCCGCTGGCCGCCGCCGCGCGCCTTGCGGCCGCCGGCACACTTATCTTACAGCCCACTCACTTCTGTAACTGAATGTTTATAACATATTTTGATATACAACGCTTCACGTAAATGTCTTGAGTGTCATTCAGTACATTATATTTAAATTAATATACCTACTTATTACACTGCTAAGTTTTCAATCGTGTATGTATGTATGTATGTATGTTACAAATTAATTATTTAAAAGTCCGAATATGAAAGAAAAGGTCGATGTCTCGACACAAAACTCCGAGTCGCAAGATTACAGACTGAAGTCATGTTCCAAGACTACACGACTTCGGGCGTGAGCCATCAAAAACTTATCCAGAAGAGAGCGCAGAGAGCTCCGAAGTGTTCCAGTATATTGTTCGTGGAGCGTTTTTTAAATGTATTAATAAATTATTCCTTATTTTCATTCTAAATAAAAAGTTATCGTGAATTGAAATTATTGACATTATTTAAAAGAAAGTGCAGTGCGAGGTGGCGACACGTGCACACACTCCTCGTATTCTGAACTAGAAGTTAGTAAACAATCAAATGAAATTAAATGTCCGTCGGTGAAACACGCGCAGGCGCCCTCTTGCAGAGAACGAGCGGAGTGAAGTAATCGCGCTAATTGAACACTTTGCGCTCGATTACGCTGTTCCTCAGAATTAAGCGGCCCTCTCGCCCTTCGCTCGACCTTCTCCCGGCGAGACCGCGCTGTAGTACTCAATCTTTTGAACAATCATGCCTTCGTTATAATAGACAAATGTACTTAAGCAAAATGTAACTTATTATTGCACTGATAAGAGAGTTTAAGTTGCCATCGCATTATACATCGTCATTTACATGTGAACCTCGGCTACCTCCGACAGCGCACTACACGGACTACTAGTTGGTTCAGCCTTAAGACAGTTCCATCGAGGCAAAAGAATGTAGTCCAATGCAGGGGTGGTCCTCCGGAGCTTAATTCGCCTCAATGCGGTCGTTGGTCAAAGAACGCATAGAGCACAAACTTCGCTATAATACGAAACTTAAGTTAATAAAAATAATGGTAAAGCTTAGTTGGGAGAAATTACAACGCTATGTATGCAGGTGGTCGCTCGCAGTGCCCTGCCCCCACAGCCTCAATGTGACAACTGCTGCGACTCGCACCGCAGGCCGCTTCGCTGCTTGAATGCTAATGCAGATCTTTACACGTACTGTCGCAGCATTCATCTTAAAATTTCAATTAAACACTGCACTAGCAGCCTTCGTATCTACACAGAATTTTACACTTAATTATTTAAATACAGCTATTGCCGAGCTTTCTCTGTTAAAGGTTTACTAAAATGTAATTTAAAAAATTAACTCCTACTGTCCAGTCTAGAAATCGCATTTTTTAGCAGTCGATTTGAAAAGGGCATTCATTAAAGTAACATTATATGGAATAATACTTTGAAATGAGAACCAAAGAGGTCCAACATTTCGGACTCGACACAAATATTTAATCATAATTTAACAATCGAGCCGGCGCGCCGCGCAGATTTCCCACTAGTGCTATAAGTTACCGCGGCGTGTCCGCCGCGCCCCCTGGCGGCGCGCGACTAATATTATCAAATTACCTTTATTTATTGTCACTAAAAGTTAAGTTCATCTTTCATTAATTTTGAATGACCAAATTTAATTTGAAGCGTTAAATTCGTTCGACTGTCGCACGCCGGCTAGAAGTCAATTTGAAAGCTTTAGTCGCACTAATTACTTGTAGTGTTTAGAACTTGTGCGGCCAACTGAAGCACGTAACGCAGTCGACGTAATCTTTCTGCTTGCAAATATTATAAGTGCGAAAGTTTAGATGTATTTTAAAAGTTATCTCCAGAGCAGCTTCATGGATCTACAGCAGCGCACTGCTTACTGATTTTTTTTATTCATCCCTGATGAAGTCACGGGCAAAAGGTAGTATAAGAGAATGAAGTTAATTTGACTAAACAGATCTTATGTTGTCATGGGAGCAACGAATTGAGCAGTGATGTAGGATATAACTGTAGCTAGGGGAGTCCATCGACTCGGCACTAAACAAAACAACAATTTAAAACGCGTGTGTGTCATACATTACGCGACTCTACGACTATGAGTGCGACTGGTGACCACTTGCTTAACATTTCAATATTTTCGAAGTTACATATATCGAGAGGCTCTACAGAACATTGAAGAAATTTCTGGTTCTATCTCTAAGTACGTAATAAGTACGTGTCCCTAGTGTGTGTAGTTCTCGGCTAGTCCGCGGAGCCGACGGCAGCGCGGTGACGCATCCGTCACACTTAGCGCCGGACACTGGCCACCGCACTCTGCTTAGCGTCCACATATAAACCACATAACCTACGATAAATAGGTGGAAAGAAGAATGGTTACAAATTAATTAGTGAAGTTATGACAGCGCAGCGAGGAAATGTTAGCTAATCGATTTAAATAAACCATTTCTGGGTTGTAAACACGTGTACATTTCAATACGCTACAGTGCTACGAGTCTCGCACGTCCAGCGTCATCTTAACAATGACAATCTATAGTAAACTTATCTATGAACTTCTCAACATAACGGGTTAATTTAACACGTTAAATTCAATCTTTTGGTTAGAATGTAGCTTGCTACGAGGCGAGACACGAGCGGGCCGCACGCCGCCAGCCCGCTCCTTATTCAATATCAAGTTTAGCATAAACTGTTTACGTGACGGAGCTCGCTGCGACACGCCCTACACGCCTAGGCTTTATTCTCCCCTACACAAAATGTAATATTATCAAAACTTGTATTAGATTGTGCTAGTCTTTGTACACATGACGTAATATTGTAAATGTAAATTATTGCGAAACGTAGTGAAGCAAGACGTGACTCTCGGCAAACAATAATGCCTTCATGCGATCGTTGCGATCGCTGACACGGTTACTGGAGGACGCTTAACATGGAAGTAACGTGCAGCCGACAGCGGCGCTCACCGCGGCTGGCTCACACTACCTCATAGCCGCCTCGTAGGGATTGGGGAGGATAAACGTCATTTGAAGACTTTTTGTTGATAAAAGTTCGAGGGTCTTAGATTGTTCGTATAATCGCAGGAATGTTTATTCTTGGGAGCGCGGCGAGCGGCGTGCGGCGTGCGGCGTGCGGCGTGCGGCGGCGGTTGGTTGCGCCACGATGCAATCCCCAGCTTATTGCACACACTGCGCCGGACCTCTGCACACTGCAGCACAGAAACGTCTGAGAACATCGGTTTGAACAATATGGCGTTGGTATCGATGGAACAAGGCTGCCCCCCGCGAAGTTTTCTGATCGCAGACTGGCAGCGAGCCTTAGCCCCGCTGGCGCAATTCAGGTTTGTTCTCTAAACATCCGATATGTCTACAAACATCTAATGACATTACTAAAACAAGGTCGTAAATATTTACAAAAATAAAAAAAGTTAACATTAAATTGTTGGGACAGTGAATAGTGACTGTTTAAAAACTACGAGTTCGATGTAGTAACGTATTACGTCTGCAGGCTGATTGTCAAGTATGGGAGGGGATAGGTCAAGGAGAATATATCAAGGTTGCGGCGCGGGTTTATGTGGCGGTGCCGGCGTGAAGCGAGCCGTGTCAGTACAAGCTATGCAACTTTAAAACACCCGGCGAACGGGAAACTTATTGCATGCGCAGCGCGGTGCTCGGCCGCGCGCTGCCCGCCGCTGCCCGCCGATGCCCGCCGCTGCCCGCCGCTGCCCTCCCCACCGCCGACGCCGAGCTAAACGAGTCACCTACACTCATCTTCAATACTTTATCTTTTAAATAAACCTGAAACTCACCAAACGGTGTCGCAGCGCACACACTTTGTCCGCGCTTTAACAATAATTACTGCGTAATTAGACCCCCGGCGCCTCCGACCGGGATGTAATGTTCACTATAAATTAAATAAGTATAGAACCGAACAATCTACATGTTAAAATGGAAATTAACAAATTTCTTTGACTACCGAAAAAGTCGATGTCAGATTGAACTGGAAAAATAAAAGTGTTCATAAAGATACATTTTAAAATAAAATAAAATTTAAACAAGTCATTAGAAGGCTGCGCGGCCGCGCTGCACACAAAGTGGAAAGATTAATACCGTGATGAATAACGCAATGAATTTTAAACGGTTTAATTAAACATCCAATCATGAAAATGTGTCGCTGCAGCGCCCCCTACCTGCCCGCCTCCGCTGTCATACGCTGCGGACGATGTCGATGTACGCACTTATAGTCTTTATAATTGTAATTATTCGCCGCAAGTTATGTTTATACAGCAGAACTTGCGCGCGAGGTATCGTACAACAGCTGCAGTAAATAAATAGCGTTTACCGTATCCACATTCCTGCGGCGCGAGGCCAGAAAATAATGCTACTCTAATACAAGCGTGTAGTTCCAGATTTCGTGAGAAGCCGTACATTTTTTGTGTCGCAAACAGACAGTTCGTGCACTTTTTACTCGATTTAATGGTAACATATACTCATTTATTTCTCTGTCTTTATAAAAAGTTAGGTGCAGCAGCTAAGCCGGGTCGGCTGCAGACAATAAAGATGCCGCAGGGACCGCGCCGGGGGAGCCGCGCCGCGTCAGTGATGGGGCACGAATATGCTAATTATTCGGTTCCTCGATCAACCTGAACACGAGAGCATTTAGTTATGTTCTTTAGTTGCGTTGTTCGCGTTCGAAACAAATATAAGGAAATATTTGTCGAGAAAGTGGGGACATTATGTTCCATTTTTGAAACTTTATTAACTCGTTTAAATTAGTCGCACTTTGCTAGTACATTATTGTAGCCATTTTATTGTTCCGATGCTTGCATAGGTAGCACATTGTGCAGAGCTTTCATTGGAAGAGCAATGAATGGTGCCGTGAGGCGCTGTGATGCCGATAATTATGACAATAAACAAATGCTGCTAGACGCCGAGGCCCGGGCGGCGCTGCGGTGCGCGCTACATTGGTAATCTCACTGTAACTCCTATAACCTGAAGTTGCTGAAAAAAACTGTAAAATATTCAATTCATTTCGAATTTAGGAGTACATTGTTAGATTATTACATTTTGTTTAAATTGACATGTAGGTAGAGTAGAAGTAATGTAATGTTTACCACAAAAAACAAAACTGTTTGGCAACTAGTTGTGTTATAGTTTTTATTCATGTTTATAGACATGTTTACGTACAGGACACCGCCATGTCTGCCACCTGCGAGGCGAGGGCGGCGCGGGCGGCGCGGGAGGCGCGGGCGGCGCGGGCTGCGGCGCCCGTGTGCTCCGACTGTCTTATGTCCTCGCAAGCTGCACACTAACTGCAAACATCCATACTTACATACATGCGCACACTTGAAATGTTGCAGTTCAAAGGAGAGGGCATCTTTATAACGTAATTACTGCGAAGAAAGAATATGTAATTATGTCTTGTGATGTAATAAGACCCACGAAATGTAAGAGCCAGCGACGAGCGACCGTCCGCTCGCGCGCGTTCCTCCATTTTGTATGATTTAAAACACGAGTCACGAACGTAGCGCTCGTGGTGCCGAGCCGCGGCCCGCGCCGCTCGCGCTGTGACAAGCAACATGTTATGCTGGTTTCTCACAAGAGCACAGCAGTGAAAGAGCAGTACAATATGACAGTGCATTACTCGTCATTGCGCGCACTGCACTGCCTCAGTGTTCCGTTTATGCCTCAAAGTAGCGAAGGTAGGTGGCGTTCGAGAACACGACAAGGTCGATGCCGGAGTAGCGCCCCCTGCTGCCCGTCACCGCCGCCGCCGGTGTGACGGCGTGACGGAGCGATGCCAAGTGATGCGAGTGCGCTACGATAATGCCGCATTAAATGCACGTCACATTGCATTAATTTACGTCATTGCACATTGTAATTAACTTGTCCAACATTGTTATATGTATGTATATATGAATGTATGTATGATACAAAGCTTACAAAAGTCTGTATGCAATTATAATCATATTTTGGTACTGAAGTATTGTTGCAAAATGTTATTCGTTGTTATTAAATTTAAAAACTTGAAATGACTTGTTATGGCTTTACGAAATTACTTTCGTAAGCTTGACCTGGAAAAGTAATTTTTATGTAACTCTTTACGTGTATAAATTAATATTCGAGCGTTTTGTAGACCGTCTTTGGAAATGCTACGCGCTGTAGACACTCCTACTTGAAAGTGTCGTAGACGCGAGACTACGTAGTGCTTCGCTCTACAATACTGGAGATACTAAGAAGATGGACAAAGACAAGGTGTACACGAACGCGACGTGTCACTCAACATAGACACCAGGCAAGTGCCCGCAGTATCAGCTTATCATATTTACAACACGAGCGTCGAGTTGTTTCCTTTCATAAACTTTTGGTTGTTCGATCTGTACTTTGTTCCTTTCCAGTCGAAAATTACGTTCATATTTGAACAGTACTCCTTTAAAAGTTTGTAAAGAGATGAAATGAACAAAGTCCAGGAAATAGAAAAAGTTCGCTTGTTTCCTTCGCCAATGAAAAGTTATTTCCTTCAAACTTTAGTCAAAGGAACGTTCCCAACACCTCCGACTACACCGCGTCGCTGCTAACCTTCATGTAAATGACCCCTTTATATGTTTTCACTTATCACATACTGTTATATACATTAATGGGATTTTGATTCAAAATTTTCTATGGTCTCCTCGGAGTACGTCACTAGGAGCGAGGCACCTTTGAGTCGCTTTTTTGTCTAAAATTATCTTATTTAGATGATTGTGAACTCTGTACGACCTATTGCACACTGTTGTGCGCGGGTGGTGATAGTTTACGATTAATTATTGAAGCGCCAACTGACTGGTGGAATAAAAAAAATAATTGAACTTGAAAAAAATTGATTTCTATTAAAATAATGTTAAACACATTTGTTTGTTCAGTGGAGTTGTGAATTATGTTCTTGCAGCGAGGTCGTCGCGCGCCCCTTGTACAACAAGTTTCTTTGATGTTTAGCTTTCAGGGAGATCATATACCGGGTAATACCGCTCATCTCGAACACAAATCCGATCTAGAGATTTACGACCTTATTATTAAATTTTACAACAAAAGGAAAGCTCGGATTGTTTTTGAAAAAGCCAATGAAATTATTCAAACAAGAACGGTACGGCCACTACAGATAATGTTTTTATCGGTTTCCTTTGAAGTAGGAATAAATGTAATATTGAGAAACTGAAAGTAAAATGTTCCCAGCGACAAATTTTGTGTCAAGATTTAGCACAACGTGCGGTGCTTTCGTGTGCCAAATGATAGTTATCGTGGTTTGTCAAATTAT
This sequence comes from Papilio gigon, assembly GCA_027563995.1. Lineage (NCBI taxonomy): Eukaryota > Metazoa > Arthropoda > Insecta > Lepidoptera > Papilionidae > Papilio > Papilio gigon. The sequence continues at coordinate 106,791 of JAODUI010000029.1, forward strand.
CTGCTTACCAACTCGAGGGATTCGGGCAAAGCTCTATTTTTAAAGAATTTAGTAAAATAATGTGAAGTATATCATATAACTCGATGAGAGAATAACATTATTTGGAAACGCAACAATTAAGGACTAACTAACCTCGCCCCGCGCCCAAATTAACAAATACCTGGCATAGTGTACAATGTAATTAGTGCAGAGCGAGCACATTCTGGACGTCTGCAGCGGCCTGCGGACAGTGTGTGCTCGCCGTCATTTACTCAAATTGAACCTTACACGTTAATTAACAACGTACAGCGGCGATAGTTTAAATCAATCCTCGCCGGGGAGCGGCCGGCCGCCTGTACACACCTACTTATATACTGCTATTGTCGTACTTACCAGCAGTACACGTACAAGAAGGTACGATTACAATACCTATAGATTTCTTTTTATTTACTATCGTCGGTGCCGCCGCTGGTTAGCCTGACGGTAGTCTGCACACTACCTACCAATGTGTCTTTAGATTTTTTAAATTTCATATGTACATTTATCCGATCCTCAGACGATGAATAAAAACACCCTGTAGCAACACGCACACATCTGCCAACAAAATTAGAAATGTGAGAGAAGTTAACAAGTCCATTGAGCACTTTAATTATTTTTTAAATTACCATCAAATTGTTAGGCCGGCGTGTGTGATGTCGCGTGGGATGCAACACTTGACGTGGCCGCACAGCGCTCGCGGCGGCCACGTCAGATTAATATGACACATTTATTCCCGTGCAAGAGAAACAACAAGAGAACATTCAATCGTTAAAAACAGCAACTTTAAACCATTTTATGTTACAAATGTCAACTTGTCTGACAAAACTTAACAAGGGCAACACGTTTATTTGGATCGTGCTTGTAGAGCCTTAAGTTCTTCTCTCCGCAACTTAAAGTTAATTCGTCGTTTGTGCTGTCACCGTCGCGAGTGAAGGAGGCGCTACGGCGCGGAGTGTCGCGAGTGTCGCCAGCGCGGCTAATTTCCCGCGAGATGAATATAAAACATACAACGTATTGTTCTCAGTCATATCAAAGTTTTTGTAGTATGGTGAACTTCAAAAGGCAAATATTATCATCATTTGGAAAATTTGCATTAAAAAATTACTAAGAAACAAAATGGAATTCAAAAACAGCTCAGCAGTAGGAACTTAGAAGTAAACAATGACCTGCAGAGATAAACACGGCGTTGATAAAGATAATATAAAAATGGAGGGAAATCAAAAATGACTTGATTCAAAAGCCAAGTGTATTATTACGATTTCCGCGCGATGTACAGATTTAGGCAGGGCATTGGCAACAAGACACGTCTGCGTGCAGCCACGTCACAGGCTTTGCAGATATTCAGGCGAATTTGGATGAATGTCGGGGGTGAGCGTGTGGCGCGGGTCGGAACACTGTTGTCGGAGCACGACTGTTGTGTAAATATGTTTTTTTATGTTAGCTTGGCAACTTGCATCATACAAACGAGACAAGTTTAATTAAGAGCCTCCGTTCTCTTGAGGAAAGTGTATTGGAAGTGAATTACAATTCTACAAAATCTCTTGTTTAATTATCTCTGATCATGTTTGATTCACGAAACAGCTTTAAATATAAATGGTATTAAAACGTGTAGAGGCACGCGCCGCCAGACAGTTATTGTCGTTTAAATAAAGCTGTTACCCGGTGCACGAGCACATTAATGCCTGTCAAAATGTTGCACGTCACCTGTCACTGGAAGCGTGGTGAGCCTCATTTCTTATTTATGTCCTACATCTGGTGTACAGAGTGTCATTGCCTCAGCAGTTGGTTGTTTCCTTCCCTCTACTCGTATCTAGGAATGATTTAATTCAAAGGCCTTCTAACTATAATAATGTTTTTGGTATTTTTTTAACTAAATTTCTATTTTATTATTGTGTGTGTCCGTCTTTACATACGTTACACATTGTCGATAAATAACCAATTATTATGATATGCGTTGCCGTCCATCAAGATTTGTATGTCGTGAATTAATTGGCGCATCTGCGAGATAAATGTACAGTGCGAAACAAATAGAGCTGCCAAATGCGAAAATTGTAAACGATAATCGGCTTTTCCTGGATACATTTAAAGCCCAAAATGGCGCGACCGAGCAAATCACTCGGCACGGCCGCGGTGCGACTAAGAGTGTACGCTAAAGTGAGGTGCGCTAATTCCCTTCATTAATCATTCCGCAGCGGCGCGGTGCAGCTCGTCGCTCCATCTGCACGTACGTCACAACAACTACCTACCGACGGTTACAGCGTCGCACTGGATTTAACTTGCACTGGTATTTGCATGAAGCGTAAAACAGTGCGAGACATTTGGTGCACGCGTCGATATCATTGTTGACGACTGTACCCCGGCAGCGGGCTTACGGCGCACGGCGCAGGCCGCTCCGAAGCCGACCGTGTGCTATTGTATATCGCCTTACCGCTTTACTAAATCGGATTAGGCGCGAGCCCGCGGACCAATTTGTGTCGCTGGAATGTGTTCAGATCAACAGCTCGTTGTGTTTATGTTCAGTGAATTTGGATATTTTATAAGTATAAGAGTATTCGACGGAGATAGTAACAGTCGACGCTTACGCAAGAGCCCTTTAATTTGGTTAATAGTGTACAAAATGCGCAGTGTTAGTAACACAGCGCCGGGCGGCCGCAGTCCGCTAAGCGTGTATAAATTATCACCCAAAGGCGGAGCTTAATCTGTTATTACAACGACTTTGTCGCGTCTCACGAATGGCTTTTGTCTCTTAAACTGCGAGCTTTTAACTTTTAAATTCTTTCCATAGTGCTCTCCAAGCTTACTGTGCTCACATTTATTACAGCTTATTTTCTTTTTAGAATATTCAATTTGTTTGTTCAGACAAACGTTACTTTGAGTCGCACCGAAAGAAAACTAATTTTGGTCTCATTCATTATCACATCTTGTTCCTGTCTGATGACGTAAGTTCTCACAGAACTTTAATTGCATGCCAAGTTTGTTTTATTAGTGATCGACATTATCAGCAAATGTTATCTCTGTGACTGGACACATGTCTCTACATTTTGTTGTTATTACTGAGTTTAAATGGTCATAGATGGTGGTAGTAGGATAGTGCATATTAACTTTCCTTAACTCCATTGTCTGGAGAAAGCAAAGAACATCATACCAAAACGTCAATTTGTAAAGAGCAGTTGTAATTAATGGCATTGTTGTACGCACTCTACTAAAAGGATACATTTGTTACATGTGAAATTATTCAAGAACTGAAACAACAATATGTTAAGCTGAAATTAATATGACCTGGTGCGGCGTTACGGCCGCCTTCGCGCGGAGAATTACCCAATTTGCGAGATTTGTGCGTAAACACAAATAGTGCTAAGCGCATTAGGGGCGCGCTGTGTGTGCCAGCCGCGCAGCTCGCGCGCAGCTCGCGCGCAGCCAGCGCGGCGCCGACCTGCCCGACTACATGCACAAGCTCACATTTACAATGGCATCATTTGTTTGACAAATCGGAAAGCTACCGTTAAATATAGTTCCTTAAAAGTTAAAACAGATGACTACTGTCATCATCAATTTTTTTTGTTGTCCGGTAATCCTGGCTAGAATTAAAGCCAGAATGTTTGAAATGAACAACAATTTTAAGTGGTAAAAAAGAATGTGAAAACAACTTGATGTATATGAGTAGTAACAGGTTAAGTCAAATAAAGCACAATTATTGTGCAGTCATTGGTGTAACAAGAGTCTTTGTCTTTAAGGCAGGATGTATATTTAAATCTTTGCAGCAGACAGTTTATGCGGTGTTCGGGTGCGAGGTGGCGCTGCCACAAAGAGGTCACGACTGCGAGAGCTGCAGATGCGCATTTATGACACCAGCCACTTGCACGGTAGAATCTCAGCTAACTTGCATCAGAATGTGTCTTTTGAAATTCAACTGACTTATTTCGTGTTGCTCAAATTACATTATTTTTTTTTATTTATTTATTAAATTTATATATAAAATTATTGAATGTTAAGTAAAGAAGAAATGGTTTAATCATAAAAGAAATCTTTAATGGAATAATAAAATCATGATTAGTAATATTCTACACTACGTAAGTTGCTATGGCACTAATCGAAGCAATGTTACGTAAGTACACGTGTCGACGCAGGCTGTACATTGGTGTGGTCCTTGCACAAGTGAAACACGCCAGTGTCAAAGCTAATAGCATTCGACGTTACGTTATTTTTATCGCGATTACGTTTATAGCCGTAGGCGGCCGCCGTAGCGCTGCTCCGAACGTTCCCGACGCCCCGCGTAGCGCGGCTACGGACGTTCCCGGCGCCCCGCGTAGCTCGGCTACGAACGCCGTCCGCTTGATATTTATTTCAGCCAGACAACTATTTGACATCGTATGAAAAATATATGAAGGAATCAACTGAAAGTGATGTTTGTGACTGCAACGGGTTTATTACCAATATTACGTTACACATATTTATTGGATCGGTATATTTTCGAAGTGGCAATTATATTATTAGGCATTTATAATAAATAAACGTCCACCACGAGACGTGCAGTGATATTACGTAATTGCGATATTTCGCGAACTCATTCACGCTAAATGTGACATTCCGGACACACGAGGCGACACTCACGACGATTTTAATTTGTAGAAAAAGATTTTTATTGGTCCATCTACTACATTGCAGCTGCTAGCGCACAAGTCTTCGGCAAGTACGACTTCGTGCATCAGTCATGGTCGTGTGACGGAGACGGAGAGATAGCAAGTGAATATCACATTATATTAAGTATTTCCACTAACTAGTAATTATATTTCTTTTATCGAAGAGTTAACACTAAAAAAGTTTCGGCGGCAGGCCGTGCAGCGAGCTGGCCGCCGGGGCGTGGAGGAGGCGGGGGCAGGGCAGACGACACTTTGCGGAACAAAACGCTCGGTTAGTCTGCGGCAAAGAGAATTCGTCGCGGGTTACGGCCACTTTACTTTTTGCTTTGAACATACAACTTATGCGCTTCAGGAAATCTGCATTATTTTTAACTTTAGGGCTCAGTACGTGGAATGAAATAAGATATTTCTTTACATTAAAGTGCAGACAAAGAGAGCGAGAATTAACCATATCGTTATGTTTCATAGTATATTAGACCAACGGCCAGTGGCGGAGAATAGACCCATAATTTTGAACCAGGTCGATTCACTTTTCAGTTGTAATCGAATGAAAAATGTATCCTTTGATTGTATCACTAAAGATTGCATCGCAGGCTTTCACATAAATTTTAATTGTTCAATACCTTTGAAACTAAAAGAAACTAGTCGTCGTGAGTACATCAAAGTTTTTAATTAGGGTCACAGCGAAGTACTTGAGCGCCGCCGACCTGCTGCGGCGTCGTAAATAACAGTCAGCTGAACTCGCGCTTACCAACTTATAAAACTCATTTTATGACTATCTGCAAAATTTATTGGAGAACTTTATCGAACTAATTCAGAATACATAATGTCGTTTTTACTCTTGTTGCGCAAACCAATATTGATATGTACCCCCTCCCGCGCCCTTTGCTCGCGCGGCGCCCACTTTCATAGAATTATAGCAATTCATTTTGAATTACATTTGAGCATACTCTTCATTGATGCGATGATAACTTTTCATTGATGCGGATCCTGTCAGCGAGGCCATCTCCCCGGCACGAGCGGACCGGCTTCTGGTTCCGCTCCTACTCATTCATCTCCGTACGTTCAGCTCCCACTCTCCGTCGGACAACAAACTTTAGCATTAAAACAAGTATTCAAACTTACACTTTTATTTTTGAGTAAGTATTAATATCAGAACATTTGTTGAAACTTGTAATAAATGTGAATTTTTCTTTGCTGCCGCTGTTTCATTGAATGCCGCGGGTCCGGCACCCCGCCCGCCCCGCCCGCCCCGCCCCGGCCCGCGGCGCCCGCCGAGGCGGCTGTTCGATTGTTATTTATGCGATGCTACTGATATTTATGGGCAGCGCGCTCTGCGACGCCCGCCTCGAAATAAAACTACCGGAATTTTACTTACAATATCATAAATGTGCAACGTGCAATGTAACAGCAAAGCTCTTTGTTCGTTCGGGAGACATGTAGCAATTAGAACCACAGCATACCGCTCGTAAGCTGCCACCTCCGTGCGCTGAGCGGCAGGCCGTGGTCGTATGTATATTATCTTATTCCCGTCTTGCCCTTGCCGCTGCATCGTCCTTCTGTACATATTTGTGTCGTAGGCATAAGTTCTGAATTTGTTAATAAATAAAGGTGCAAGACTTGAAAATATTAAACCTAAACTTTGTCAACATGAAATGTAATTAATTGTGAGAGAGTCTAGAGCGGCGCGGCGCGGCGCGGCGCGCGGGAGCATACATTATAATGCGTGTGTAAGCGGGCCGCAGAGAACACACGAGCTAAGTTGACTGTAAGAGGGCGCTGGAGAGCTGTTGCTGGAATTCAATTATCTTCTCGTCTCGCCTCACAACTATCCACTTAATTAAACCACTCGAAGAAGCCTTATTTAATACAAATGTTAACTCGAAACTCGAACTCGGTGCGTTTGTTGTTTAAATCCACCGTTTTTATTAACGAATGTGAAGGAGTTGAATATTGCACATTTGTTAGGACAATTTATTTATCCAAAAATTGTACTGAGTACTCATTCCCTCGTAATTTCAATATTTTTTATTCGGAAGCGAAACATCAAATTATCTTTATTTAAATGCGATCACGTGTCTATATAACCAAACTGCACTCGTCGTGTCACGGAGCCGCTCTTTAAGCCCTACGTTCCTTTTTAGTCGGACCACGTCAGGGATCTCCCACGCGACCAATAAATCGAATGGCGCGGCGGCGGCGGCGGCGGCGGGTACACACCGAACTCTGTACAACTGTTCATCTGACTAAACATGCTTATTCTAAAACCTCCGATGATCTGAATCTTTGCGATCTTAGGACTGATCAGTTTAAATGATGGAACCATAATTAATGAGAATGTATAACTGTTAATAAAACATCCTTTTCTCTGCAACAAATAGATTCAAAAGACTGAACAAAGCAAATTGTAAAGCTTTGCTTCAATATGAATTGGAAGTGGGAGAAAGAAGTCGCAATTAAATCTCTTGCGCCTCAGCAATTAACATAATTCACTGCAGAGAGGCGCAAAGTGCGACCTAATTTATTAAAAGATCTTATCCCCTCATGGACTGCCATTTCTATTTATTGTAAGTGCAAGTCCATTAATGCTTAATAACGAGATATCTTGCTGAAGTGGAATGAGCATTGATGTCATTGGAGGAGTTTAGTCAGACTGCTCACCGCCGCCGCCGGCGGGAACAGTTGCAAACACTCAAGCGTTGGAACTTTTGAGTGCACAAGTGTAGTCATTTGTTAATTTAAATCTAACTTTCGTAAATTTGTTTTATGATCGATTTACATCCATTAACCTAAATTAATATTGATTTTGAGAGTTCGCAGTTAATTTTCTAACACGTTCAGTAATTTGGAAATGAGAGTGGGTATCAGCGGGTGAGAGATACCGCGGCGGGCGGCGCGTGAGGGAGATACCGTATCTCATCACCGGCCAAATGGAATTGCCTCCTATCTGTGGTGGGCAGTGACAGCGCTGACAGGAACGAGCAGGGACACATGCATTAATATATGTATCGTAGTTCCTCACAGTCGTTGTTAAATATTGTATTTGGGTAAAGCACGGAGCCGATTGCCAGCAGAAATCAGTATGAAGATATCGTATTGTTTCGGTTCAAGAACATAGGTCGGCTTCATTTGGTGGAGCGGTGTTATCGAGCCCAAAGTGCTCAATTAACGCGATTACTTCAGTCCTCTCGCTGCCTGCGTTCGGCTGCGCGCCCTGCGCTCTGTCAAGGGTATTGTTCCAACGCGAGGACCTTTTTAATTTATATTAAGTCGTGTTAATACACGATTACGATTTAATTAAAACTGTGAAGGTGTAAAACACATTTCGAAACCAAGATATTTTTACACAAGTCTCTACGGCCTGTCTACATTATGTTAAAAATAGTGTGCTACTATAATAATCGCCTACTACACAAAAGTATAAAACATTGTTTAATGTATTGTGAATTATTTATTCGGTAGCGTATATAAAACATTTGTTTCAGACACCACATGTACAAGTTTCCATTAAAATGTGAGTAACAAGGCGACGGCGGCCAGGTGCGGCGAGGTGCGGCGAGGCGGGCGTGCCAAGTGTGGCGCAGATGATGTTCATTTGAGGCCGCACAGGAGAGGACCTCATTAGTATCTACAATAAGGTCCATGAGTGCACACTCAGCCACGAGCAATGCGCTGTTCATGTTGTCGTTAGGCTTTTTTACTCACATTCAAACAATTCTAAAAAATAATTTGGTGTCAGACATTTGCAGTGTCGAGGTGAATGTTCAATGCGTCGCTTCGGGACTTGGACAGAGTTGCGCGTTTCATTTTACACGCAAGTGTGTGCCTAAACAAACCTAAAAACTATAGTTGCCTTCTAATTTCACACAGCAAGCTGTTGCACAAAGTGCACGAACGCGATTCAGCGCGAGCATCGGCGCACCGGCACAGCGCAGGTGGCATTGAGTATTTCGTGTACATGACGCGCGAAATCATTCGAGAGTGTATCGAAGTTATCCTTCACACGCCACACTTCGTACTGCAGCGCTGCAGGCTGCACACAGCTGGCTTATTTCTACAGCAATTAAGTTGTTTTCTTTTCAAATGTTTCTTAAATTTCAATCTGAATTGACTTGACCTTGTTCCTTCGGCTTTTTCTCTTGTAAATCTAAAATAAAATAATTTTTGTTTGAACATTCCTCAGTCTCATTACACAAAGTTCCGTGGTCGCGGTGTGCGCACGTTTGTTGGTCTACATTTCTGTCAGTGACGATATAGAGATACGCATAGGAGCAGCCTGCCATAATCTTGTCTGTTCCTACAGGTCGTATTGACATTTATTGTAAACTGACCTGTGCAACAATGTTTCGATGATCATAACGAGCACGCTGAGCAGCGCGGCCGCGGCCAGCAGAGCGAAGGCGGGCGCCGCCTGACCCAGCGCGAGCGCGCGCGGCGTTCGGCCCGAGCAGGTCGGCGCGGGCACGTCCACGCGGCGCTGCGCCGCCCGCACGTGACCGCGCTCGTGCAAACGCATTAAACTGTAAAAAAAAACACAGTTATCGATAGTAAATTGTCATTGTTATCTGTATTTGAACAGGAACCAAACCTCCAAACAAAAAACTCCTTGTACGGGCTTTGTTTCTGAGCCATAATGTAGACCTGCGCTGGCTGCATCATCTGCAAGGTGCCTAGCTTGCACAGGTCCTTGTCGTCGAATGTTCTTGATACCGCCCGGTACGCCGCGTACGGCTCCGCGTGGTAGGCGTATGCTACAATCACACGAAACACACACATTTGTTCATTTCAGTTCGAGGCAAATAAATTACGTAACAAACATCACCGCGAACCTAGCACAGCGTGTAGCACAGCGTGTAGCACAGCGTGTAGCACAGCGTGTAGCACAGCGTGTAGCACAGCGTAAGCAGGTAATCTACGTCTTTGAAATGATTTATCGTAAGCTTAACATAAGCCAATGAAGTCGTCCTCACCGCCGGAGCGCACGAGGCGCACGCCGCTGTCGACGGGCTGCAGCAAAGGCACGGTTCGTTTCACATTTATTACTTTTCGGTCTCTTAGTTCATCTTCTTTTGGGTTTTTGTGACCGCTGTAGTAAAAGAAGCCAGGATTCTGTTCAACACAAAACTGATTATGAAAGTTTTATATTGTGCATTCGTTAATGACACCGTCGCGGCTCGATCTTTATTTCTACTTACATCGAGCCATCCTCGAGTATAGCCGATGTCTTCAAATATAAGTTCTAAGTCGCTATTGATCAATGAGTCCAGGTCGCGCAGAGTGGGCGCGGCGGCGTTGAGCAGCCACGACACCACGCTGCTCGTGTAGTAGTTGTAGAGAAGCATGCTCGTCACTCCCACCACGAGGAGTGTGAGCCGTCGCCCTGTCCGCGTAACATGCTTAGGAACGAGGAAGTGCAAGTACTGACTACTGCTCTATCATGTATCAGGTATGTAAGATCAATGCAAAAAAATAACTGTTTTAAAATATCGAAAGAAATTAAAATATTAATCTGCTTTTATGGTTCATAAAGTTGTTTGACATTTGAGAACAGGTTTAATTATATCCATTCTCCTTTTGCCGAAGTATTTACGAAGCTTTCCACGATACAGAAACTTTACAAATTATAAGTCGATAGAAATATAAATAGGTAAAGTCAGAACACAAACAAGTTTGTTGAAACAAATGTAAGGCCGTACCTTGACTAGAGAAATTCTCCTGAAACATTTGAACTCCGTCTGCGTACTCTGTGTACAAGCAATTGACATTCAATAACATCCTTTAAAACTACAGCTATATGTTGGACTAGTACTTAATTTCGACCCCGCTGACTCAAGGATCAATGAAATTGAATTAATGATTCAAAATTAATATTGAAAATACTTAAATTTAATAATTTTCTAATCAAAACTTAATATTGAACCCAAATGTTTTACGAACGTGTTTGCTTTTGGACTTACTTACTCCGCTGGCGCGGCGACCCGAAGTGGGTCTTGGCCTCCGACACAAGAGAACGCCAACGTCGCCTGTCCTGCGCCATCTTGGACTAGTTAGTGATTTTGCAGTGCGAATTCTGTTATTTCGGTCAATACGAAAATACTTGTAACATTTTATTGGTAACCTTGCTGGCACGTGGTAGCGAAGACACTAAAGAAAGCGTAGACGTGAGGTTCAGGCCTGGCCTCGAGTCGCGCGGCGGCAGCCAGCACGGCTATGCAAACGGCGCCGGCCGCGCACGACCCCCACCAGACGCCCGCCGACAGCGGACTCAGGAACCGGTTTTCGTACTCCCCCACGCCCTTGTCAGGTATCAAGTAGTAGAACTTCGTCCTTCAAGTTGTACGATGAATAAACGTTAAGCTTAAATCTGTCTCGCCTGACTCCCAGGACAGCAGGAATTGAAAGATATTTGACTCGCTGTAATCGGTTTATGCGTTTAGGCTTTATATGGGTACAGTGGAATTATACATAAAGCTGTTTAAATGAAAAGCACCCCCTGGGGCAGTCGGACAACGCAGGAGTTTAAACAATGAAGTACATTTGAAACTAAAGTAAAATACTTTACACTTACTCAAGGGTAGTTGTAGAGGGGAAGAATACATCGACCCAATTAAGCCACTCGGGAAATATCCTGGCGCAAGTACAAGATATGTCTTGTTCGCCCCAGAACAAGGAATTAGTGACGGCCTGTTGAACATGTTCGTGCGGATTGAACAGATCAAATGTTATTCTAATTACACATTGTACGAGGTGACTATCTTAAACATTTTTACCAAAGTAGAATTCCTCTCGGGCGAGCCGATCCAGCGTCCGACTATGGTGTAGTTGAATCTGTAATTAAAGTGTTCCAGTATAACTAACTTTGCCTACGGGGCTATGGGGGCGTCACGACCGCGGTGCTCACCGCCAAATGTAAAGAGGCGGCCGCCTTGTCATGTTTTTCTCGCTTAACTTTATTTTTATTTTCAGTCGGCGCGCGAGGACGAGAAAAAATATATTATTAACTTTATATACACAAGTGTTGGTCTCGCGGAATGTCAAGGTCACTAATACTTCAACTGCTGTATGGCCACTTAAGCAATCCACTTACAGTGTGTAAATAGGAGGCTAACCTGAAGTTATGTTGCTGCATGAGCACGTGCAGCAGCTGCGCCACTACCTTGGTCATGGCGGACACGCCGGCCGTGTAACCTCGCTCCGTCAACATCTCCGCTCGGAACACCTTGGGCCGCTCCAATATCTACTCAGACAACGTGCTTCACTAGCTGTCTCATCATGATGTACTCACAATTGTAAGAATGGTACACTCACCACTGACACCGCCCTTAACGTCAGCTTGTGGAAGTTCCACCGATCTTTGTATTTGTAATTATTTGAATAAGCCTTTATACCTGCGAAAGTAAATATAAATTTGCACTTTCCGTTTCACCGTCGTATATCGTTCAGACTAATTACAAACTCTGAGAGGTGCGGACACGCGTCGCGCCCCGACGTTTGTTAAAGAAAACATGTATGGTAAGAAGCAGTGTGGCCCTCGTCCGTGTCCCTCGGGCGTTTCAAGTTCAAACTGAAATATACAACACTTCTCCCACCGTTTTTTTGACTCCACGTCCCATATTGTCGCCGCTCCAGACCATTGCCTTGAACTTTTCCATAATTAAATATGTCTAATAATTCATAATTGTCTCCTGTAAATTCACAATTACTTCAGAAAGTAGAAATGTGCACCACATTGGCTTAAATAACAAAAACAAAGGTTATACCAACCCTGAGAGTTTGCAAGAACAATGTCAGTGTTGACGCTTAAATTTAGTCCAAGAAAGAAATGCCTGGATTCTAATTTTGTTCCATCACTTTTGTACTCTGGGCAATTTGTGATGAACCAAACATGTAGTGCATCAAAGAAATTAATTCTTGAAGCCTGTATTACAATTGAAAAAGGATTACCACTTCATTTTTTGAAGGAAGTTTTAAATATATTCTTACCTCAATAAGTATTAGTCCCGCTCGCTTGCACGAAGCGTCCAGGAAAACACCAAGAGGAATATTGGAATGTCTTAGTGCGAGGTGCAGAGGCGCTGTTTGCTCGTCAACCAAAACCACTGTAGTCCTTATTCCGCGCTCTATAAAATTGTTGGCTACGTTCTTAGATTCTACAACAAAAAGTGCACAGTTTAAGAAGTACAGTATTGTAGCAGATATACTGATCGATTGTCTTTGATTGTCCACAACCCAAAATACCTTAACCTACCAGCGTGCGAGCTACAGGTTAGGTAACAGAGGTGGCGCACGTCGCGCTGCTGGAAGTAAGCCAGCGACAGATCGGCAGTCAGCGACGGCGACGTCACTACTAATTGCAGCGTCGCTGACATATATAAGAGTGGCAGCATCTGAAACCGCAACACATTCACACGGCAACATTAAATAGCGTAGTTTCGAACACGTGAAGCGTGTCAACTCACTTGCATTTTAGTATTTGGAATGGTTCACGTTGGTAAAACAATAAATTCAAAATTTAATTTGCGACTGATTTTGTCAGAGGTCGGCAGAGACCAGTGATGGACAAATGGCATTAAACGCCGCCTGCAATTTCATCGTTATCCTGTCAATCAGAGCGCGGGCGCCGCTCAGGAGGCACTTTTAAATATTGAATATATAACGACGTTCAAGTGGACACAGTGGCCACGGGGTCATTGCAAAATGCTCGCACATGCAAATAGTTTCAATTTCTTTCTGCATTTCTCACAAGTTTATTTTCTTATACTTCAGTTAGCACATAGATGTCTAACAACCTTTGCACTGATTTTTGATCTTTCTAACACGTCAGCATGTCGTTGTTCACTTAATTAAATACTATTTGAAGCTTCGAACAATGCCGCTCGCATTGTTTAAAGCAAACAATAGGAGAGATATCAAAATAGAAACACTGATAAGATACGACGAGACCAGGCGAGCAAACACGAGCCTCCTGCAGCCTCGCATTGCAACTGAACCAATAAATAAACAACATGAACCGCATACAAGCTACTGTTGTTGTGTCGTACAATGAGTCTCAATATCTGAATCCTGCCAGAACGTCTTGCTCTCTCGATGAACACGTGCTTTGTTGTTTTATTGGGGTGCACAGTTGCAGCGGGCAGGTGCGCTAGTGATAGCTCGGTATCATTATAATAGAACTTATATCTTCCAGGAAGAATAGACTCATTTATCTGTCGGTGTACCGTGTGTAGATTACACAGTTTTAATCATTCTCCAACAAAGTTAGACGGCAATACTTTACAACGTTAATTTCAAAGTAATTTGTGTCATTATTTTGACTATTTAAGCGGTCATTTAAAAATAATGCCATCAAAGATATTAATTTGTAAGCATCGCTCGATGTAGCCCCGGTTCAGGTTCGGTAGCAAATTGTGTCTTTTTATATTGCTCATCGTATCTACTTGAGTTTGTAAAATAAGCCGATGAGAATATCGGAGGAAAAAACAGTAGCGTTCATTCGTCTGTCTCACGAGAGACCGTTACGATTTTATAAAATATTCTATTACCAAAAAAAGCAGCGAAACAATTTTGTGGTATCTTCCTCAAATTGTTTTCCCAAAGCCGCGGGCAAACGAAAATTCGAATAAATTTTTAGTAAGATGTAGGCGTTCAGGTCGCGTAACCTTTTCACTTCATTTGTTCTTTACTCTCAACACAGCCGGCCGTGCTGCTCTCGGTTCAATCCCTCGAAAATACCCTTAGAATTATTTACTTATTTATGACAACTACATAAAGCGACATAGGGATCGAAAGTTAATTAACTGCCTTTGCTTTTACTCTATGGTTAATATAAATAACATTTTGAAGAACCTCTGGCAAACACTTTGATCAGCGATGGCTCGAAGGACCAACGCCACTTGCACAACGGACACGCCACCAAGTGAACCAACGCTACCCTTCATTATTTTGCACCCCACTACGTTTCCATGTGACAAACAAGTTTAATGACAACATTTTTTGCAGGCTAACATATAGAAGAGAGTTTATTAGTCCTATTACAGTACATTAAGTGCACAAACAGGGTCATTAAAAATGTCGTTAGGGCCGCTCCGGCGACTAAGGCCGCGCTGCAGCCCCAATTTGCATTTATATTGTTACCACCGCATCACAGCGCCGGCCACCAGCCAGGTTACACCACTAGCTTTCAGCAGAAACATATCATCATAGCAGAATCATATCATCTTTAATATATGATGTGAGCACACTACTCACATCATATATTAAAGATGATAATACGTAACATTGTAAATGTTTGCCTTTTCTTTAAGTTTTTTTAATTTCTTCATTTGAGTTTTAGAGAAAAAAAGCCCCGTCCGTGGGCGAGTGCGGGACGTCGGGAGATTGAGAAGTCTGATCATTTAACTTAATATTGAATAGTATTTGCGTCGCTTAACTAAATTATACTTTTGTCCAATCAAACAAAAAAACTAGTTGTGTGGCGGGAACGGTATAACACATTTTAGAAACTTGTGAGCCGGCGAGTGTGCTGGTTGTAGATGAATTAGATTTGCTCTTGTTGCCTGAAACTGGACAATATTTTTCGTATGTTTGTTGGAAAAGGTTAAATTTTTTAACACAAGTATTCACTTTGTTCGTAAACTCTGGTATAGCGAAAATCTTGTTGAAACCGATTCCGGACTGGGAACCGAAGCTTTTAACCGTTTATATGGGAAACCCAGCAGTTAAAGCCTTACTGCAGTTTTTACGTGATTCTCAATCGGGAATAAAAAGGAACAAAAAAGAGAAAATCCCGATGAAAGTGTTCTAAATAACTACGTAAAATAGAAATGTATGAATAAAAAGGTTAGAATAAAGCATTTTTAATAAAATGATTGGTATCGCCGGAGCGCGTCGCTTGTACCCGCTGGCGTCGAAGGACCCGAAGAAGCGATAGGCCTGTAGTAGATAAGCCGCGGCCCGAGATGGCTCGCAAACTAATATTGCTTATCAATGAAATCATTTTGTAGAAGCCTTGATTTTATAGCTTTTTTAGGCTTCGTGAAAACTCATGTCATAAATTATTACATTATGCCACTTCAGAAAAAATCTAATAAATCTTATGTGTCTTGTCTTATGTTATCAAAATCTACACTTTTCAATAAGTAAAACACTATTATTATAAAGAATACCATAAGAAAACCATAAGAATAATAATAAGATTGGCTTCAGATTTAAAAGAGATATTTATTGTTGGAACTCCAAATATGATCCATAACAAGTGCAGTGCCGTGGACAAATAGTGTATTAATTTCTCGACGTTTGAGCGGAGCGACATTGTCGTTGTCGCCAGGCCCGAGGTCAGCGCGGTGGCGGCGGCGGCGGCCAGATGAGACCTCTCCTGTGCAAGTGTATGACAATGGATTAACGTTACAATTGAAACGTGCCCATAAGGACGTCGCGGAGTTCTGTCTGTTTGACTTTCAATTATCCGACAGCTCCGTGCAAATACTCCGGTCCCTTATAATGTAAACTTTTGTTTTATCGACTTTCACTGGAATTTGATGTCCTCCGCACAAATTACACAGTTGTATCCACTGAAAAGTTGGAGAACTTATTTAATCTTACGAATAGCTAGCTATTGAACTAGTTCTGCAAACACCACATCGAGGCAAGGAAACAGTTTGTGACAAATTTGGTGCAATCATGTTAGGGCGAAATGTCAGAAATTTATGCGTGATGTTCAGTCGTCGTTGCACTCGCCGCTCCCTGTTCGCCGCCCGCCGCTCGCTGTTCGCCGCCCGCCGCTCGCCGAGTACTGGAACGAGTTGATTACTTTAACAGCGCAGTAGAAAGAAAGTTAGTACGTCACTGCACTTAGTAGCTCTCTGTCAATTTGGCGGACCTTTTAGCGAAGTTCGATTTCAGTCGCTGAAAAACGCTCGCAGCGATCTTCTCGAAATAGGTGCACTCCACTGAATCTAATTCATCTCAAACTTTTTAATGCCACTTAAAATGCATTTTCTTCGTTTCAACAATTAAGTGCTATCGCGTGCACCTCCTTGTAGATCCTTATATATAAAGTTCAAAGAAGCTAACGAGGAATTGGCCTGCCAGATGTCACAGAGAGATTTGTTAACTTGTGGCGTATTTCTTCTCGTTTCATGTGTCTTTGTTTGACCTGCGTTAAGGTGCTTACATTAAAGGACGCATTTTTTAGTACTTAAAGAAGAATTTCTACACATGTTTTACAATAAATTAGGCCCTAAGAAAAATAGCGCGGTATAAACGATTGAAGGGATTCTCGGTTATCGAGAAAATGAACTGGAACAGACAAACCCGTCTTCTATCCAATGTCCTGTCAAGCGTTATTGACAGTTGTCAAAATTTTAACTAGAGCAATCACGCAAAATGTTTTCTCAGGCAGAACCGCCGCGCGGGCTGGCCCCCGCCCCCGCGTCATGAATCATTTATAAATGCAAATGTGCGTTGTTGTCAGCCGGCAGCGGCCGGTGTCGCTGCCGTTGTACGCGACTGTCCACGTCCAGTTATCGCGGGCGCGGCGGGTCGCGGCAATCATTTGTTTATGTTGCCTGACGCCAAAATGTTAAGTGTTATTTATAGCCTTTGCGATTCCTGCGTATTGATAGCTTAAATATTGTTGTATCTCATTGATGGCAACGTTTTAATGAAATGCGATGCGCGCCGTAGACACGCCAACAACAAGGAACATTTCAAATCCGGTCCCAAATGACATCCTTAACACTAGCCTACTTTCTCACAATGGTATCACAGTACCCTATGTTTTATGTGCAATTTATAAACGTTCGAAATAGTATTGAATAGGCATTGTTGCAGTAAGGTCGGTATTCGTTTAAGGTTAACGATTACAGTAGGGAAGCTGCAAAGCAAGCTATTAATGGTTAAGGGATGCTCTGAGAATACACAACGAGTCGATATCCCGACGAACGGTAGACGGCATGCGACAAGCGGCGGGCGGGGCGACAAGCGGCTAGCGGCGAGCGGTCGGAGCGAGGCGGGCGAGCGGCCTCCTGTCTCTCGGCCTTAAGGCACGCCGCGGCGCCGCAAGGACTCGAGAACTAATTGTGCTCTTTCCATTTTCTGTTCATTTTGAATTTTTGTCTTTATCAAACAGTTTACTAGAGGTAAATTAAGTTAAGTTAAAAACTACTGAAAATGTTTTTAATTTTAAATGTAATGTCAGTGAATTTAAGGAAACTGCGATATTTAGATTAAAAAAGCAAGAATACTTTATATAACTGTAGACTTTGCTACCTTTCAAATGTATTTTACTAATTACGTAGTAGTGATAATTAACCAACTAAAACATAACTATTCTACATTACAAAGTAATGGCTAAGTTTATTGAAACTCATCTCAGGTACTCAACTCATATAAGGAATAAACAACAAACAAAATTAGAAAGCAAATGAACGCGAATAGTCCGCTCGCTGCGGCGCACCGCCGCGCACCGCCCCTCACCACCGCGCACCCGGCCTACAGTAAAGTGGTTAAAATAGCGATATCAATAAATATGAAGAAGCCGGCGAGAGATTACGCGAAGCTCACATAATTGAGATTCGTAATTCTGTGCCGAACGCGCGCAGAGGCTGGTGGCGCCTATCAACACCGACTGGCAAATATTATTTAGGACTATTATATTAATTTTACACAATACTAGCGACCCGACCCGACCCGCCCCGACCCGCACGGGTACAAGTATATAATGGACATAAAACTACCTTAATCTTTATAAAAAAGGGTAAGTAAATACTAAATACCTACTTGTCGCACGGCTATAGCGGCGGCTGTCGCGGCGGCTGTCGCGGCGGCTGTCGCGGCGGCTGTCGCTGCGGCTGTCGCGGCGGCTGCATCGCTGCAGATGACAACATTTAAAAGTTTTAGTGGTTTGAGTCTTTCTCCGCAAAATAAAATTGTGTGGACATTAAATGTGGCATAACGCGTGGCGCAGCCGTCACACAACAAGCCCGTGTCCTGAGGTTGAATAATCATTTATAAATGCAAAGAGCGATTGTTCGACACCTGCTACTGTTCCGGCTCGGCGGCGGCGGCGGCGGCGGCGCAGTTATTACGGAAGCATTCGTAGGTTATTCTGCACTAAAACATCACAATGTTAGCAATGTGTGTTAATAAAGTAGCCGATCACAAATAAGTATGCACGTAATGTAGGTCAGAGTAAATTTGATCAGTCGAAAGTTTTAATCATTACAAGAAAAATGTGTTGGTGTCGCGGACAACTGTTATGCATATTACAATGTATTGCTTTGTAAAGTTTTTCAATATAAGTTAGCGCACGACGCTGCTCTGCGCCGGCGATATAAAACACGTAAACAAATCAATGGCTTCAAGTTTGGCGATAAAGGCTCATAGGGAAGTGGTGTCGACGTCGCGTCGTAGCTCTAGCAGACTGTTTTGTATTATTGCTTTGTTCGATATCAATTCAAATTAAGCCCAGTTTCATCAACTTTACTTTTATTATTATCAAATTAAGAATTCCACACAAAAGTAAATTTTAAAATGTATAGGATCACGTAAAAATATTTAAAGTAGAATTAAAGTTAGAAGTTGTATTTTTCAAGACGATGAGAAAGGAAAGAATTTTGTGAAGGTGAAGAGTCAGTAGCGTTTTATATTGTTTCCGGTAACAGTGAGGGAAATAAAATATTCCACGCTCTCGGCTTGTCGTTTGATGTATGTATGTATGTATGTATGTATACATAGCTCGCGTAGCGGCATTATTTAAAGTATGAGTAATCCGGGGACATCGCTTGCAGCCGAATGGGACCGACTTAATTCCGCGCTGTCATTTATAACCGCGCCGCGCGAGACGCACCTCGTATATTTACCGCAGAAATGATTCTGTTCATTTACATAGTTCACGTAAATGAAAACACCAACCTTCTATTATTCTTTTTAATAATTTAACTAGAAACGTTTTACATTTCCCCAAGATCAGTGAGTGTATCACTCGAGCAAGAATAGTGTGAGCCTGAATATTGAAATAAAGTGGTGCGCGTCAGTCAGTACTGGAGACTGTTGAACAGTGAGAGCGGGGCGGCGCGGCGACGCCTGAGGCACAGTGACGATAGCTTGTTTACCAAAGCCGACAGACTTCCGCACAGATGTAGCAATTTGTCGTTTAACTGTACAGATCACATCTTTTAAACCTTGTGAGAATGGAGACCTACAAGGCACCTCCTCGCCGTGTGGCTTATGTTTCTTTTCAATAAGATCATTACAATTTCTGGTCATTTTTGTCACTTCAACAACCTTAACCAAATGATTTTACTTATATTAGATAGTTTTTAATAAAAATACTTACTCTATTGCCAACACTTATCTAACATTCATATAAAACAATCTTTTAAAGATCAGCGGTGCAAATTTTTCTTCAAGAATTTGCTATCGAGAATAATCCAATTTTTGTAAATGATTTTTTTAGGCGAGATAAAATAGAAAATTGATGATTTATGGCAACCGGCTTAGGTACTAGGCGAGCGTTCAAATTACTATAACAAGAACGGACGAGCGGCGGCGGCGGCGGCGGCCATTCTACGAGATTGCAAAAGTATCCCTTCTCACTTCTGTCAAACCCTAATAAAATATATCGCAAATATGCCTGAGAGGAAATATTCCTTATTACCGCGATTGACAATGAAATTATGAAAGGGAGGTATTTATTTGTTATGATTCCATTGCGGGCCGCGACCTGCCGCCGCCTGCGAGACCAGCGCTGGCTTTGATCAATTCATTGTATACCATCTGATTCGAAGTGGGTCTCGGCGCCGACACTGAATGTTGTAATATTTTATAAATTACCGTTTATTGCAATTCAAAAATCGTATCTTTACTTTATAAATATTCATATCTTATGATAAGCCCAGAGTATTTGTTGAAAGTTGGGTGGTGATTGGAATTGTGAGAAGCGCGAGGTCGGCCGGACGCCGCGACGCCAGCGCCGCCCGCCGGCCGGCGGCACGTTTCAATTGGAAACTAATCCCGGAGCAAACGCCACATTAATTCACTTGTACAATATGGAGAGGACCGACCTCGCATTTGTTCTGTCAACATTAACATTTTACTAGATATCAGCTATACCGGCGGCGCAGAGTGCGAGCTGCGCGATGTGGCGCACCCGAGACATCACCATCACTGCTGAACTTATGTAACACTGTTGGAGAAGGACCTAAACAAAATGAATGTAACTAAATTATATATAATTTAAAGCAAATTTGATGGGATTCGTGTTATTTTCCCGGCCGTGCTGCCCCTAAGACCGTGTCGTCTTGCACCAACAGATTATTTATTATATTACCCGTTAATTCCTGTACCCATACTTTATAATTTAAAAAATATACTATATTTTTATACATGCAGACATGTGCACGTCCGGACCTACTGCATGTAAAATTCTCATATCGTCGTTGCGAGGACGTGCCTCGTGGACCAAACTTACGACGTGTAATTCCCCACAAATTCTACTGTTGAATATACAATCGGGGTGTTAATTTTCTTAAACACTTAAGACCTCCCGCTCTGAGAGCGCGGCGCGGGCGGCGCGGGCGGCGCGGGCGGCGCGTGCGAGACAACTTGCTTAATCCAGTTTAAAATAAAAGTTTTCGTCCTTTGTTCCCAGCTCCTGAACTTGGCCGTGCGTTACGTATGCACGCGCGCGAGCCGTCGCATCTCTCCCCAATTGTGTTACGTCACACTGTTAACATTGTCTCAGCGCTGTGTGCAGTTTTTGTTACTTAAATGTTTATTAAAAGCAAATTTCTGATACTTTAGTTAACGACAATTAAAAATATCTTTGACAAGAAGGACTCTTCGGACGTATCAAGTGGAAATAGTTAACAGAAGGAGAAGATTACTAATAAGAAGCAGGTTGTTGCACACACGCCACAAGCACCAGCACCAAGTAATGTGATATTTGTGTTAACAGCACGAACAAACAGACGACACGGCGCTCGCGCCGCGGCCAGCTGTCGTTGGAACAACAATTTAATATCCATTATTCATAATTCAGGTTGTGTTACGACTGTGTCAGGCTGTAAAAGTTTTACGCGCGCTGTAAAACGGACACTTTGAGATATTTGTTCGTTGAAGTCTTTGGAAAGGGTAAATGTAAAATTGCAATAAATTTTGTACTAATGCTTCAGTTTAGTTTTAGACTATAATAATTAATAGTGTGGAAATTGATTGAGAGTGATGGAATTGTTATTATGTTTTGTGTTCGACTTGTAGGAAGGGAAAATGAATGTTAAAATAATACACACAATCGATCTAGCAGAAAAAAAAACGAGAAAATGTTGGCCATATGTTATTGAACGGCGATCGCCTCTATAAACAAACTTCACGCGCTTCAGCAAATATACAGCGCACGGTTATATTGCCGTCTTTGTAATTCCACCAAATCTACAGGCGGAGAACTACAACGTACACTCGCAGCAGATACAGTTGTGATATAAACATTTAATTAAACTGCTAGTGAGTGTTTGGGAATTTAAAATATGAAAGGTAACTGCAGCCGCGCCGCGACCTTCGCGCCCTATGGCCATCTCCTTATCCCTTAATATATATATAAAAAAAACTACTCTAAGACTTAAGTTTTTAAATAAGTGTAAACTTTGAAAATACATTTTTTTTGTACAATAAATTAACATAATCAACTTCACAACCCCTCTATATAAAGACCTATTCGTTTTAATACAAACGTGTATGTATGAAAAGGTTGTATTTTTGTGAGAACGAGGGGTCGAACGAATAAAAAACAAACGAAAACGTATGAAAGGTGTTTGGGAATATAAGACTTCACTATGTATTATTAAATTAAAACGATACTTCTGTTATGAATAATACAATGTCTGTTTTTTTATTACTCAACATAGGTGTGGATCGTGTGAAAGAGGATATGCGTAAGAAGTGTTTTTTTTTGTCAGCCTAATTAATCCTCTAATATATGGGGTCAGAGTCCTTAGTTGCGGCTTTTTGTTCTATACCAAACGTAATATTAACACAGTTCAATCGTAGGAGTGTCAGCTCAGATATGAGCTCACAGAGATGGATGTAGACTACCTTATAGATGTACCTACGTAGTACTGTGACGTAGGGAAAAGAGCAGGTTAATGATGACTACAATACCTGTAAAATATCTTTACGAATCAAAACATCGTACCAGTTGTTTTACGTGTAACGGAACGTAAAGCTCGGCGTAAAGGCATGTATATGTCCTCGGTTCTCAAAGATATTTGAAAGTCGCATTTCAATTGCCAAAATGTCCACATTTTTATAATCTTTCCGATAAACTATTAAAACTTTCCTGAGACATTTCACTATACTACTTATAAAACGGCTTAACTCACGTGCAACTCGGTGTCAGTACCGACTAGTTTCGAGC
>JAODUI010000029.1:131241-172958 GCA_027563995.1 Papilio gigon
TACTCCCCGAGGACGGTTATTCATTAGACTCAATTTAGGCTATCACTTATTACGAGAGCTGTTTTCATAATTACAACTCGGCCAATTAAAAAAATTACCTCCGATCGTTGGCTTTTCCGGCGTTCACACGGGATATTTGTGTTTTTCCAACATCTTAAGTTAATTCGTTTCTCACTAAAGTTTCTGTCGAGTGTCAAGTTGCGTATTTGCTTCTCTATTCCTGCGTAATTATGTATTTTGTGTACTGTTTAAAGCACCAATGCATTTTAAATACAAATTCGATCGAAAAAACGAAATAACTTTGAACGTAACGCTTATCTGTAGCTCTCCACGCAGATTCGACAGGAATACACGACAGAAATGGCTCGCGATATGTTCCCAATATGTAAATAAATTGCTGATGCAAAAGCCGAATCAATGCCGGAAAGATAATATGAAATCACAACATTTTTGTGGACCTGTGTTTGTTTCACTGCATTTACATTTTACACGATTAAATACTTTTCTTATTTTAGTTCGCTTTGCGGCCTCACCGGGAATCAATATGTTTAACGATATGTTTAGCGAGGACTCCCTCAGTGATGCCAGCCCCTTTGTTTACTTTAAATATAAAAAAAAACATTGACACGGGGTTTTAAAATTATATGTTTTACAGAACAGTTGAAATATTTAGAACGATTGAGAACGATTAGTTTACTATAGATATTTGTGAAAGATAAGAGCAAGCGGTCGGCGTCGGTGCGTGCGGCGGGTGAAGATGTCGCTCGGCGCGCCATCCGCCCGGCGCCGCCCCGCGCCGCCCCGCGCCTCTCCTCGCCGAGCCGCCTTCTAATAATTGATGCGATCAATTCTTGTTTGTTCTTCGCGGACGATTACTCAATATTATCAAATTATGACTCCGTTCACGGATGATAACTTATTGTTCTGACGTTTCATTATTTAGCTGTGCTTAGTGGTTCGTTAGTTTAGAGGCGGAGCGGACCGACATCTCCGTGGCTCATTTTTGATTTTAAAGATCGTTTTGGACAAGGATATACTATTATAAAACTTACGTTCTCGTGAACAAAGTTTACGATAAGATTTTTTTAGTTAAAGTTAGAAATGACAGCAATTAAAGTGTCAGCTAAATAAAACCACAAGCGCTTGCATAGTTTATGTCATTTTCTATTTTTTGATAAAGTAAAGAGCAGTTTGTTTTCTTTTAAATAAGAAAAAGCCACAAATATGATGATTTTGTTCTAAGTAGAAATGATCGTTAACAATTACGTTCCGGGACTTTTTAGAGAATTCGTTCGATGCGCTATGTTCAATGATTGTGCGATCATTTAATGATTCAAATCCTATTTGTTCGTGTCACGCGCGCCGTAATGATATTAAACACTTGAAGGCGCTACTTCTACAATATTCAAAGGTTTATCCGAAGCAACGCGATCACGGGCGCCACCCTTCAGCTTGCTATATGTTCGGGAGCAGTCCCGGCGCGCGAGGTCCACGTGATCTCCTCGCTCGAAGACCTCAACGTCTTCAACTCCTCGTCCCCAACTGCGCCAGGGGACGGTGGCGTTGCACCAAGTTTTTCTCGTCCAGTTCGATTTAATCTTATGTTTTGTAATCCTGACCGCCTCGGTGTAGAAATTTCGATGGGCCGAAATACTCTGTATTGACTCGTGTTAAACAATATGTGAAATAATTAAGATACGATTAAGCGAATTTCAAATAATTTATAACACCGGACCGAGGTCCGCTACAAATAGTGAAGCGCACCGTAAAAGAAGTTGCTTAAAGTAAATACATCAGTCAAAGTGTTTCAAGGAGCTGCAGAGATACCTTGCGATCGATTCTCAACGAGAGAACAGCAGTGGAGCTTTCAATTTGAGCCGAACCTCGCTGTTACAGTGTTGCAGCGCCGGGCCGCCTCGGGAGGAAGCTTTGTGGCAAAAAACTTGTGTTGCGGCATTTTAAAGCAATTTTTAAAAGTAATAGAATCAGACGCAGCCTTTGTGTAAAATACTACTTAGCAATACATATTTTAATATTTAAAGAAGTTATAACTAGGTACTTATGCTTGTGAAGACCCGTTGACTTGAACTTTAGAAAGTTTTAAATATAAAATAACTTAGCCAGTACTTTTATATTAATTAGTGATACATCGCCTTAACTTGTGTAAACCAGTTGTTTAATATTAGCAAGAGAGGGAAGGAACAAATAATGATTTTCTTCTAAATTATTGTGAAAGTGTGTAATAATTTTAAGTTTTCCTCTTGCAGTATATTGTAAAAGGAGCGAGTTGCCCGCCGGCGCCGCGGCGGGGCGCTGCGCGCGATCGTGATACATTTTATACGTCCTTTGGGAAATTAGCATCAAGTGTGAAACTAGCGCACGTGCGTACCTCACTTACTGCCCCTTGTCACTAAGTGTGCTTACACCAGTTACTACCCGCTGCCTTTGTAACGCACCGGCCCGTCTTAATAAAGAGCTAATGTAACACAAAGTTTACAAGTGGACCCGCAGACGTTAAAGTATTTTGCGTCAAGTTTTTGAATTGAAATATCGTCCAACGTTGTATTACGCTTCAATATGTTTTTAACAGCTTTGAGTTTTGTATATTTCAATAAAACCGAATGATTACTTCATTTGTAAAGCGCTCACTCGGGCCAGGTACATTTGTATGTATTGCGTTATGCCGACGTTAAAGCCTTAAAGATTAATTATCGTTTATTCATTGGTCAGTTAAAGGCTCCGCAGATTTCAATAAGGCTATTTGCATTCCGGTCCGTATTGAGATGAAAGGCGCCGCCGCTCGTCGTCCGCTACATCATTATGTAATTCACTTCGCTGCTCTTAGTCTTATTGGTCGGTCTTCCTTCCCGACCTGCACACGACACGCACTGTATCTCACTAACATACATGCGAAAGTTTAGTCGGATGGTTTTTTATTAGCAGGTTAACAGACCTAGATGACATTAGGATTACTGATAGACTATTGTGTAGCCCAGTGATTATCAAACTTATTTCTTTTACCGCCCCCTTTGGAAATCAAATCTTTTGCAGCGCCCCCAAATTTTTTACACCCCTGAAACTCACCAGCCACAACTTCATCACTTCAATTTTAGTTTATACTTTAGATCTGGTTCAATAAACACCGCTGCGAAGTCAGCGTTCTCGTTATTTGCAATATTTCATATTTATATTATATGGATATAGTAAACGTTGTTTACGTAAATTAATTATATTGTGTAGTAGGTGGATTTTAATGTTAGTAAAATTTAAAATACTATACAAAGTAAATGAAATTACAAATTATTTATCGCCCCCCTAACCCACATCACCGCCCCTTCCCCCTCCCGCTATCACTCGATAAAGGACAAAAGGAAATGAAGAGGTTAAGTTTGTTTTGTTTTAAAATCTGTTGCATAGTGTTTAGTACGCGGCGATGCGGCTTGCAGTGACTTAAGGCTGTGCATATTATTAGAACATACCTGGCGCTGATGTAGTCATGTCCGAAAGTTACTACAAGTATTGTAAACGTTTTATTTGTCCAATTAGGGAGAAGCGAGCTGCCTCGTGTCGCGTCTCGTCCGTCGTTTGTCAGTCGACCAACTTTTGCTCTAAAAGTTTAACCTGCATAAAGTTACTACGAATTCACAGTTCGTATTTGTCGGCATAATTCACAGCCTCATTTAGCAATTTGGTTTTTCGTATGATGACCCACGTCGATATTGATGCCTTTGAATGTCGTCGGAATCGAATCGTATCCATGAGTTTTTACAACGTTGTCTTTGACTCCTTGTAACAAATAAACTTGATAATAATTTACATGTTAAGATAACATTTTGTTATTTAGCTGCTTAGAGAGCTTAGGAACAAACGCAATATTTTACTTAAACCCCGAAAAACTGGAACAAAGCTAAATCGCTCATTTGTTGTGCGTTGTACCTCGCCGCCGCCGCCGCCGCCGCCGCCGCCGAATGCAGTCGTTAGTGAGAAGTTGTACGATAACTTGCGCGAGTCAATTGGCCTGTGCGCTCTCCGTACAAGTCGATGCACATTGTACACATGTTGCTGTTTGCCTGACTTTAAACCGTATAAGTTATTATTTAGAGTTTCAATTAAGATTAAGGCATTTAAGAGAGTAAAAACTTCACCACCTAATGAACAAATATCAAAACGTGAACGTTAGATCTAAGTAACTCCGGCCATATTTAATTTGGTCAAATTACTTCACTCACACAACAAAACTAAACGGTAAAGTAAGCCGGCATTACAGAGTCGTGTGCCCGCGATCCGATGCTGAGTCCCCGGGGGATAATAGAGAACCTTGGAACTGGAGTCCACAACTACACTCGCACATTACGTCGGCCCGATGGGGCGAGTGTCAAGTCGGAAGTGTGCGAGCTGGCCGACGAGCGGCGCGCCGGGACCGCTCACCGATTAACTTCACTTCACGAAAAGTATTTAATACAATTCTAAGCTAGGAGAGATCGAGGGCTGTGGGCTGCTGTATCATGTGCGTTATTTTCTCACGCGTTTGCTAACTTGTAAAATACATTTTCTATCTAAAATCTTGCTCTAAGCATGGAAGTTATCGCACTGTATAAATAATATTATTGTGAGAAGACGTCAATGACGTTCTACGTCACAGTCCGCCTGGTTCCCCGCTGCCGCCTGCCGCGTGGCCCGCGCGCATCACACGCCAGCTGTCGCTCCGACCGCCGCGAGCCGCACCGCGCGCGGCGTGTGCTCAGCGAGCGATCTGCGTCGGCAGCGACGTGTGAGTGAAGCCACTAGAATACCAGCTGTCTGTGGACGACGCTCACACCGTTTTGTCATCTTCGTGTTAAAATTTAGTAAAGTAAATCGTGTTATTCCTAACTTCTGGATTAAACGGATTCTATATACAATGTTTATATAAAATATAAGTGCAAGGTTTGAAATAAGGTTTAGTGATAAGATATTATTTTTTCCTCTTGGTTTCACAAGTTAAGGCCAAATACGAGTAGAATAAAAAGACAAAACTTAATCGTGTAAGGTTATTTAAACGTCAAAAGTGGTAAGCTGTAAACGATAATGTTTATAAAAATACAATTAATTATAATGTTATTATTTATGATTAAATCCATTGTTGGCAGTGATTATAATCGGTGTGGCGAGGCTGCAGGCTGTAGTGTTCGTAAGTATATTCAGTGAACTAATTACGTCGACTGCTCAGTTTGTCAATCGTGCAGCTCCCGCCCCGCCCCGCCCCCGCCTCCACTTCCACCTCCGGCCCCTCACGGCTCGCTAATTATTTAACTAGGTGGCGCTTTGTGCCGCGCCGCACAACTCGCGGATTTACTTTAATTAGATGACGAGGATTATGTTTGCATATAAATGTGAACATGAGTGTTACTTTGATGATATTACGTGGATTAGGATGTTACTTCAGAGGTGCGCGGGCGGCGCTCGTTACGGTAGGTAGTCGCGGGCCCGCGGCCGAGGGGCACACGCTTTTGTCTACAAATTAGGTTTTAAATCTCGTGGTCTCGGCTCGCTTTTAATGATTTTATTGGACTAATTATCTTTTGACCAATCTACACTACTATTTACGCATTTTTTACTGTCATTACATGTGCAACAAGATTCTATTGCCAAATTCAATAAATTAAGAAATTAAAACAAACCTGTCTAAACAGTGTGACCTTTATAAGTGTCTAATGACAGATAAACAGACACGATTGCATTCACTTCAGACACACAAAAGTTCCAAAATGAATTCAGACAGTAAATGACGCGTATAAAATGTTGTCATGTCCATTGAACTCGTCTACACAACTCGTGCAATATGCACAGTATCACAAGTTTGAAATCCTTAGATTTTTTCATCGAGGTTTGCTATAAACGAGACCTTAATTCGCCTTTTCTATTCTGGCATCGCGTGTAGCGTAGACAGAGCGCAGCTAGCTGGCTGGCTGCAAACATCTTCCGTTATCGAGCAGCACAATGCAGCGCACCGGCGGAGCGGAACGACGCGAGCTGATTCTTCATTTATATTGCGTACGTACAGGTTTAGAGCGCGAGCAAAATATTGTATGAAATTGTAGCCGTTACCTGGCCAGTGACCGGTGGACTGTTGTGAGTGAGCTATTGTGCGATCCTTCCATCGAATTCCCATTAAACTTGAAGTGCCCGCTTTCATCGTAGCTGCATACAAGACTTATTCTTGAATAAATCTATCAGACATCAATGTTATAGTTCGGGAGAGCACAAATTATCTCCCGCGGAGGCAGTTTCAACTGTTGGCGATATTTAAATGAAGAGCGCAATAATTTTGTCCGCCTCGCCTCGCACATAAAACACGCCGCGCTCCCGAGGCGGCCGTGTGGGCCGATACTAGCGGAAATCCGGTTAAATCAATGTTATTGCGTTTTAATTGAACTCTGTTTTTCATTGTTTGGTTCCAATTAACATATCGATAATTTTATTATCTTTCCATTGCCGTACGACCTGCGCAATTGTCTATGGCCGTGCTGCTTCATTTTGAATTTATGAAATTTATCAGTTTTAATTTTATTTTGAACAAATGTACGTATGTACTATTGCGCTTCCATGCGAACTTCCTTTGCTGCAGATTGTATTCCTCCGGAGCGACCGCGTGCCGCGCACCAGTACCTGCGTCAAATGAAATACTGGAAGCCATGTAACCTACTGTTCCAATAAAGCCTTCAGAATGTCAATGCAACCATTGTAGGCCAGCGTTGTTCACATACTTGTCGCCGTGTACAGCCTGCTGCGCTAGACAAATAAAACGATGTTGTAATAAAACAAACTGTCTGAGTGCGGTTTGTTGCAAATCACAATCAGCGCAACAGCGAGTTCGTATATATAAAGTTTAACGATCGCTTTTAATACAACGTAAAATATGGTAATTCGTAATAAGTTTTCGTATAAAAGTTACTTGGTTGCTCGTGTGCGCCGCGAACTCCGGCGGCCGCAAAGTGTTCAGCGCCGGCAGCCGCGCGCCGGAGCCGGCCTCAAATAAAATTTATGACGCGGTCTACAATCAGCTACTTTGCTAAATTATCTAACTTTCATTTGTTTGTTTAATGAAGGCGCGATTGAACAATAGCAAATATTAGGTCGAAACAGTAGAGTGTCATAAGACGACAGAAAATTATCAAGATTTTGAGATGAGTAATGTATAAATATTATGAATGCTTCGTATTTTAGAACAAGTAAAAATCACGCTACGTTGAAACTACAAAAATACGTACAATGTGGGACGTTAAAGTGGGTAAGACGGCAGAAGTGTTGCGGTGCCACCGCGCCGCAGGACCCGTGTTACGGCATGTTACAACGCGCCGCGAGACGTAAGGCTGCATGACTGACGTGACAGCTGGAAATATTTTCGGTCCGACGCGCGGGAATAAAGTCCTTGACATATACAACGATATCCGCTCGACAAATTCTTTGTCTATTTTATCGCAAGCTTTTTTTATGTTTTAAACGCAGGGATTTAAAAATTGTTAAGTGAATACTTCTGTTGCTATTCCGTTGTGCTAATAAATGTACTTATTACATGCATTAACATGTTTATTTAGTTTTTAAAGTGCCAAAACTGCCGTCCAAAAAGACGTGCTAATTAAACAGCAAGAAGACAGTGCCCAAAAACAAGGATGATTTTTTTTGTAATAAAGTTACAAACGTTTAATAATTTTATTTGCAATAGTAAATTTAGAATGGCCACGAAAATGAATACAAAATGCAAGAGGGAAGTGTGGCTCGAACTTTTGTCATACACTATTTTATGAAGCCAAAGAGCAAATTACTTTCTTGCAAGTAACAGAGAAACTTTTCCGTTCTGGAAAGTTGACCACAATGTTGTTGTTTAAGTTATAGGCGCCGCGCGGAGGGCGGAGGCTGAAATACTTACAAATTACGTCCCAACTCCGCCGACTGCTAGGTGCCGAAACTCTAACTTAAGTTGTAAGCGCCACGCTAATCTAAAGTCGCACAACTTGTGCCCGGCAAAAACTAAACACGCGCCAAATACACTAATAACAAATATTTAAGCCATTTAAAAATATTTTGCCATAACTTTGCTTCATTTTTTATTATAACTAAATATACATTTAACTAAATTTGTACCTTAAGATGCAGTTTAGGATTTCTATCTATATATGCAGTGTAAAGTAATGCGACGTATTTAATAAATTTCGCCACTCTTTACATTTATTTTAAACTTGTAAAACCGCACTTGACCACGATCCTACCCAATGCTAAGTGGTGTGGTCGAAGGGTGGCCCGCGCTGGTCTAGAAACGCCGTTTAATTCCGATGCCATAACAATTTAAAATTCTACACAAAGTTTATAGATAAAAGTATAAATTAGGTTCAGGTGAAGGTGAAGGCGAGATCGTGGGACGTAAATACATAATGCGTTAGTGGAGGAGCGCAGCGCAATTGACTCGCTCGCTACTTAAACTTTCCACCTTCAATGGCTGCGGCGTGTGGCGCGCGGCACAACACGTAGCGATTCGTAGCTACGAGTGCTAAATAAAATAAGTTTTTTTTTATGGATACATTTTTGCAGCAATTCTTATTTAAAAGTAACATGGGCAACAGTTCAGTCAGCTCCTAGAAGGTGATTTTATAGACATTGGTGTCTTTTATATACATCTTTCATAATAATTACATTTGTCTCATCCACAAACACGTAAATTACAGTAAAAAAAAAATTTGTGTGCAAAACTTGCCGTATCTAACTGGAATATTTGAAAAAGCTTGAAGTGGTTGGAGCAGCACGAAGCCATGGATTATACAGTAAAGTATCTATAATGTGTGGTTTTTATTTGCGCCGCAGTGCGGGACTGAATGCAAAATAAGTTTGGTGCAGATTAAGTTCGCGAAAGTAAGTTCGCCGCCGCTCAGCGAAAGAGGGCGCTGGCGCGGGACACGTCTTTAAACGAGTAAAAATAGAGGGAACTGCAATTTGTTCAGTTTGAGCGCCGCACTCATAGTTGTTTAGCGGTCACTTCACTATTCCTGAAGAACTAAGAGCTAAACTAAAGTGCCTCCAGGATTCTATACGGCTCGGTGATTCATTCACTTAACAATCTCTTTTTGTAAATTGTTCTCAGGCACAACTTAAACTCGCGTGGCTGGGCTGTATTGCACGGAGTAGTCGCGCACAAGGCGTACGGAGGAGAACGCCGACCTTATCAGTTCGATCACGTATTGTTACAATGTTACAATAGTTACTTCAGTTCAGATTGTTATTGTGAGCGCTTTGCGCTGTCTCGTTCTGCGTATTGCTCAATATATTCATGACACTACTGAATATTAGATGAACTAAAAATCTGCTTCAATTGTGATGGGTGGCACGCAGTTGTTGACGTTATGAGGACAGGGAAGTTTAATAATCGTTTTTAATAATGATAGTTGTGTGTATGTAAATTCGGGTGAAGTTTTTCAATAAAAGTTGCAGCACTGTTGAAAGCGGCGCGGAGTGGCGGACGCCGCCGCCGTGCCCTCTGCGCTCCACCAGCGGCCGCTAGCTAACAGTTATCTCTGACGCAATATCTCTTTTTATGACGTCTCACTCAAACGTTGGGCTGTTTGAATTATTTGTGTGTTTAATATCATTATTCTTGATTTAATTTGTTCGGGACACACTCGTGTGGTACATTATCTAATCTAAAGTAATGGAAGCTGTGGAAGTGAGTTCATAAGATGTTGCACAGCCATTGTTGAGTTGGTGTTTATGTATTCCGCTCCGAGAGGCGCGCGGACGGGCGGCTCCGAGCTTCACTAGCGCGTGTCACTATGCCTGCCATTTGTTGCAATTATTAAATTGCGAATTAACAACTTTTTACTTTTTTTATTTCACAGCTCATGTAAGATCGTTCCGCGTGCACTTGCTGCATAACATTCATTTAAAAATAAACCATACCATTTACAATGGCATCATTAGTATTCTATGAAGAAATAAGTGTATCAATTTAATTAATGCGCTTTTTAGTTTTGAATAATGTCACCTTGTGCGGTTTCGGCGGCGACGGCACTGGCCGCTCGTCCGCTCCCACGCTTCAGATACTTCCTCGTGTATTGACGCACATGTCACCGTCACCATTAAACCGTGCCAGTAGAGGACGCGTAAACATAAATGTAAATTTTTAATTCTATGTTTTCTGTGTAAATTGATGGTTTATATTGTTAGTGAGTAATTACCACGAGTTAGTTGGTGCGGCAAGTTGCCCAGGCGAGGCTGCCGCCGCACTCGGCTGACACTTAGTGAGCTTCGTGCCCACGTATCGATCACAACCAACTTCCTTGTCTAATGTCTACTGCATATCATCTAACCAGGTGGGAGCCGCGCGCAAATTTAGGATGCAAGTTTCAATAACTTTGTTTGGTGAACATTGTTAATTTAGCGAGGGGTTACTTTGAGAAGTGACTCTATTACTGATTTACCTGTGTGCTCTGAACACAACCGGGCCCGGGACGGCACTGTTCACTTTGCGTTCAGGTTAATGACCGAGGGCTTGCATCGCCAACTATAAACACATGTACATCAAATACGTACGGTCGTTATTGACATAGGCGCTGTAGTCTATCTGTTTATAAGTTATTATAAATAAAAAGTGTCTCGCGCTGGGAGGCAACTATGCGGTGGCTCAATAAAAATAAAATGACAATACAAAAGACGTTGTATGGCGCACACTTCAACAACAGAGCCGGCGCGCTTCACGCCAGAGGTGTAATGGACGGATAAATTTCACTCATTTCCCAAACACAATTTATGATTTTTTGTTGGAAATAAAAATGTTGGGGAAGCAACGAGCGCTCCGCAATATTATAATCCGCTTGTCCGTCTGTCGCGGCGCGCGGCTGACGCCTGACGCGGGTTAAGTCCGCCAGCTGATCGACTGCTGGCCACACTGCCCTCCCCGTGCGCGCCCTTATTTAGCTGCCATTTATACAAGAGATGGTTGGATCCCGAAACACATTTCTCTTAACATTTTTTATACACGAATGACTTTCAAAATAAAAAATTTAAACTGCCGATGTATCTGAATTATAAATAAGCAGCTCGCCGTGTCCCCAGCACGACGCGATGCCAACTAGAAATATTGATAACTTGTGTGTTGCCTGCACTCTTGCTAGATCTCTTTATGTCACCCTATCATTGTCATTTATGTCATAGTAAAGTTACCCCTGCCAAGTACATTTGTACTAGTGTTGGCTTATGCCATGTATGTATAAATAAAAAAATATGTAAAGATATCTTGATAAAATGTGTGCTTCAAGTGTAGCGGTGTGCGCGGGGCGAGGGGCGCGGGGCGGCCCGTAACATATTAACGTCATGCGCCATTTAGCGAAGTGTAAATTTGTTGGACGTAAAAAGCTGTTTACTTCCAGTGGCCTACAACATGTCATCATTGTGTCTAGAGTTCATCGCGAGCACTGAGTTGCTTTTATCTCGCTTGCTCGTAGTTATTACGGCCGCCGTCGGCCGCTTGACGAGGGTAAATCCCCTTTCTTCATATTCCCCTGCACGTTCCCGACGCCCGTCACTTTTTATGTCTGCCCTCACAAATATATAAAGAGAGACATGTCGAATGAGGACCGGTCCGCTGCCCGCTGCCCGCTGCCCGCTGCCC
The DNA here is from genome assembly GCA_027563995.1 of Papilio gigon. Classification (NCBI taxonomy): domain Eukaryota; kingdom Metazoa; phylum Arthropoda; class Insecta; order Lepidoptera; family Papilionidae; genus Papilio; species Papilio gigon. Next base: position 142,880 of record JAODUI010000029.1, read on the forward strand.
GCTGCCTGCTACCGCTCGCAAAAAATATTGAAACGTCCAGGCCGAGTAGCTTTATCTAAATATTGTTCTATCTAAGCTTGTAGCCAACACGTACTACTTCGTTGTCGCGTAGGAAACATATGTCTTTATGTAACATGTAATTTCTACATTTCAAGTTCGTTGACGTGTGAATATATTTTTTCTCAAAGATTAATAGTAAATCTGTGTAAGGATGCATAAAATAATAAGGTTGTTAGTATAAACAAACATACATCTGAGCTGGCTGTAATTGAATTGGAAACAGACATAATATTGTCGGGAGGTAATTGTTCCGCCCCTGTTTACTCAGCTGCAACAATCTCGCGGCTCCCATCTCGTTCCCGTCCGCTCCCACTCCGCTCCCACTCCGCTCGCCGATCGCGCAAACAAATCTAAGAACCACGCAGCTAATATTCGAATAAGAGCTTGTGTTAATAAAGCACCAGCAGCTCCTGCGGAAATTGAGGTCTTGTATTTGTTGTAGAATCGAATAACTATTCAATCATTACTGTGATAAATCTGTGAGTTCGCCCACAGGAGACACTCGGATAGTATTCTAACACTGTGTTGGGATTAAGTAAGCCATTTAATGATAAGCTTACCTCAGTTAAGTAATGGTCTAGAGAAGTACAATAAATAGCACAATAATAATTACATCGCTAACCTACAGCCACACAAATGTGTCACAATGCTTAAGTTATACTTTTTTCCAGTTGAACACCTTGCAGTAAGCGACTTTGGCGCACTCCTTGTGCACGGCCATGGGCTGCGTCGTGGTGGGCAGCGTGTCTGCGCCCGGCGCCGCGGTGCTTGTCGTCGTGTCGTCTTTCAGAAGTTCTATTTTGTTCAAGTTCATGACGGGGTAACACGTGCTGCCGTACGGTATGTTGTTGCGCAAGACGAATTTACATTCGTAAAAATTTCTGGCAGTTATTGCTCTAGGTGTCTTTTTTGTAGTTTCAGTGGTGTGCCGCCGTTTGTACTTAGCAGCCGGACTCGCACTCAGAGCGGCGCTCGGTCTGGCGCTGGCGCGCGCAACCGCACTGGGTCCGGCCCTTGTTTTAACAGATTCCGTCGGTCCATTCCTATAGATCTGCTCTCTAATCCTTTCAAGATAGCTTTTCGATTGCGTTGTCCTTGTTGTTGTTGTTGTTGTCATTGTTGGTGTCATCGTCCTCACTGGGCGCACCATGTCATTGACACTCTTTGTCTTCTCTGTTTGCGTTGTCTTTTTCAAGGAAAACAATGCCTTCGTTGGTCGCATAACCAACGCAGTTAGTGCCGTCTGAAACAGAAAATTTAAAATTACCAGTTCAAGTTTCATGGCAATCTCTTATTTTGCAAACACGAACGATTACTTATACATGCAATGATTGCTGTATCGGTTGCCGATATCGTGATTTACTTGTTTATGTTCACGGTTTGAGTAAAATTCAATGAAATATAGCGCACGCTGATTGACGTCCTTCGCGGTTTCTTCTGTTTTCGTAAGTTAAAGTAATAAAAATGCACGTTCTTATCACGCAAGTAAACATTTTGGTTTGTGAACACGGGCGCGACTTGCTTGAAAAGAACTTCTAGGAATGTTCAAGGTCAGTAACTTCAGTTAAGCCACTCAAAACGTTTCTGAACAATTTTCTTAACAAGAATCATATTTACATCGCGCCAACATGACATGATTATTGCCTCTATTGTTTGTGTGCTGTCCGATCAACTGTGTGGCAAGGACGAGCAGTGAGGCAACAGGCAGCGATTGCAAGAAAGGAACATAAAGAAATAACATTAAGCTGTAGCACCAGGACGTGACGTAAGCATTGTACTGCGGGAGAAGCGGGTTGCTACTCATAATTTATTGTTTAACAATAGGTTTACATTTGCTGAAATAAAAAAAAAACGCTTTAATTTCGCACGGTGCCCGACTCAATACGGACAGAATGGACGCAAGGAAATATTGAAAAATCGTGACGTGAATCCTTACAAAATGTAACCAAAGCATAAGCAAGGTCGCTCTCGCAGGAAAAATATGATATTGCTTTTAAATATAAAATATTACGGCGAAAGTGTGCTCGTGTTATGAAGAAAAAGGGTTTACCCATGTCACGCTTACGCCTTCCTCGCGGGCCGGCGGCGGCGGCGGCGGCGGCGGCGGCGGCGGAGGGCGCGGCGGAGGGCGCGGCGGAGGGCGCGATGTGTCTTCATCGCCAAAACAATGAATTGGTATTACTTCGCAACATTACTTTTTTTATTTTCCTTCCGTTGTTCACTAAACTACACGCGTGTACTGTATGTTTATTTTAGTAGGCAACATTTATAATGACTTCTGTATACTTTGATTTTTTAAAACAAGCCGTTGGCTTCTACATTTCCGCGTTAATATTATAAAGGTTCAAATACAACGTGGTTTGAAAATTCCGTGAACAAATGTGGTTGCAGCGTTGGATTGCGACAGAGAGAAATTGTTAATTAAATTAGTAATGCTATTAATCTGAGTGCGGATAATGATCACTTAAATGGCGCTCACTTAATTGTCAACGATAAATTAACTGTGAAACTTAAGAACGTCTAACCGGCCTTGAACTATCGCCCAAGTTAACGAAGTTGTCTTTACAGAGTTCGGTACGATACCGTAACGATTTTACAGTCGTCCACGTCTTGTTACGACAGGAATGCTTTATCGAATATGACACTTCTTATCAAATTGTTAGTTTTTTTATTTAACAGACAACTTTGCTAGTTTCATTCACCCGTTACTTTACTATTTTTAACCCGTACCTTTAAGAATAAAAAGTAAATGTTTAAATGACGCATTGTGTTCACGTCTTCATTTTGAAAGTAATATGCGAATCGGTGGTTATGAAGGTCAACACTTATCACAGGTTTTACATGCCTACTACTCGTAGGTGCGTGTAATTACAAAGTCAAAAGTCGGCCAGTGTAAATGTGCCACGATGTACATCTCGTCGGTCGTTTGCGGTCCGTGAAATCTGTGAATATCTGCCGCCTGCGCCGGTCGGCACGCGGCGCGCGAGGAAGCGCCGCTTTACTTGATTAACCTTAGCTTTACTTGTTCCTCAGTAGTGGAGGCGTGTAGCAACATCGCATGTTAATTAGTACGACTAGTTATCTAGTTCAGACATTCCGTTAGTACTTCATTAGTTTTAATCACGGGCGGTCCCTACGTCCTGCTGTAAATATCCATTTTTCAGAAGTCAATAAATTACCATCATCATCTGCGTCCGTACTGAGGTCGGAGCCTACCCTACTGTTAGGGGTGACTAGGCCGAGTCGATAAATATGAAACCATAAGTGCTACGAGTAGGTAATTAAACGACTCCATACCCAGAAAGTTCCTGCTTTTATGCGTCGTGCTTAGCGTGGATATTATGACACTATGAAAACGAACATTTCCGTAAAAAAAAAGATTCATTTAGTTTTTCCTTAAGCAAAGGAAAGAAAGAAGAGAATGTTCGGTTGTATTATCATGACAATAGTAATTATATTTGAATTTCATAGCTTTAATCTAAAAGTAACCAGTAAAATGTTGAAGGGTTGCGGCGCGCGGCGTCGATCCGAGCGGCTCGGCTCAGCCGGCGGCCGCGGCGCCGTGTGCCAGTTAAAGAAGTGGCACGCCCGCTGCGGCTGGCTGACGCCTGCTTTTGTTCCGTGTGCGCTGTCGCTAACGATCTCACTAAATATTGTCAGAAGTTGTACGCTGTGTTTAAATACGTCGAGATAATTGCATTCTTATGAAATACTGTCAGATTGGAAGATGCAAGTGTTTTTTTTTGTGTGATTTGTAAATTTCCGCGGTCTGTGCGCCGGGTGTGTCAAGAATAAAGCGAGGTGTCAAAAGAGCTGTAACAATGAGGCATGAGGGCCGCTAGTTCCGCGTAATTGAACATTGTTTTATTACAAAAGTTTTTTTAGGCTTCAATAAACAATTATTATCAAGGTCTTATATTCGTCGCGCGGGAGCCATTTCCAGTGACAATATTTATTTTTCTGGGGAGAAGCTGTGACGGTATTCTTAAAGAAAAATTCGTTAACGCCCGCCCCGGCACTCGGCCTGAATTTCGATTAGAAAAAGACAAAGGGGCGATTGTAAAGAGCCGGGCTGGCGAACGCTGGCTGGAAGTGGGAATCAATTAAAAAGAACCATCGATTCTCGTCGGGCGATAGCGTCTGTCAAGAGTAAGTGAAAATGGCTGCCTGATAAGATTGTACGCCGGCGTCGCGGAGCTCCGGACCCATCGCTCCCGCGCCCGCTCGCCGCGCGCACTTTTTTAATTGTTTCTGCTCTTTGTTACATTACTTTAATCGTTGATAAATGATTCTCAGACGCGGCACCAGCCGATAAAGTCCTCGCGTCGGCTGCAGAGTCGGTGAAAGAGCAGATACTAAGTAGACAGGAGCTTACATATTCCATTTATCAAAATGTTTTAGGATATAAGTTTTAGATAACCTGTGTAGTACATTGAGTACTGTGTAGAGCTTTAGTTCCGCAATGCACCGCCGCACTCTCAAAGTGTTCAACACAAGAATTTCGCTGCGGGTGTTCGGGTGAATAATTGACTACTGTGTGACGTCATTGACGTGTAAAAACAGTTTTAACTAAACCGAATAAAAGTAATTTAAAGCGAATAAAAATACTTGGTTGCGGTATTAAATCTACCACTAGACATAGAAAATATGTGAAATATTTGTTAGGGCTTAGAGGATGATACTTATGTGCATGGTTTTTTTCACAAGCAGTTTTATACGGAACACACGAAGAGTAAATGTGTATGAATTAAAATACTGAAACTTTCTTGAGACAATATTATAAATAGGTTACGGCCGCCGTACGCTCGCGGCTGGACTTTGGGACGGCATGAAATGTGCCAGACGCGAGCGCCGGCCGCCCGAGGCGTACGTGGGGTGCGCGGTCAGGTGCACAATAAAAATACAGTAATGCTGTAATTTTATACTAATTTATTTAATTTTATTTACAATGACAAGATCGCACAATAATCTGTACATTTATAAAGGTATGTAAACATAAATAGCTTAGTTATATAATATCTCTTGTCTTAATAAAAGATATGTTTTGTTAGTGACCTGTCACTTCAGGTAACATAGCAAACGCAAGTGCAAGGTGACGAGGTGCTCGAGGAGTCGCAGGTCACCTTGTCGAGCATTCATTTGTTAATAATAATATTTACATTCCGTCCGACAAGCGCGGGGTTGCAGCCTAGTTCTTAGAGTTCTATTAGATTAGAGTTATACAAATATCAAACTGAATCAACTACTGTCTTTACACAAATGTCAAACTAACATTAAACAATAATTAAAATGGTAAACATCAGCAGACATTGTAAAAGTTTTCAAATTTTGGCACATATATTACAAGGGAAGTTATAAAGTTTGTGCAAAGCGTCATTGCGATGAATAAAGCATTAAATATATATAATGTGTAGGCTGTTCTGTGACGTCACGGGGGTTGCCCCGATACCCGCGTCGGCTCCAGAGAGCTTAACGAATGTTGTAACAGTAAAGTCTACGACTATGGCAAGCTACGCGCAGGCCGCGGCTGCCGCACTCTGGCGCCGGGAACCCACCTCATACAATTTATCAATAACTCAAGTTTCAATAAATGTCACTTGATTTGTTTTAATACTAAGTTTACTCAATTCTTATAAACAAAGCTGAAGTTTAAATTTCATCTGCTCGAATAGTCTACACGTGTTTATAGTTTTCTTAGAAACTCGTTACTTTATGTAATGTTTGAACGTGGCGATAACGTTTAATGGTGATATGTCAATTTTATCAAATATTATTATATTTGACATAATAAAAATATGGTAAACGCTATTTTAAAACAAAATATTTCTTTATTACAAATTAGTTCATCTAACTAAACGCCATTTACCTTACAGAAATCAGACTAGAAACTCGATGTGTACCAGCAGCGCGACCACGAGGTACGCGCGCCGCCAGCAGCGGCGCCCGCCCGCCCCTGCAACAATGACACAATTAAACATTAGCTCTACAATCGACTGTCCATTGTCACGTAGTTGGTGTGGGTACAATTCCATCAAAGAGTACTCGTACGTTGGAAATACATATTAGTAATATTGTGGCCGCGGCGCGAGGCGCGGACGCGTTCTCTAAATAAAAATACGTGAAATGTTGGCAAAGGAACTCGCAAGCTAATGGCTCAACGCAAAGAAATAAAAAATGAGGAAAATAACAGAATTAACTAAGCTGTATGTTACGAATGAGTTATGCCGTTCTTTATAAAATATTGTTGCGGCAAACGCACGATACTTTTTGTTTATACGGGAGACGCTGCGGCTCGGCTCGTCCCGAGTGAGTTATCACAACGGCCGCGATCATCTCCGGCGTTCAAACATTGTTGCTTATTTTGCCAACAACACTTTTAGAAGGAATCTGTTTCCAGTGTTTGATTTGTATTGAAATATCCGAATGTTCAAATACTTTTCTAACCCGCTTTAGAACTGTAAGAATTGATTGCACGCGGTCTGCTTTGAATATTTATGAGGTCTAAGTGTGTATGCGAACTCCTTGAATGTTTAATCTGTATTTGGATGTGCCTGCCGGTCCCCGCCTCGGCCTCCACATGTCTCTGCACGTAATGGAACTTCCAACGAATGCTCTGAGCTAATAATCACGTGACAGCTGATCAAAAGGATCGCTATCTAGGATTCGGAGGAAAGTTTTAAATGACCAATCTCCTACATCTAATAAAAATCTTACAATGAATGTAACAATTCAGCAAAGAAACTTAATACGCCCTTCAAACCGTTTTCTTCGCATAAAGGTGAATAAAGTCTGTATCGAGCCAGTTGAATATTCCAGTATAAAAAGCGAAAACCAAGATTTACGTATAAGACAAGAGACGGCGCTTCCAGAAAAGTCTTTCAAGATTCTCTCAATCCATTTGTGCGCAAGCTCCGCACATATATTTTTAAACACGCGAACGAAGACGACAACGTTAATAATGCAGTATACTGTTACAAAGACCGCAAAACGGTGAGTTTTCGCTGTTTTTTGTTATTTCCTACACCGCCGAATGGACTTTTTATACATAAATCTTTACTAAGTGTAATTTACTAGTATTGCATTCTCACGAGCAAGTGATTCTCTGGAGGGCACAGCACACACACACAGAACGAGCCGCGAAATAGTTTTACTTGAATCAAATAGGATAAGCAATCCCATAACATTTTAAAGGGATTTTAATTAGAACGACCGCCTGAAGTTCCCTCGGCCGGAAGGCTCTTTGTGGGAATTAAAAAAAAAACCTTACGCGCTTGGCACGGCGCGTTTAGCTTGCCAACTTGGAAGACTCTACGGGGTAAAAGTAGACCTTAGTTAGTGTCGACAGCGGCAATGGTGCCCATGAGTGCAGGCATGAGGAGACATTGGTCGTACCTGAGGCGTGTTGGGAGTGCGGTGCGCGGTAGACGTGGTGCGCGGCGTCTCGCTCGGGCGCGCGGTCGAGCTGCGCGCGCACCACGCTCGGCCGCTCCGTCGCCTCGCGCTCGTGCTCGCGCACATGCTCGCGCTCGCGCAGAACCGCGCGGCTAACGTTCGCCCGCCTCACGCCTGCAACGCGCCGGGAGCCGTTAACATCGGGAATACGTACACACAGATATATGCTTTCCAGTAACTATCGTTACAAAATGGGTGACGCTAGCTAACACATTTTAGTTGATTAATAAAGATGTAGTGAATGTTTATTCGACCCTTTAATTGCGTTTGAACAAATAGTTGTGGTTTTTCAATTTTTTTAATAAATTTAATGAAAAATTTAAAGTAGTGTATCAACTTTATTAAAGTGTACATTTTGTTTTATAATTCCAAATGAAATATGTTAAATGTTAGCAAGAGAACACGTCTGCGAGGGTGGATGCTAAGTCACTCCGAAGTAATCAGAAACAAGTTAAACTAGTTAACTGTTGTTGCGACAGGACGACGGCGATCAACGAACCTCGCACGAATGTAACTGTATAGCACCGCGATAAACAACAAAAACGTTATTAAAATTTTAACATTTGTAGTATGTCCATTTCAAAATGTCTAATGCAAACTTAGTGAAAAACTTGTTAACCCGTTACTGAATTTTTAAAATAGAAACATTTACAAAGGTAGTGCCCCTTTTTCGACTAAAACACTTAACACGCTTGCCCACGGTCTTACTTGATAGTGGGCAAGCGCTAACTTATCTTTCTTTAAATACCTTTGTCCCAATTGAGTTTCCGCGTTGTAGCGTAAGAGTCAAGCGAGAGACGTCATGGTATAGTATCAAAGGCCTAGGTACTCCTCGTCTACGTCACCTAATAATTACTCTGTCAGATGAAGAAATATTTTTCAAAGCATTTTATAGTTTACAAATACTATGCAAGGCATTGAGGAAGGCCTGCGTCCAGCAACGAGCAGGCAAAGGCTGAAGGAGAGAAACGATGAATCCGCAGTTTCCAAGATAAAGAAGTTGCAAAAAACATTAAAGCTTTTATTGTAAAGCTTTAATTGTAAAAAAAAGCTTTAATTGTATAATTTTAAAGTTAGTATAATACAGAAGTGAGTTATTTATCAGAGGGTTTTGGCACACAATGCTTTAGTTGATCTCTTGATAAATTGGCGTTGTGTTTGCGATAGAGAAAAGATGCAGCAAGAGGTATTCGAAAGCGCAATTTAATTGACATTTAGTAGCAAGTTTACTAATGCCCTCGAACCGGTTTTGTCCATTTGGAACGTTGCCCAAAGACGTAGGAAATCGTTGCTAGTGTTTTCCAGTGAACATTTCCTCAATATCTCGCAAAACTTTAATAAAATGTATTGTTACGTGCGGACATTTCGTATCGTGAATTTTAATTTTAATGTTTTTTGAAGTTACAGTTTTACTACATTTTTTTTTCGATGTCGATTTGGCTTTTTATAAACACAAAGTGTGCGAATCTTAACGCTCATACAATCAAATGAATGTCCGCCAAACAATTGTTGATGTCAAGGTGTTGATGTCATTGAATCTAATGTAATGAAAGGAAATGACTTCCAAAGTAAAGTGAAGATATATGATAGATGAAGAGCTAAGACACAAAAAGAAACATCGCATGTTCCCGCCGGGCAACACTTACTCTCTTTGTTAGCGGCGCTCTTCATTTCAGTCGCTTTCGGAGACGTAGACGGCATCGGGATTTCTGTACACAAATGTTCAACAATATTTTTTTGAGGAAAAAGTAAAATCCAATGGAATTTCTGATGTGAGGTAACAAGCGCACAACAGAGGAGAATGGCAAATAGATCAGTAGTTTAATTTAACTTTATTTCTATTGTGGTTGGTCGGGCGAACGACTGCAACTTCAGTCTCGCAGGAGCGCGGCGTCGTTACATTCGACATTGTCTATCTAGCTACTTCCTGTTCTAACACTTCCGCAGTGATACATGCGTGCAGGCGACGTACCGTACAATCTAATGGATCCTTCAGTTTCGCCGAGAGAGTTTTTAGAAATGCAGCGGTAGTTCCCGAAGTCTCCGGATTGAAGATTTCTGACGGTGAGCTTCATGTGGGCCCTAAAATGTGCAAATTGATCAAACCCAGCGCTCCCAAGTGGTACACACTTCAAGTCCTAATTAGGTCGTATAATTTTTACATCCAATTTCCCGTTAATTATTGAAACAATAAATGGAAAGCTAGCAAATTAAATTTGTTGAAACACATTATAGTGGTAAATGGCAGGAAACGTAAATTGATTTTTGGATGGAGCGACAAATAAATTCAATTGGCGGCGAGTGCGGCGCGCTGACGTCACTCGGCCCAACAAATTGTTATGACGTATTGTATTAGCTCCAATTTACTTATTTACAGAAAAAAAAGAAAGATTTAGAGAATGTTCAATTTTCCCCTCACGTTGGAACTTTCGAACCACAACATTATCTGGGCTCTCGTTGTTATTGCAGTTTCGTTTTGGAATGCATTAAAAATCTTTCCAAAAATTATTATCGTTTATTCACAAGCTTTGAACTATTTTCAGTATTTTCTGAGTAACGTTTTTAAAACATAATATTTAAATACTACAAAGTTGAACAACTTCCAAATAAATCAGTCACGGGAAAAACGATTTTCACTTTTAGCGAAGGTGCTTTTCCATTTAGATTTATAGATCCGCGAGCTTCCAGCCTGCTCTCTAATTATATAATTTTCCTCAGACAGATTTATTGTGGCGGCGTTATTCAATTTAACGTTCGCCGGAAAGTTTCCTTCGCAGAAGTGTTATTTTAATTTACGTAAATATCGCGTTTGTGTTCTGATCTGAATTAAAGTAGGTATATGTGAGACACTTACAATATTTATCAACTTTTTTTTATTTACCGCACACTAACCAGCGGCCGAGCATTTGAGCCAACACTCTGTTCCCTCGTCTAAGCCAAAACTAATTGCATTGCTTACTTCTTAATTATAAATCATCTCGCTCTCCCTCCCTCTTACCTGTATGAGTTCTCATCTGTAGTGACAGCGTACTTCTTAGTGGGCAACACCATGACGTTGTCGTAGACCCAGTACGAGATGGCGCGCGGGTGCGCCTCCGTGTGGCAGTCCACGGTGACGTCGGTGCCCGCCGGTGCGCCCACCAGCTGGTTGGGCACCCATATCATTGGGGAAACTATAAGAATACGTGTCACTTTATGACGTTGCAATTGAAGTATCTAAAGTAATTGAAACTTGTTACTCGTTTTAAATATTTGCGCCTCGGAACTTTAGTTGCTGTTTGAGTTAGTCGGTTAATCTTTCTTATTTAAAGTTTTGTGAGGCGATTTTTCTCGTATCAATCTAGATGCAGGGGCAGGGGGCAGGGGGCAGGGCGCGGGGGCGGCTGCTGCAACTATAGCGAAGTGGGAAGCAATTTATAAACTTTCAATTATGATGGATGGTGGCGAAGTTTGCCGAGGGTGGCCGAGCGCGGCCGAGCGGCGCTGGCAATTTTTCACATAACGTTCAGATAATAAAATCCACGCTTTGAGAACGTAATTCACATTCCGCGAGTTTATGGCGGCAATTTTCACAAAGATATTACTCCTACTGCGTGATACGCCTTCATATTCTACGACGCTTTAAAATATTTATAAAGTTCTACTTTTTTATGCGCTTATCGCGACTGGCTTCGTTATAACGACCCGCTTAACGCAAGGAAATCTTAACTGCCGGGTATTTGATTGTTTCAATGTGATCAACACCTCTCGCATTATGCCGGCGTCCCCTACGAAGCTACGAAGCGACGAAGCGACGAAGCGACGAGGCGGCGACGCAGCGACGCAGGCGCTGCCATTGTGTTTTATTACAGACTGTTAAATTATTACTGTGTATTGTTTCGAGTCCTCGTATATTTTGTGCATTATTAAGAGAACTGTTGGCTTGAGGCAGTTACCAAGGTGATTTAAATATTTTCACAACCTATAAGAAACAGTACTCAGAGTATGTAAAAAAGAAAGAAAAATGTACGGTACCGTTACATGATTTGCGTGGAGATACAAGGAAAAATCCTTTTTGCTGAGAATATATGAAAGAGACATTTGATGGGATGATTTCAAAACAAGATGGCGGCAGGCGAGCTGCAGGCGAGGTGCAGGGCGCACAGGGAACCAATAATGTGTGTGTTGATGCAGAGGTGTTAGATTAAAATGCAAATCCACGTGACCTAGTTGAGGGGCGCACAAAATACCCAACTAAATGAAAATGGTGTTTCATGAGATCCAATATCATAATGCGAGCTAGATAACGGCTTATTTACGCTTAAACGTCGCTGTTTGGGTGCATCCATGTTTTTAATTAATATTAACATTTGCCCTAATTATCTCGAAATTATTTTCAAAAGAATACTCTTTTGCAGTATAAAATACCGGCGTTGCTTCGAAGTTCCGGACGAAACATTATGACATTTTATTTCCGTCGTACAAATACAAGCTTTGAAATCCGAAGCCATCTTTGCAACATGTACTCCGTCACTGCACTGTCATTTATGATTGTAGATACGACACTAAGTGGGCCCGACAGCCCCCGTGGAACACACGTGGCGCACACCGCGTGAACCACATTGTAGAGTGACAATTTAAACAGTCTGAAATCGAAACTTTATTTACATTTCAAAATGGCGTGACCGCTGGCCATTTGTTCACATGACAGTAAAGCGAACATCGCAGGTTAAATTAATAGACATCCATTTGTTTTGTTTTAAATTCGAAAGTATTTACTCTACTATTGTCTATATTGTAAAAGACACTTTAAAGGCACGTACCGGCATCCAGGGCACGGTGCAATAGAACAAGTTGGTTGTAAGATGGTATCAAAAAGAAGGAAGCAACAGCGACGATCAATGACAGTGTGCTACGCGACAGCGATCGCCGCGGCGGGCACCGAGCTAAAATATTATCTTTCAATTATCGCTGGGCGGCCATCTTCCTTTCTATTTAGTCAGCCCGCGCCGTAATAAGAATTGAAAATAAAGGGGGAAGTTACAATTTTTTTCACAAAAAACCTCGCTTTGTTACGTCTGAAAGAGTCCCGTATTAATTTTTGATACAACGACGTCCCTATCATTCTGCGGATTATCCCTAAATTATTTATGGAAAGAATTTTTGTTTCCTTTTGGTCGCGATCGCAAATTAGGTTTGCGCAGACAGTTCTTTGCAATTAGCGACGAGACCTTTTAGTTCTTATTTTCCTTTTAAGATTCATTAAAATTATGTAAAAGTAGTGTATGCATCGGTGGAGACTTTTCCTCGCAGTAAATCTATACTACGGCACTACCTTAGTGATCACTTAACGAGTCTGAGTTTGATTGATATTAAATGTAATGATGTGCGAAGCTCACATTCAACATCGACGATGATCCTCTTGGACACGGAGGGCGGCACCGCGTTGGTAGCGATGCACAGGTAGGCGCCCATCTCCGTGCGGCTGATGCGCTGCAGGCTCAAGCTGTCTCCCTCGTACACCGTCACTGGACACACAAGCAATGTCGCTCGCAGTATAGCACACCGCAATCACGACACAGGGTCATCATCAAAAAAGGCAAGTCAGAAACTTAGTTCCACCGTGTTTAGTCTATGAATAGCATTCCCTTTTCGAATACATTAGTTTTTTTTTAAGGAGAGAGTCTGGGCTAGTTAAAAAGGGTTCCATGCACTTTCAGATCATCTCCTGCAAAAGTTGCAAACGTTCTACAAGCGCTACGAACAAATGTTTTTGACGCCAAAATTAAAATACTCTCTTCTAGATGTAGAGCACACTCGAATTACATCAAAACGATAATCAAAAAATGTAAGCGGCGCTACACCAGGTCGGCGGAAGTGATTCAAATAAACATTAGACGAAATGTATTCTCATGATAATTCTAAAAATGAGAATAAACGGCTTCGGTAATATTCATTAAGAACGTAGCTCTAGCAGGTCGCGAGCGCGCGTCGCCGCGGGACGAGCGAGCGCCAACACTATGCTATATAATTGCCATAAAAACTAGAAACGTTCCAAAAGAAATGTTTTGTTGTAACACTTTGTCACACTCTGACCATTTCAAACTTGCAGGAATGTTAGTCGTGGGAGATATTTAAATTAGCTTAATGGTTATTTATTTTTGAGCTGTCGTGTCGTATTTTCGTATCGTTCATCTCTCAACTTTGATCATCGAAAATACATTTGGCTACTAAAGATTTTTATCATCATCAATATATCAGGGCTGTTGATGATGATCATATCAGCCACATGTCGCCCACTGCAGAGCGTAGGCTTCCTGTAAAGATCGGTACTCGGACCTCATCTAGTATACTCCCAAAAACTTAACCAGATCATCGGTCCATCTTGCGGGAGACCTACGCACGCTGCGTCGACCTGTCCGTGGCCGCCATTCCAGGACTCCGCGGCTCCATCGGTAGTAAAGATGCCCATAACGCCCATAAAGATTTTAAACGTTATTAATGCAGCAGAATTGGTATGTATGTGTTAGTATTGCTACAGCTAGTAACTGTCCATAATTGATAAATATTAGATGTTTATGTTTAAATGTGTTCCTAATAATGTATTCCAAATATCATGAGCTGTGTACCGCGGAGCTTATTTGGATTTCAGTTAGTTTTGATAAAATACGAAACAGATAACAATTTTGGTTTGCGCTTGTGTGAAGTTAATATGAAATTAAACATGTTTCGTCGCCGCTCGGCCGGAAATTATTTCACTTAAATTACTAAATTCAGTTTATTATGAAAACAAAGGATTAACTAAATTTAATTTGAACTGTGCTGTTCACGAATGAAAGCGCACTTATCGCTTGTTTAAAAATACATGGAACCGCTTGTTCTCAAGTCATTTTAAACAAGCCATTAGATATTTATTTTTACTTATTAGCTGTGTTACCTTTCTGTTTGCTCACTTCAAATTTTCTTTAAAATGTCGATCAAACCTTACTTTTCCTGCTCTTTAGACACAGGTCACACAACAACGTACACGTGAACAAGTTAGGTTTTTATTTTATCTTAATATATTTTTCTTTATAATACAAACATGAAATAGATACAAGTTTGAATGATAACAAAATGGTCGCAGGTCAACTCGAGTTTCTTTGTGAGAAATCTAAACAGCTGCGAGTGTCGCGCTCGTGGCCGCGCACTTTTAACTTGTCTTTTGTTGACAACTTAACAACTCAACTTTTCTCCGAGCGCCAACAACTGTAAAAAGGGTGAGCCGAGCCGATCTGGATTCTTACTCTCGCATAACTGGCTTGTCAGTGCTCCTGACTTGACTCTTAATACTTAAATTAAAACGACCCCGTTATATCATCCCAGGGATCGGGCAAAAAGGAGAAACATTATTAAAATATAAAACCTTAAATGGTGTTTACTTAACCAACCGTAACAATGCAATATTGTGTAAAGGGCTTTGTCAAAAATTAGAGAAAAGATGTTAATTCCCGGGGCCGGGCGGCGACCCACATAACTCTCAAATTTATTAGTATTCTCGCCGCATGTCGTACAATTTAACTTAAAAGTCGTAAAAAGTATAAATTCGTGGCACGTCCAGCGCGGGTCGCCGCCAGCGCCATCAAGTGGCCAAATGAGTTTGCCTGTGTTTACAATTACGGACGTTCCGGGACCGCGCGAGAGCACAATGAATATAATGAGGGAACTCCGCCCCTCGAATACATTTAGCAATTACCGCGAATAACGACCGGCGACCGGCGACCGGCGACCGGCGCGCCAGTAGCGCCACGCGAGCGATGCATTCGCCTTAATTGTTGAACTTAAAAACTTAAAGCACGCGCCCGAGCCCGCTGCTGGCGGACGAGCTTTTTAAAAGAACGTTGCTAAAAGGAAGCAAGTGTACCTCACTGTACAACAAATCACAAATTTCTACAAGTCTATAAGTGCAGTACATACCTGGATGTGAACCTAGTTAGAACCTAACAATACAGATACACATTCAAAGGGAAAGCCTAAAATTGACAAATTGCCTATTTAAAATATGGTAGAGGTGCCTTAATCCAATGGAGGACAAAGGCAACCTGACAAATAATCAGATAAGTCCAAACAAACATATAAAATTACTCTCTTTAAAGGCCGAAATCTCTCACCCTCGCCGCTTTAGGGCGGGCGGCGTGCCCCGCATTAAGGGCGCAAATAAAAAGCGTTTCGGCATTCTATTAATCCAAACAAAGGACTCGACACGCGTCAGATTGAAAGCGAGAACAGTTTTCGACTCGACGCGTAATTAAAACATTGACGATGGACGTCCTTTGCAAATAATAATCGCGGCCGGCTGTGACACGTCCGCGCCGCGCCCCGCCAGGGTCCACACAATTAGCGTCGAGAGCTTATCTCGACCACGCGTTTGTTCTGGTGGCGCGACGAAATCACTCTTAAAATTAAACTCAATTTTTGGAGCCTTTCATCGTCCGTGAGAGAGTGCTCCGATGGATTAATTTACCGGCGCCACTCAGCTCTTCACTGCAATAATCACCTATCCATGGCCGGTTTCTTCTTAAGCCTCGCACACCGGCCGGCCGAGCGGCCGCTCAGAGCGGCGCGCTTTATCGCCCGCTTCCCCGACATGAGCTCGGAACAAACTAAGTTTATACATTAATGCTCCGCCGGGGGCAATTGAGCGCTGTAATGAGCTTCTCATTTTAAAACTACTTTACTCTACAAAACGACGACTTCAATTCGTCCACTTTGTTAGCTTCGACAATAACATTTTGTCTTATGTAAATGTTATTGAATATGGAAATGAAATATGGTCGATTGAAAACAGTAATGCTCTAGAAGAAGGTTACTTCCTTTGACGTACAGAATCATTGGCTCTACTGTTCTTGCCCGTTAGCCCTTACCTTTCTTTCTCCTGTCAACAGAGATGGGCTGCCCGTCCTCTCTGCGCCACATAATCTTGGGCGTGGGAAAGCCGTCCGCCTTGCACACCAAGCTGATGTTCTGGTTCTCACGTACCGCCACCGCAGACTGTGTACTCTCCTCGTCCAGAATGTTCGGCGGTACTGCAAAAAATAACTAACTCAGGACTACACGCAGCCTTACAGTTAGTTAAATTATTTTGGTTTTCAAATCCCCGGAGTCGGCGACGGTACTAAATTAATAAATCAGAAGTTAGCTCTCGCCGCTCGACGCCGAGAGCAATCAAATGGATAAAGACATGTGCAACGCGAGAGGGTTCAAAGGCGACACGAAAAAAAGATTCATTTTACTTCCACTTAAAAGTTTGCGTCGAAGTGCGGTCGTATAAAGTACTAAGTGTGAGGCCGAATGGCCGCCGAGGGAGCCAACAAGCGGAGCCGACGAGCCAGCGAGTCGGCCGCGACTCGTGTGAATCTAAAGCATAGGAGGTAACTTCGCCGAACTTCACTCACATAAACGCCAATCTGTTTTTGTGGATGCTAAAAAACTCTCTTGAACATTCTGAGATTATCCGACGACTTCAGTCAATTAAACTATTAAAACTTTCGTGAGACATTTCACTATACTACTTATAAAAGGGTTTAACTTACTTCAGTCTATTTCTTAATTAGCAAAAGTGTCTTAAATAAAGTCTGAGTTGTTTTAATACCAAAAAAAATTTTAACGAATTTTAATTGAAATAATTGTTAATTTAAAAAGTACAGATTGGATAAGATATTATTAAAAATTCCTTGAGTCCGCCACGAGCTATTAGTGAGAGCAAATGAAAGTAAATTGTTAAAATCGGTGAAATATCAAAGGCAAGTAATTAAAAGTTTGAACCGGGCGGTGTACACCGCGCGCGCAGTCGCTCCTGCGGACTTATTAACATTCCATTATCGCATGTCTTTATCCATTTTTTATGATTTCTATCTCTTTTCCTACTTAAATATACTTAACGGTTCAATAAAAATTTTCAATTTATCTCATTTATGTATTTGATGCCGTATGTATTTAACCCGCAAGTCTCTGGCACCGAGAAGAAAGGCATGTGGTCTAATGTGCGCGTACATCATGAGGTCTACTGCAACGTGTACAGTTCGTCCAATGACAGCAATGAAATACAACGAAGTAAGACCGTTTTCTTATATTTATGAGTGTTGCTACATTGAAATATCGGACTGCAATAAATGCATTTATTCATGAGTCTCAACGCAGGCTGCGCTCTTTGTCTGCCTCTACGTCACCGCTATGCTTCACTCTCACTACATTATTGTACAAACAAAAACGTGCTTGTGACATTTACGTCAGTGGGAAAGTTAATGTAACACAGTTTCTAATTCTGTCAAGTGTGGCATGCGCATCTTAAATCAACCTGAACAAACAGGAATGAGGGTATTCAAAGAGAAAAAAATGCAGACTGTAGTGACTGACCTACAACTTGCAGATAGCCGACTTGGCTGATCATGGGGTTGGTGTTGACCTGGCACATGTAGTAGCCGCGGTCCTCCTGCTGCACCTGGCTGACGTGCAGCAGCCACGTCATGGCGTTGTCGTGCGACACGCTGAAGCGCGCCAGCCGCGTTATCACGTGCCGGTGGATCGTCAGGATCATCTGGCGGTCGATGTGGATCCATGCCACCTGCGTACGAGCAATAGTGACAATAGTTACTACGCAGCTAAGGAACATCATGAATTGACACTTGGTATAAACTTGACACTACTCTTCATTAATTAATTTTCAATACAGTTACATATGACTCCAGCATCCGATCGTAGACGTTATGTTCAGAAGGCATTTGGGTACACGTTCAAAAAACATTCATTAATAATTAAATATAAATTTCCCCTCGGTGTACCCAACGGCGACATACATACGTACTCGTCAATTGATCTTTATGTAACAGAGTAAGCACTTCAATAATTTCTACAAACGTTAATTTTCATTAATGAATCAGCGAATTCCAATAAAATAATTATCCCCGACGAAGCCTACGCTTGTGCCTCAGCAAAGTAAACATGTACCTAGTAATAACACTAATATTGCTTCCAATTTAGGTTATTCAGGGGAGGGAGCTAACCTTCAATATAAATTTGGTTCTAACTCTATCGGAAATTGAATTCCAACCACACACTCCGCTACCCTATTATGTGCAGGTTTACTTTCTCTTATTGATTTTGTGTCGGAATTGAATTTTCTATTCTTTAAACGTTATTTACAATTTCCTCCGAGTGCGCTCGCTCGTTGCTTCTGCTTGCTTGTGTGCCGGCTATCAAATAAGGCGAGTGTGAGCGCGGCACTGCACACACGTAAGTATTACAGTTTGACTACAATAACAACATAAAGAACAAATACCTGTTTAAGTATATTTTCGGGTAACTATCAAAAACATATTTTTAGTATCATTATCTATCAATAGCTTATGATTAAAGGTAAAGATTTCCGATCACTCGGTGGAAGCTTCAAACCCCGCCATTTGGTTTTTGTTGTAAACTATATCCAGTACAAGGCTAAAGCTTATTTGGATTACAGATGTAATAGTAGATTAATAAACATCTAAGAGTACAAAAAAGTTGAAGTAGCACTTTTTTTATAAAATCTAAAGACCATCCACAAAAAAGAATCTTGATGATTCAGTAAGAACCAAATTTTATAAGTCACTGAAGGGTGCAAGACTTAGGACACGTCGCTAGGCGAACTTCCTGGCAGAAGGTAACGCGGCGGGCTGCTGTTATAATAGAGTTTGCGAGGACTGATATTAATTCTAGTTCAAATCTTGCGCAAACGATACGAGCGTAACTCGTAATCTCCAAACCGAAAGACAAACAAATGTACATTAAGCTCCCCAACTAGCTGAAACTCAACCGAACCACGCATCGTTGTTTACTTTGACAAAGTCACAGCCGCGTTAAATTTACCCGGGGAGACCGCAGACGTGCGACCGTATCGCAGTGCCGCACTGCGCACTAGTCAATACCATGCATATTTTATGAGAGTTCCCAACTTGACTCCGTACCATCTACTTTTGTTACGATATCCATGAATCTGTGGGATCATCGAGCGCTGGCGGCGCTTTGGGCTTGCGGCCGACGTGTGCGGCCCGCGGCCGCCGCACAACAGGCAACTGATGGGGCTCCAAAGATCTTCTACAGCTTTTTACTTGGCAAAGTGGTATATATTGAATGCCTTTAGCTTATGACGTCTTTTCCACTGCTGCGCTCGCAGCGTGTAAATATTTTTTATCGACTTACTTAAGAGTTTTGATCCATTTTCTTTGATAAAAGTGTCATTGCAAAGCAAACAAAAATTTAACTTCATTTTTCTTAATAGAAAAACTTTGTAGTGAGACATCTCGCAGTACTCTAAGCCGTCACACAATTAACAGTGGAATATTCGTGTTTCTAGAGGTAGGGAGTAAAGGTGCTCAGAACTTTATTACGGGCCGGAACTTTGGGAGATGAATCATGACGAAGTGAATTTCCTAAAGCCATTAATAGCATTGTCTTCCGCGATCACCGATTTATTAATGTCACTTCAAATCATTTTGCTAATAGAATTTTATTTGAGTACGAGGGTTTTTACGATATATTGCAATTATTATTTTTTTATTAAGTCTTAAGTAACGCTCGACCACGATCCCACCCGATGCCAAGTGACGACGTCGAAATATGGTACGTGCTAGTTTAGTAAGTGCCTATTCAATCTACGCTTGAAGGCCCCCAAATCGTACTTCGACGAAAATAGTGACGCTGGCAACTTATTCCACTCCTTTGCGGTAGCATGGGGTTGGGGGAATTAACTCGTCTAACTAAATTTCAATTAAATTTTACTCATTACTTCTATACGAGCACCGCTGTTTCCTTGTCATCACTATTTTACAGTAACGTCTAGAGCAACATTTTCTTAATAACTGCGGGCAGCGGAATACAAAATGAATATTCGTATCTTACCCGTTGTTCCTGAAATTAGCTTATTAAATTTACTTTCTCTCGCATTCTACGCTTTTTATGTACATCAAAACTGCTTTCATCAGTGATTTCAAAGCTCGCGTGTCTCTCTTCTATTCGAATGCAATTATCGAAGAGATTACAGAAAGATTGACTCGCAGATGTAAGAATAAAGATGTCATACAATATGCAGTTAATGTACCGCAGAGCGTGAACGCGACGTTCTCATTTGGAAATGCACAAATGCAGCGTTGGCTCTTTAACCAAACATCGTCTGGCGCAAGCCGCGCACGCTGCACGCTGCACGCTGCACGCTGCACGCTGCATGCCGGCCCTGCCCCCGGCGTTTGTAGTAATTGCTTTACGCTCCGCAACTTAAGCGTCCATGGAAAATATTACATCGTGCAATCCTCGGCGTATAAATGTTTCGTGTAATCATGTTCCTTAGTTGGAGCCACTTTATTCATTGAAGTTATACGTTAACTATGCGCTTTTTATAGCGATTGAGTACAAGGGAAAAGATGAAACAAATTAAGGTAGACAGAGACTGTCACCAAACAAGTCTTGAGTACATTTATTAATGTATTAGAACAATAAGTGCTTCTGGTCATCTGAAACGATGCCATATTGCGCCATAACGTTGAGAGAAGTATCATTTATGCGTACGAATGTCTATATCGTGCTGCAGTGACGTCTTAGTGTCTCACGGGCGCCATCTACGTTACATATGATATCAAAAATGTTTCGAATATCGCTCCATAAGCTGTAAGCGCAGGTTGTGGGTTAACCTTGTTAGACTTTGTTGGCTTTTTAATAAAGCCGACTTCACTTGTTACTCCTTGACATTTTATCTTCTACTAATGCGTCACTGTCTGTCGTAAATTGCAGCCATTACTATCCCCGAGCGCTCAACTCGCGCCTGCCCGCCAACAACATGGTTATACCGGGCTCGTCTCTTGCTGTTTAGTCTGTTGTTTATTCCCAATCTTATTATCCTGAAATGTTACTTGCGGTGGAAATAAGCTTGTTCAATATACTAATATGATTCTTTACAAAGATGCCAGTCAATAAGAGTCACGTTTTATAAATAACAATTCCAAGTGGAAAAAGAAACCGCTTACAAAGTTTCCTATCGAAATCCCATACTTAATCAGTTCGCAAATGTTACGTGAACAAACAGAGTGGGAACGGCAAAGTCTCCGCAAACTTGGGTCGCGCAGAGTCACAAAGCTACGGTAAGCCTCTTCGCCCCCCTTTTTATTCCCCACCACATACTTAACGGCAATTCAAAGTGAGCCGCGCGTTATCTCGCGTATTGCCAACTTTGCTACGCGCTGTTTAGTGATGCGGCGTCTTGTAACTTCGTTCGTGCCACTTACAATTTTTATCATATTCCAAATACCGCGAACAGAGCGGCACAAGGACGACTTTTAGAAATTGAATTAAATTATGTTACCGGGTTCAGTTTCACCCGACCGCGTTCTTATTTCATTCGTACGATTTCATTCATTTACACGAAGAGAAGCAAACGCGAGGATAATTGTTCTTTTATAGTATACATTAGTAAGAGTAGGCAACTCTTGTGGATCTCCTACATTCGTTTCTGTCGCAAGCTTATATGACGTTCACGATCCAATATGGAATAAGCGGTAAAATAAAATATGAAAACAGGCTTTCTGGCGACCCCTCGCCGGAACTCTTATATATATATCGGTGCACGCGTACATTTGCCGTCCTTATGTAAACAATGGAAATAAATTAAACAATAATATTCGGAATGCCTGCGTAGTCCCCAAATTGTAAATCTCAATCGATTTGGTGGAAGTTAAGGTATATTTGATTAGGGACCCGCCGACAGCCCTCGCCCTGAAGCATTCCCTTCGGCTGCTCATATCGCCATTTTATTTGCCTCTTTTTATTAAATCGATTTCCAATGATGCCCTTTTAGGGTAGAGAATCTTTCTAATATCGTTTTAAGAGTGTTACAGCCTTTTTATTTCCGCCAAATAAAATTCTTTCACTTATTGAACATTCTCTTTACGTTGTAAATCTGACAAATCAATTAGTAATGTTACTGCATCATTTACTACGCTCATGTGCAAAAAGTGGTAGACAGAGGCTATGACGTACTTGGTCTAGTTTGTTTTATATTTATTATGCATTGTATGTATTGATAGCGTGCATGCTTGTTAATTCTACGCGATGTAATTTGTCGCCAGCCAAGATTACATCACTTATTTCACTAGCCTAAGGCTACGTAATAATGTTTGCGCGCTACATCACGACGGGTAATTTAAGCGTCGCCTTGGAGCCCACGAAGGCACCGCCGCGCACACGGCACACTGTGCCTTACGTACTTAGTAAGGCGTGGACATGATCAGACTATGTGAATGATGCGACTGCATTTTGAATGTTTGAATTCACATTTTAAACTTTCATAAGCTCGAAACAAGACGACAACAAAAGCGCGCGCACATAAAACATAAAATGTGAAGTAATCCGGAGAGTATCACAAATGTAGAGAATTAACAACCCTTCCAATTACTTTAAAATTCAGGGGCACTCTGTTACTGCTTAAGTATTTACGACGTGGCTGTATCCAGATAATAGGTCTCGTAAAATAAAATAAATAATTAGGGCACCGGCGAATTCATGAATAACTTATTTGTAACAGTGCAAGACACAGGCGCGAGTCAGTCCTGTTCTCCTCCCCCTGCGCTAGCCCGTTTCGGACGCCTCCTTTCCCCCTCCCCTGTTTCCCGCTCGGTTAATTACTGAAGGTGACAATTTTGACACTCTATTATTCCCGTTCAATAGAAACAGATTTAAACCCTATCGTTTGATACAGTTCCTCTTTTCATTGTAACGATGTAGGTAGAAACGTAAAAATCGTGTGACTTATCGCTGCAGTCGTGTTCGCGAGCCCGAGGACGGTGTGAGTCGCGCGCTCTACAACAACCGATCGTGTTACATTATATTTTGGTGCCACTACATCATTTGATCAACTTCGGTCTGAATCAAATCAATCTTTCTCAGAATGTATTCATTGTTACGTTTTTTTATTTAGTGCCGAGAGTCTTCACAATGACTTGTTTTGTTATACTTCTTTTGTTTAAAGCATTCGAAATGATTCAGTAAGAGTTGAGATGAAAAAAATATTAAGAAAAACACACTAACGACCGGCGGACGCGAAAAGCATTTGAATAATGCCATTACTTGGTCACTGACCAACCGTCCAACCTCCGACCAAGTACTCAACTTCTAGCGCCGCTCCCGCTGCCGCCGCTAATGTACAAATTAGATTATGAACTAATTGCACGACGTCCTCGCTGTCGCGCGGCTGCATGTTTCGAAAGACAGTGCAGTGTGTTCAATATAAACTCGTCTTAGCTTAATAGATGATATTTAATATGAATCCACAAAAGAGAAAACATTGTACTCCTTTTTAAAGACATTCTATTAATTTCTACTATACTTAAAGCTACTTTTAAAGAAAGATAAAAAAAAGTGTTTGAGCTTTGTTGAATTCGGATAAATAGGCGACCGGTAGTTTGTTTTCAATGATTACCAAAAGGTTTTATCTACATTTTAGCTAGCAACACAATTCGGTTACAACAGTGGTGTGCGTCTTAGTTATTTTAAAATATCGGACAAAAGCGGTTAGTATTCAAACAATTACTTGTTCAGATCCAATTCGATTAATTCGACAAAACCGTTACTTTGTTTAATTTGATCAACTGGAGAAGTGACGCTCCCTCGAGTAACATAGTTACAAAAATGATGCGAGAACAATGTTGCGGCGCGGCTCAATACGTTGTGTCATGAAGGCGAGGGGAGAAGTTAGCCGAGATTATAATGGCGGGTAATCTCTGAATCTCTAATTATTATCTAGGCGACAACACACGCGCCGCCGCCGCCGTCCGCCGCTCGCCGCCCGCCGCACGCCGCCCGCCGCCGCTTTCATGAATAAGTTAATTGGGTCTTTGTATAAACAAAAGTAGTCGCGCAATGAATTGCTTTGATATATCGCACGTTATTAACAGTTATACAACGAATTTATGAATTAAAAAATGTAAACTGAACGACCTCCATACTAACTTTCTATCAAATTGACGTCATTTCTGTCTCTAAGAATAGCACATTTGTATTTGCCGAGCATGTATCAGTTAAGCGAGCAATACCTTCGACAAATAATAAAATTATTGAGTAATATCCAATGAGAGTTAGGGTTGGAGAAAGTGTTCCTAAATGTCGCTTAAAATAGAAGTCCATTTACGTCAGTGGCGCGGCGTGGCGGTAACGTAGGAACGTAATTGACTTGTCTTTAAGCAAACACTCCCACGTCCCGTCGATGGCGGCTGACGAGCTGCGGCAGATTTCCCGCGGGAGGCCCGCTCGCTGCCGAGCCCGAACGCGTCGACAATTGCCACGCATGGCAATGTGTGGCCACGAGCTTTTATACACTCATCTTACAAAACCAAAACCAAACTGATATTATTTAAAAAAAAAAGTGACTAAACGTTTGTGACTCTACCAAATTTTCAATTCTTCGTAATTTAAAAAAAAATCAGTATGATCAGGGTTCGTGTATCTAATGTTCGCGTGTAATTCGTATTAAATTGTAAGGACTAGACAGAAGTTTCAAATAGAACTAATGTTGAGTTGTTGGAGGACGAAGTTTGAGAAGCACTTGTAACAAGTAACAGCGGACCGTTTCAAAAGCAATTATACTTTTCGATTGTTTCACTCACGAGCTCGTACAGTGAATACCCGAACTCGTAGGTGCGGCGTCGCTTCATCTCGAGTCGATTCAATGGGAGACTGTATTAGTGTAATAACGGCCTCCATCGCGTCGAACAAGTCGCGCTCCGAGTCACAGAATTAGAAAGGAGCGTTCGGAGATAACAAAATTATATTACGGCTGATATTTGGAGAGAAGTTACTTGAACTGTTTCACAAGTCTAATTTGAAACGGCGCTGCGAGCTGCGAGAACATTGCGCGCACATTCATATAGCGATTTATTGAGAATGTAAGACGTTTGATAATTCTATTCCAATACACACAATAATTTTGGATGATTTTATTTTTGGGACACATATTAGTCGTTCAATAATTAAAACATTTTAGGTAATGTAAGTGTTAAGCATTTATACAATTCCTCTCGTCAACAAATAAATAGTAAAAAAAATAAACCGCAAGGAACGGTCCGCAGTAGAGATAAGCACGATAAAATGTCGTGCGATGAAGACATCGCCAATAAATTGTTCGCTGCTCTAACGCATGTACGTATTAAATTCACCCGAAAAAAGAGATTGTCATAAATATAGGCAAATCTTCGTGTAACTCGGGAGCGGCAGCGGCCGCGGGGGCTCCGTATGAACATCCATATTTCCACTTTACTTGTTCTGTGGTTCTGCAACGAATATTTTCGACGCTGGATATCGGCGCCGGAATGGTTTTCGTTTTTCATTCGCAAGGATTCGTGTAACGCGCGCCGCGAGATGTCGGCACATAAAACGCAATATTTAAACGCAATCGATGTCGATCCCTTTAAAGTAGTATTTGGCGCGTCGCGGCTGCCGATGCTTTTGAAATTTCTTTCTTAAAATATATGAAACTATTTTGTTTTTGAACATCGCTTTTTTCTCAATCTTCAATTCATTTGTCGGACGGAATTTACTAAAATCAGGTACAATTTAGTACACTCCTGTTTTACATGATATTAGTTAAACCTGTAGGTAATATAAATACTAATAAATGTTACAATGACAACGTAAGCACGGTCCTGATGAAAAAAAAGTAGTAGTTTAAAATGTGTATTAGCACAATGTCAGAAATCGTTTGTTTTCTCTTAGGGCAGGTAACAAAAGAAAAACTAAAAGTTTTAAACTTAATTACGAGTTTAATCAAAGAAATATAACATTTAATTTTCCTAAAATTATAGTTTCTTCAAAGTAATTGTCTTCCAACAGAGGTCGCGGCGAGCAGCTACGGTTCTTTACTTAACAATATCTTTAAACAACCTTTATTTTTTAATTAGTAACAGTAGCTGGTCAAATAGCGATAAATAGATCTTAATCAAAAACTCTTTTTGAGTTTGTTTAAAAGCAGGGCAAAAAGAGTATTTTTACTAATAATATGATTGATGAGGGCATCTTCATGTAAACTCCATCTCAGTGCCACTTCACAGTTGCCGTACCGAGTAAATCAGTCTTTGCTTTTAATCTAACCTTAGTTTTCGAGCGCCTAACTCCACTCTACCGTTCTTATTACCTTCATCTGAATATCATCAAGGTTGCGGCAGTGCACTGGATGCGGGCGGCACAGGACCGGTCATCGTGGTAACCGACGTGGGAGGCCTACGTCCAGCAGTGGACTACATTAGACTGATAATAATGATGATGAGGATGAATATCATATTCGATATTATCGCACCGCCTGCTCACACTGCCCGCAGCGTTACTGTACACCCGGTTTGGTAGTGCCCCTACGGAAGCGAACGAGCGCCAACCTTCTTCAAGACCACCTCTGGCATTTTAGATGAAGTTTATAGATAGGAAGAGGTTTACTACAACTGTGATACCTTACCTTATAGGTGCCGAGGTGTTCGACGACGCAGGGCAGGCTGGCGTCGCGGCCGAGCGCGACCGTCACGTTGGGGATGGGCTCAGCGAAGCGCGGTTCCTCCGTCAGTACTGATAAATAGACACAAAGATAGTGGAACTTTACAAGGTTTAGTCAGTATTAGTTAAAGCTCCAGCGACACTTCATTATGCGTTGCTACTTTGTTATGCTTGAATTTTTTTACTTAAATAAGAGTTACAAATAAACTGTAAATGTCATCTACTTTTGTGGCAGTGTCGGTCTTTAAACTCCCGGTAATATTATCAATAAAGTGGTAAATCAAAGGGCGGTGAGTGTTTAAGGGGGCCGCGTAGACGTCCTTTATTTAGCGACTTGACAAAGTTGAGCTGATGTCGCTAAGTAACGGCCCGCTCTGTAAGCGATATCGTCCTTAATGACGCTCGGGCTGCGGTTCGCGCGCGGTCTTCTCTTCTTATTGTTTTCTTTAAGAATATGTCCTTAAATATATTCTACTGTTACTCAAGACAAAGTTATAGTTTATTTGGACTACAAGTTGCGAACATTTGTTAAAGTGATAGGAGTTTGAGAGCTAGTAATATTGTTCAAACATGGACCCATGTTAATAATTACAGGAATTGACGAACTCATCCGCACAGGTCTGAGGGCGCCACCGCCGCGGGCCGCCACATCATGCCCCTCGTAATTATAGCGTTGTTCATATTTTTTCTAACGTTGAAAAGTTTCCTTCAGGTGTAATGAAAGAACATTTTGGCGAATTTCTTTTCAAAGAACACGATCTCTATTGTGCTCGGCCGCTCTTCGGGAATTGATTACTTCCAAAGTTATCTCGCGGACTCGAGATTTTTCTTATTTACAATTTTTAGTGACTAATGAGCTATGCAATGATTAAAGCATCGAAAATAATTACGAGTAAGAAAAAGGTATATTAAAATATTAACAAATATCTGATTTAGCGAGCTCGCGGCCTCACAAATCCTATTATCCGCGCTTCAAGTGCTGACATTAGTAGATGTGAAACCGTTATACGTGTTGCAGGAATGGACAGATTTGAAGCAAAAACAAAGCAATTTTGATCAATCAATATGAAAGTAACCACATTAAACGAAAGGTTAATACAATAAGCATCGAGGGAACAAATAGAGATGTATTTGAGGCACAGTGATGTAAGTTTGAGCAGAAATAGCGCCTGTACTTGAGCAGATCGCCGCCGCAAACAAGTTGGCAGCGATTGTGCGCAGACACGCGGCTGCAGATGTGAGAAGCGAGATTTAATTATACGAAGTTCGAAACCCTTTAAAATATTGTCTTCATTAAGATTCTGCGCCCTTTGAGGTCGCTTTTATTTGAAAAGTTTTGTTGTAATTTGGGAAAGTTAGTTAGCCTATTAACAGTTTCATTTATGATGTTCATCGCCTCGCGGCTCGACGAGGAGCCGATGTTCTCGACGGGTTTACAATAACGGAACTCGAAGCAGGCCTTACACTACGATGGAAATTCCGAACAAGTACTGCCGTAGGATTACAAACTAATTTATAAGAACTCATTAAATTCGCAAATGTACACGGTCCCTAAATAATGAAGAAATCAAAACTTATTAATTAGTAATAGGAACGCGGAAGTCATTTTAAAGAATAATAAAACGGCAGGAACAGTAAAGTTTCACTTTCTTAATTGACGAAGTAACCTTACTAGAGTTTAATTGTAGTATGTTGAGTGTCGCGCGCACAACGTGACTGAGCTTACCTTGGCAGATGATCGTAATGATCTGTATGATGCTTATAGCAAAGCTCTTGAAGGAGCCCCGTCGAAAGCTCATGGTCACATCAGCTCTGAGCCGCTTCACTCTCACATTCTCTTATCCGGCTCTGTTCTCTGCTACGCACTGTACCGGATGTTCTGACAATTTCATTGTCGTCGTTTACAATCTGTAACAAGACAGAAGTAACTTAAGAGTTAGCTAATTAAAATTGCAATGCAGTGTAGTTTGTGGGTAGAATTATTCTATGTTATATTTAAAATTTACTTTCAGACTTTTTATCGATTTGCCGATATCAAGTATTCATATTTTATAATTTTATATGACGCAAACACAGTAATAAACTGTGCCATTTGAACTGAATTTACTAGTTAATTGTCTGCAAAGTTTGACGTTGAGATATTGTTGATTGTCGCTGAGCAATAGTTCGCCGATCGCACAGACTCCGCTCTCATCTAAATTCGTCGGTTGCATTGCTTCAATCGATACTATTGTACATTTCTAGATAAATTTGATGCTTTATTTACAGATTGTTAGGCTTTATAATACACATACATGATATTTAAGAGTAACAAAGGATGTTCTAAGATGTGAAAGGTGACTCATTTCTCGCCGCATTTTTAAGTGTAGATTTGCTACGTAAAATGTACACTTGGAAACTATCACGTGACCAATAACTCTGAGTGCGATAGTTAGAGACGCAAATAATCTGTGTGTTGCATACAAGTGCAATTATTAGCGAGTACGGCGGTCGTGATAGACAAAGAAGCGTGCAGGGTAGAAATGGCGACATTTACACGCTCGGTTTTCTTGTGTGTCGACACGTTAGTAACGCGCCGTCTATTTGGCTGATGACGCCCCGGCGTGCTCCATTTTACCTGGCGCTACCGCGCGCGGGCGCGGGGCGAGGCTCTCTATTGTTGATACAGACACATGTGAGGTACAAGTATTTTCGTGCGCTTAGCGATTGCTATCTTTGCTTTTTTCTTTTGTTAAAGTTCTAATTGAAATGCCACATGTGGTCATCGTAAAATATCGGCGGACTGTTTGATTACATTCGTTTAGTAAATTGTTCTGTTAACTATTGGCGTTCTCGTCTTCAGTGCTGGTGCAATTGAGGGCAAGCGAGGTCTATAAGAAAAGATTAACACTGTGAACTCTAACACTGTCTCATTTAAAAATAATGAATAAATATTGTATATCACTTTGTATTGAATTTGATATTGGAATGTGAACAGTAAATGCTAGTGAATACAAAGATAAGTATCAAATCAAATCTATCTAAAAAAAAAGTACTCAATTACTTCAACGGTAAT
>JAODUI010000029.1:202937-215208 GCA_027563995.1 Papilio gigon
CAACATTCAGAATAAATTTAAAAACACAACTAAATACTACCAATTACTTTAAAGTCTTCCTCTAATACGAAATATCTATCGCGGCGCTAATTAATAATTACTAGTTTGCATCTTTGTATTCGTTTGTGGCGAGCAATCGTTTCTCATCTCTGAAGTTCTGAAAGGCAAATACAACGTGCTGTTGGCTTCCGTTATCTATTTTTGGAACTGAAAACCGTGTTATACTAACGGTGTTATTTTAGCAATGAACATGTAACGTACTGAAACGAAAAATTTTTGGTTGTATTATAGACGTGTTTGTTAAAAAAAATCTGTTCAAAGTTAGCATTTTCAAAATGTTTTTTCTATTTCTACCTCAGAAAAATGTTAAAACCTCGTCAAATAACTTTTTACAGTTTACAGTTGTAGTTATTTTTTATATTTGTGGCGCATCACACTCTTTCCACTCAAGCATTCCAGTTAGCATTTATGTGATACCGAGTTGCACATTATTTCCGAACTTAGCTGCATCATTCATGCCTGCACTTAAACAGTACCTAACAGAGCAGAGTAGTAACTGAACTGCTTCGACTAGAAATTATGGTCATATTTGCCTCTTAGTTAATATCCATTGAAGGTTTCCCTTCAGACAGTATCAGTATTCTCATGCATAAACTGACTTGTATTGGGTACGTATCGGTATTATGGTTAGGTGCGGAGAATAATATAGATCGATGGTGCACGTGAGAGTGTATGACCGTTGCAAAGCGATAACTTCAAGGGACGACCTCTTCATTCAAATGTTAATTGTCTTAGATTATGCCTATTGATATTACAAGGAACTACATTCAACCTTTACAATTAAGCTAGGTCGAGGAGAATATAAAATATTCCGCACAAGTTTATACAAACGTTAGACAAGCCCATCCTTTACATATCACGTTAAGCATTAGCCCAACGTCATATTAAAGCTTCATAGTAACTTCTCATAGTCCCGATACTTGTTCTTAACAACAGTGTGAGCGGTTTGGCCGCCGGCCAAAACTTACCAGGAGCAGCAGGCTTGTGCGGTCAATTTGTTACAAGCAAATTCAATGATGTCTCGGAGTCTATTTGCAATAAAGGTCGAAGTGCTAACATACTCAACTGTACGATGAATTAGAAAACTTGTAGAATTTTGACACGCTTAGTATAAAATAAAGATGTCAATGTGTGTCAATGCAAGTTTGACGGTAGGAGTATGAAACGAATACGTGCACGGTGCATTAATTAAAGCTAAGTGGGACGCAGACAATGGCATTATTCAATAAAATCCGTTGTTGTGGTTAAAGTAATGCTACAATATGCCGCGCTGCGCCCCGCTACGCCGCGCTACGCTGTGCTACGCTGCGCTACGCCGGCCGGCCCGCGGGGATTACCCGGCTGTAAGTTATTTCCATTAATACGGTTTAATGCAGATCACATCGAGTACATATTTTACAGTGTACAGGTAACACTTAGCGCATTTAAATTAATATTGAAATCGCAAAATAGCTTCGTGAGGCTGCGTCAGTTCGGCGAATAAAGTGTGGCACTCTTAATTTTATTTCAACATTCCAACAATGAGTATAAACTCAGACTTCCTAACATGTACTTGTGCTGCTTGTGCTTATAGCAAAATATGTTTTTTGTGTCACATTTCTAAAGATAGCTTCATTCGTGGGCGTTATTGATTTTTCTCAGGAAAAGCATATTTTATAGAACAAAGATAACTGAACAGAATTTTATGAACAAAAACCAATATTTGAATTCGAAATCAACTTTCTGAAACTAGTTTCAGATAATATTTATCTCCTATCTGCGAAACAATATCGCTCCGGACTCGAATTTTACAACCTCGGCGCTCGTTACTTGGGCTATTAAAAATATTCCGTTAAACCGTGCTTCTGTCAACTTATTAACATCACAATTATTGTTACCTACAATTGTGTGATTATAGAGATCAGAACAAAATAATTTATATCACAATTAAAGTTTCTATAATGTTCCAGCGTTGTCATAAACCAACATGAACCTTATAATTGGCGTAATTTTGAAACTATAGGATAAACTAAAATACTACAATTGGTTGCTCTGTGCTCCGGTAAACGAGAAGGATAGAATGACGCTTCGCTCGTATAGATCGGTTCAGTCGTGTGCGCTCTTAGTGCGGGCCGGCACACAGGAACTTGCGTACAAACTGTTAATTTATTGTGTACTCATTGCTTAAAAAACATTATTTGTTTTTCTCATAGTCGTAAAATTTAAAATTAGAGGATGTGAAAGGAAAACCATTTTATATTCAGAAGATTCGATTGGCGCTCTAAAGGCGAAGCTACTATTGACTCGGATTGGAATTTAAAACATATCGATTGCGGCGCGAGGGGGCGCGGGGAGCGCCCAGATGAAATATTAAACGGCGCGTTTTTTTCCAATTGCCCGCCCGACGAGCAGCTGAGGCGGTTGTAAAAATGATACGTGACTCGAACGAATGGAGTTACACCAAGTGAGTACTCTCGCCTAAGGAGTGAGTAATAACAAAAACATGGCAATCATTTTATTTACATTTATATCATAAATAAATTCGTCAAGAAAATATAAAGTAAGTGAATATAAACTGTTAAGTTACTGTAACCTTAATTTCCTACGAGCTGAGGCCGCTCAGTTATTTCCTATCATTTGCATGCGCCGCGTCACCATTGGATCGAATTTTATCAAAATGATCCGATGACGAGTGCGACCACAGTTATTTACATTGAAATGTTGGTAGTTGTAATAAAAACGGCATTACAAAGTATTATCGCGTTCGGTCGCGGCGCCGCCGTCAGCGCACAAAACTGATCATATTTCGTTTTAAATGCATTGCATGCAGACATTACTGGAATCACGGCGGCGTGCGTTGCGGTGTCCATTTATAAAGGCAATCCGATTACACTGGCCGCGTGCGTATGAAATTCTTAACTTAACATTAGTTCAATTCTTTCACAGTACAGATCGTGTTCAGGATTTTTTATTTCAGTTATAAATTCTTATTCATATATTAAATCCAGCTAAAGCAGTAAGATCTTGTTTGGTTCTCCTTTCTGAGCTTGATCTTTATGATATTTTGAATAGAGTTGTATATAAATAAATACGTTACTTCCAGGTTAAAGTCGCTGAGGAGGAGGAGGCTGGACTGCGAACTCATCCCGCGCACATCCGGACTCAGTTGCAAGTACCGCACGTGACTACGACGTGACATCGTTAGATGAATCATTAAAATGATGTATTTTTCGCTGGCTATCTGTTACACGATCCGTTGCGATCGTTCATTTCTTGTTTATTTCTTTTTCCCCAGTCACTTTTATTCCACACTTTAGTGTCTACCTCAATCCAGCCACTCTCTTCCCTTGCATCCGAATTTACGAAGTACACTCGTATTCTGTTTTGAGCCCTATTCTCTAAAACGTACAGTGCTTTTTACGTTAATTGTAAAATTTCTGTAAAGTTTTTGCTTTTTATTGCGACGACGGAATATGATGCAGAAATGTAAAATGTAAGGACAATTGAGTGGCGAGGGAAGCGCAAATGTGTAGCGCGGACTAGTCTTTGTCTTCGCCGTCAAATATTTTTTTTCTCTCCGCACAGTGCTCTTTTTAGGATTTGCTGTAGTGAAGCGCGGTTGTACTCTTCATTTCTTTCAACGTGAGGTTTATTTGACTCATGCGACGAGGCGATGCGCGTTTCTTACTTCGCTTCCGGTTCGCTTGTCGTGTGCGATATAATGTTACCTGTGTAACTAGTTAATTAAAGTCTCGTATGTTTTGCTTCAACTCGATGGTTTGGTTGAAAAGTGACAGCTTTCGGTAGAATACAGAATACAGATAGGTATCATTGTGACTCTGTTTAGGATGTCGGTAGTACAAATTAATACTATTCAACATTTATTCAAGTAAATTTTCTCTGGACACGTCAACGTTAATTAAAGTAAAATCCCACTAAATTTAGTATTGCCTTAAGCTCAATCTCAGTACATTAAAGAGCATTACCACATTGATACAAGAACACAAATGAAGCTGGGAGTTAAAACGTTACGTTTGGAGAGAGTTTAATACAATTTTCTCGGATGCAACATCGTCTTTGTTAGTTTGACTGGAAACTTGGCTTTGTTTCGGAAATTTTGTCTACAAACAAGCTCGTCGGAGTTTGTGATATGGTAAACTTGTGCAATAAATGCTCCGATAACCAACATCTGAAGTACGGACGAAATAATATACATTTCTCTACCTTGATATTTACATATCCTTTACCTGCCTATTCTCATTGTTTTCATTTATGCTAGAAGTTTAAAAAAAAAGCCAAGTTTTTTCTATTCTATGATCTGATTACTGAAAATCATGTGTTATAAATATGTTTACTTCAAAACTTTATTTCAAATTGATGATATAGGAGCGCGTCTCAACGTCACTTAAAATTTTGTAATCCACCGTTTGTACTGGTACGATAGACTAGATGTTGAACTCTACTGTACTCACTATACTGGACTATAATTATAATAATAACACAACGTGACAATCACTATACTCGTCCGGAATCCAAGAGCGCCACATCCGTAGCGCATCTGCGTTTCATAATCAAAGTCAAAAGGCAACCATATCCATATCTTTTTTACAATAATTCTGCATTTTCGCCACACCGGAAATGAGGGCGATAACACTTTACATGTGCAACATGAACTTTACTGATACTACGTGTGTGTGGGTGGCGCACAGAATACTATTATAATTCTCGATGGTAACAATTCAAGCGAGTGTCGGAGCGTATTGTTCCTCGGGGATAAGCGCAGCGGCCAAGCAAGACGCACGGCGACTGTCCGCAACAGATTTATGGTTAAAACTGTATTTACAGCTTATGAGATAGTTTATGGTCCCGACGGGCGCGCGCCGCGCTCTCTGGACACGGTCATGTCAATCTACTATCTATGCAGCAATTTCATTAAAACACATCCCCTAAACTTGGCGGACACTAACCTGAAAGTAGGAACTGCGATATCGTGCATGGATCTGTTTTAACAGGTCGAAAGGTATGAAAGTAAACAAAATTGTTACTAATCTGACCCACTAATCTTATTTTTTATTCAACAGTATTAAATTGATTTACTTTATAAAGCCAGGACTGATGCCACAGTCAAGTCAAACAGTAACGATCTGTCGAATGACCAACAATATCCAATAATTTAGAAAACATAAACGGCGCACCAAATATTCATTTAGCGAGTGTGTCGTTCCGCTCGGGGTGACGTTGGATAAAGAGTAAATATTTCGGTGGACTGCATCAAAGTGGACGATAAGCCTCGGATCCAATATCGGCAGCAAACAAAGGTTTACAAGAGTTTAGGCCACGCCCACGCCCACGCTGCTCGCTGCATATTCATCGCGCCCCGCACTCGACACTGTAGCTACGGACTCCGCTGCTTTTGTAGCGTGGATGTGTGTACGAAAAACTTATTGTTCCTTTCTAATTATAGATAAATTACTTATTTCATTATCATTCTTGTGACATATAATTTTCTACCAATATTTGTATGAGGACTGAGATGTAGAAGGATGTATGAGGAGTTCTCGTGTCGTAAGTTGAACAAATAAAACAAGTAACATGGAATAATACCAAAATACATATTTTTAATCTATGTACCTCATGTAACTCATTACATCTTTCGTTATGCTGTAATAAAAGACACTATTTTTAAAAAGTTGGTGAAAAAAAATCATTTGATATAAAATGTTTTGTTTTAAATTAGTTGGCTCGTAGTGTACGTGTATCGCATCGCGCCCGTCCGTCGGCGGCGGCGGCGGCGGCGGGCGGCGGCCTGTGTCCCGAACATTTTCACCTCGCTTTAAATTTACATAACACCTTCACAAGCTCACTATAAAATGCTCTGAAGTTTGCTGTCAAAATTTAATTCGGATCATAAAACATAATAGATATAGCAGGTGTTCGATACAGTTGCGCCGAAGGTTTCGACATTTTGAATTTAGTAGGACTGCTTATCTTATATGGTAAAATTTAGATAGAGGATCGCGACTCATCTTTATGAATCCCTCGTCGGTACGGCAGGACGTTGAAGCTCGTGGCAGCTGGGACAGCGAGTCGGCGGTTTGTTTAATTTTTACATTAAAAGATTTCGTCCGATAAATTAACATTTAATGCATTATTACAATAATTCGGTTTCGAAGACATATCACACTATACAAATATTTGTATTTGGTAGTCCAAGGCCCCACCGCGTTCGCTCTTCAGTTTAATGTTGGCGAAAGTGGAGCCGACGCCGCCGGCGGTCACCGTCGCCTTCGCTTTCGAGTTGAGGGTGTCTATGGCTGTTATGCCCTGCCAAACATGCATTAATTCGATTAGGTACTTTTAAATAAACTGAATAATAAATGTAGTTGAAAACGACTAAATGGGCGAGGCTCTTCTATCTCTGTGCCAAATTTCAATTAAATCCGTTTAGCTATTTTGGTGATATATAATAACAAACATTCATACATACAAAATTACACATTATAGTAGTAAGAAGATTTCTATCATTTACCTGTAGAATAACAATGTAAGTATATAGTCTAAAAACATATTGATTTACCACAAAAACTTACCTTTATAACTTTAGGACTAGTTTCATTTGTGTAAAATACATTCTTCGTCCTCACTTTGAGTGGTACCGCAGACAGTTTAACATTTTTTACTAACGCCAACGAACCATTCACGCTTGTACCCAAATTGAGGTGATCAGTGTTGACACATCCAATGAAAATGACACTGAACACTACCACAGCTACTGTCAAAGGCGACATTTTTAGAAAATATTGGGAAGCAAAGTAACAAATGCGTTAGCGGAGGAGCGTCTAGTACTGACGCAGGAATACTGTGTATTTTATAGCGAAGCGAACTTCGATATGTGAAGTGCTTCTGTGAATCACAATGTCCGATCTTATCATGACACAGCTGTATCTATCGTCAATGATATTTCTCAAAAGCAAACATTATAAATAATCTCTGATAAAAACTGTTGCATAAATGCATGATGACTTCATCTACGGTTTTTTTTCTATTTCAATAATTAACCTCTTTAATGGAAATGTTGCTCTGAAACGGCAAGTTAATGAACGCAATGTTTTCTATTGTTTAGTTACTTGAACTGCGAAGGAATGCAGAACAATTGAGTTGCTTCACGTTGATGTTAACAATAAACTAACTCTTTACTCTTTTGGCCAATTAAATTATAATGAAATTTAAACTTAATTTAATTTAACGTAATTGATATTTTGTATTTCGTTACTATTTGAGAATTAGCGAAACTTCTTCGAATAATTCAATGGGATTTACGTTCAGTATTATTATTACTTTACCTTTGAAGGAATAATAACATTGTTTGTCATTAATTGAGAAATAATAATTGTTTATTTCATATGCCAACGGACACGGTTTTATCAACGTTGTTGTATGATAACGATAACTACTATTTAATCGCGCCGGTCCGCTCTTTACTAACCACTATTTTGAAACTTGTAATGAAACACGGTGCTCCTGTACTTGTGACAAAACAAAATCTTAAGAAGGTAATAATCTCACCTAAAGATGCTGAATCGAATAAAAAAACAAATAAAAGAGGTAACGCTATTATCCATAAAATATGGCGACGTAAAATATTGCCGTGAGAAATTGTTTGGTGCTCTGTAGCGGCTATGAAATATATTCAGAAGTAAATAGTCCGCGCCACAAAGAGATACATTCGCCGCGAGATGGATCCAGTGTACAGCGCGCCACGCAGCGCGGTCATTACTTTTGTTTTACGACGCGATAACGTGTCAGCACTTTATAACAAAACTTTTAGTGACGCCGTACATCGTTTTAATAATGAATTGTGAACGAAACTTTGCCACGTATCCACAACTTTTCTAATGGAATTTTATCGGCTCCATTCCGAGCACATTCGCTGTATAGTTCTATCAAAAACTGTGCATTTTTTATAGAATCTTAGAAATCTTCCCACATCGGCATAAAAAAATTGAGAATTACCATTTGTAATTCTTATACTGGTGAAAATTCAACTTTAAAAAGTGAAGCAAAACTTATCAGTGTTTATTACAGTTTCAAGTACGGGCCAAAGTCTTCTTACTGGAGAACTAAGTTTACAGTTAACCGAGGTAATCTTAGACGTGGTTTTCTCAGCAGGATGGCGGGATGTGTCCGCGTGTGTCCGCGCGGGCCTGCGATGAATTCTAACGTTATCATATAAATAAGGATTTAAGAGGGCATCAGAATAAATTCCCGCGAGACACCGCCAGAGCTCACAGTATTATTTTACGTGCAATTTGTTTGTTTTTATTGCGTTCGTTGCCCGAGCTCCTCCGGCATTAATATTACAACGCTACGGTGCCTGTGAAATTCGATATTTTTCATTTCTCCCCGCACTTTTTTGCTATTGAGTATGCTAAGATTGCTTAGCATTTTCCCTCAGCCACTTCGCGCCCCGCCTCCTTGCTCGCTGTCATCGATATACAATATGTATTATAAAAAAAAACGACTTTATTGTATAATTAAATAGAAAAATTAAATAATGATGTTACATTTATACAAATTAACCATAATTCTAATTTCGTTGTAACAATAAAACCTTTATGTTATTTCCGGAGTAACCGAAATCTCTTCATTTCCTCGTTATGAGACCTTCAATATGACATTTGATCGTAATATACTTAGAAAGGGTGTAGGAAAGAGGGTTCATAACAAAAACATGGCGTGATCGCGCCAACTTTCGCTCTTCGGCAGCGCCAACTGAAGTTACGCATAATTAAATAGTGATTAGGGCTTTCCGGGAGCGTTCGCACTGCGCTACTCGCATGTCTAGCTCGACAAAGATTTTAGTAAAATTATAAAAAGTAATTAAATGAACGGTCATAAGCGTGTATGAGTGCTGTATATGCCAAACACAAGAAGCATCTATAAGTAGGCCAGGGTCGTCAGGTTTGATTTTGAATAATAGTAACGTTTGTATAACGATGCAGAACAAAATAGCTCCAAGTGGCGTTACTCTATAAAATTTCCAGTACATTGAGAATTTCGCTAATGATGTCATTTAATGGCGTTCTGAATCTTTTAAAATCAAACGTATAGATATTGTAATAATGATAAACATTGGTTTTTAAAATAACTTCTTTGTCAGCGACCCAGTGTGAGCACTTACTTCACGATATGAAAATTACGGCATGAGTTTACGGTTTTCGCATTAACCCGTAAAATAAGAGCTAATTGGCAAACCGGCACATAATGTAGCACCGACGGAGGTATTACATCATGTACTATATACCAGAGATGTATAGATTTATTCAACTCGACTGATGGACGTATGTACGTATCGATCGTTTAATCAAACGATAATGTTTTTATATTGGCAAGTAATATTGCAATGTCCAATAAAAACATGGAAAATCGCAACTTAATAAAATGTTTGTATCCCCGTGAGTATCGACTAAACGGCGTAATAGGTTCGGAGCGGAGGGCCAATGAAGTGCTCTACGGTTAGCCGAGCGCACTCGCCGGAAGGGCCCTCGACTGCCGCTCTCCACCGACATCGCCCAATAATAGCAATGACCCGAAATAATCAAGTCAAATCTAAGTCTTTCTGTTTTAATTCATTATTCGAGGCATTTAGAAATAAATGCATTTCTTTGTAAGGTGAATTAAAAAAAACAAAAGAGGAGTGAGGTAAGTTCAATGAAGTAATTCAAGTAGATGTCCAGTCCGCAATAAAGATAAGACGGGGCTTATTAAAGAAGAACAGCAGCAAGTAAACAAGTGAGTACCCGATAACTATCTTGGTTGAGACAAAGCCAGTCGCTAACAAAAGCAGGCCGTATCGTTTTTTTATCCTGAAAACATCACAACGCCAGTAGCGACGTAAGTTACAATTTTGGAGCGAATATTACTTTTTTTAATTGCAATTGTATACTGCCAATTTATATATGTGCAAAACTGTTTCACTCACAACTGTTTAATGGTTACTTAAAATGATTACGTGCATGTTTCTAACACTAAACACACCCTGAGGGAAAACCTCGGTGAATATTAACGTGACTCGTAGTGTGGGAGACAAAAAAGCAACTTACACGTCACTTGGTTATTGCTAAATCAAACTAAGCGGGTTTTGTGTTTTCATATAGTTGATTTATTTGACTCACGTTCACAGTCACTAAGCGAGACTTACTGTCCATGTATTGCGAGGCATGTACTCTAATCATAGGCTGTAAATTAAAATCCATATACAAAAACGTAATAACAATCCAGTAAAGACAATCGACACTCTGTACATAGTGGTTACATAGTCCGGGTCGTCTACTGGCGCAGCAATAAGCGATTAACTGTTAACAAGAGGCTTGTAAATTAAGCTAAATTGATTACAACTTAACGCTATTGTGAAGGTTCTCGCTACATCTCTTGCGCCACGGAGCTGCGGCGTTGAAGCCTCCGTGCGCCTCTCAAGTTCACAATAGGTGGCGCTGTCACCCGCAGCCGCTGCTCTTTACAACTTAAAACAATAATACCGACCAGGTTCCATTCGAGCGACAGAGCTGTATCGCTGCTTCCAAATGTTATTGTTTATAATTAAATACTTGTTTCAGTGGCTTTATTAAACAAATATTGTTTCATTCAATTCGTCATAACTGAATGATTGATCTATCTTCAGATTGAAGATCGGACCAAGCAATCAGTCGTAGTGAATATTCGCTTGTTCGTGTATGTGTTAAATAAATCATAGCTTATTAAGTAGTACATAAATGATCAGAGGAACGAAGAGCGGTAATTCACGGGGATTCATTTTGCAATCCATCATTAAAATAGGTTATATTTCAATGTGTTGAGGCTCGTTTTAAATCTTCCACCGTCGCTTTGCTGTGATCCGCGTGGAATGCCCTAATTAACTTTGAACACAAGACTTCTTTTCACCCCGCGGGAAAACGCTGCTCGTAATTTTTCTATGCCGATTTCTTTTGCCAGCATTATATTATTTTTTTATAAATTAAATTGTATGGACCCATATTTCCTTTTTTAATTCATTGAGGTTAATTTAACTTTCTAATGATTTATTATTCATTTGACATCCTAGTTAGACGGAATGCTAAATAAATAGTAACTAAGGTATGACATAATGTTAATTAAAAAAAAATGTTTTACGAAGGCATCGATCGTCTGGGTTCATGGCTGCAACGTACTGTAACTTCTTGTCCATACAATTGAACCAACTGCGTCAGTTTAGTTTGAAACATGAAAATAAAACGGGCAGCCAACTCAGCAGACTATGAATTTAAAAACAAATATTGATTTTGCAACAAAAACGCGCCCTGGCAGAATTTGTACCCTTTGTTTAGCGCCTTTTACAGCTGGATACGTGCGGGTCATCTCTATGCAGATCGGCGATCTCATTTCGCAGTCGCACTATGAATATTGGCTGCTGTTTTATTTATGTCCCAGTCTAGACCAAACGTGAACATACCAATTAAACTATATGACCGAAAAGATCTCTCCATATGCATGTTTTTGTTCTGACATTGTGATATATTGAGATAATACATTGCATATTTAAATCGAATGGAAACATTCAGATAACGTTATAAATGTTGCTAGTGGTCGCAGATCGTGCGGGATTCGAACAGATTACAGAATTAAAAAAAAAAGTAATGTAATTATGATGAAAATTGCTTTGTGCCCTTCTTATCATTCACTTCAACTTCAACTGTGTATAAAGTGTTCGCTTCACATATTTATAAATTGATATGTCTTACTTCAAAACATATGTTCGTAATCCCATCTGATTTACTAAAGTCAAGCGAGTGACACAGTTGTTGAGAATTTTACGTCCGCCTTCAGAATGAACTATCGTTAAACTAGAATGTCAAATATACACAGCTAACTCAAAATCATACTTTGTCAAGGAGTGACTACAAAAAAATTGACACGACCAAAAATAAATAAAGCTAAAAAGTATACAAACAAAATGTTTTTCAGGCAGGCGGGTGGGTAGGTAAAATGTTGTAACAAGTTGAGTTGCGGAGCAATCTCAACTTGTCAGTGTCGTCAATCAGCCGCGAGGGGTCGCGGGGGGACGCGCGGGCACACAAAAACAACCGGCGAACAATTGGAAAGTGAAAAAAGGAATTGCTGTATTTGTTTCGTCATTCTACTGATTTGTTAAACAAGTTCGCAGGTGTAATGGAATGAACGCGGCGTGCCCGGCCCG
>JAODUI010000029.1:215314-235093 GCA_027563995.1 Papilio gigon
TCGATATATGCTCTCGTGGTCTACGCTAATGAAATTTTCCTTTGTTGATTTCACAAGGCTTTATCAAATAATAAAGTGCACCTGGGTCCGGGCTATGAATCCCGCCCGCGCCGCCAGGGGGCACCGGGGTACATCAAATATTTAACACATTCATATCGCTTATACACTTTTTATCACATTCTCGTTCATAGTTATTTTTTTGTCTTACGTCAGGTTGTGTGGTAGAGTAGTTTTAGTTTGTACATACAATCAGACTGAGACCAAATGAGGCAGTGAAGAGATATACGAGACATGTACCTGCGCGGCGAAATATTAATCTAACTAACATCAATTAATCATTGCACAACTAGATACAAATTGCAGAATGCTCTCTACGTCAGTGTGACTTGCAAGCCAACGAGAAATATTGAGTGAAGCTCACAGAATTCGTAGTGGAAAGTTATTCTTACAAAAAGTTTTAAGTGGCCGAGCACAGAGCAGGCTCCAGCAAGGCGAGCGAGGCGAGCGAGGAGCGCGTGCACTTCTCACAGTTGGACTTGGAGTTGAATAACAATTGTAAGTTGTCACTTAACCCTACTTTCGACGCCGGCGTTTTGCTTTTAAACTTATCTTGTTTGTTATCCAAAGACTACTACAGATATCTTGCACTTCGCAAAATAAGCGCGTATCTTAAAAATGTTTTATTCAGTTACAAAGATAAAAGGCACGACTTTGTGTCACAATAAAATATTTAAAATATTCGTTAACCCACGCGTCGTTCTAATTGTCATTCAATTTAAAAACGAGTCGCAATGCAAGCTCCTGTTAATCAAACTTCAGCTACAAATAATTTTAATTGACCGCAAACATAATTTTATTCAAACCTAATATATTATTTATCAAACAAACCCCTGAAGTAATTACACCCGCACCAAGTAGAGCGACTAAAAATAATTGCCAGCTTTTAGGTAGCTCCATCGTATAGTTACTGAAATATAAAGTTAATTTACCGAAGACGAGCTCTCTCTAATGACAACCCCACTCGTTCCCTCGGAATAATTTTTCCCTCTTCCCGCAAACCATTATGTATTCATGAGGCGCGCGTCGTAACACACAAATATGTCGCTAACTACACCAATTATAACGCAACGAGCTCCAACAATTTGCGTGCGAGCCGTGTGCTGTTTTAAAAAACATCTAGTACAAGTCTGCGGATTAACATTTCTCACTTCACCTTCCTACGTGTGTAAACTAACTTCCGAGGTAATTACAGACATTGAGTGAGGCTGCTGCCGGGAGACTTACTGAGACCGACATTATGTGACGCTCATTTGTTTTAAATTATATTATGAAAAAATAGACATCTTTCCTTAGGTTCACTGAGTTTTCCTTCACGTCTGGTTTAAGTATGTCTGCAGTCT
The DNA here is from genome assembly GCA_027563995.1 of Papilio gigon. NCBI lineage: Eukaryota > Metazoa > Arthropoda > Insecta > Lepidoptera > Papilionidae > Papilio > Papilio gigon. The sequence continues at coordinate 216,715 of JAODUI010000029.1, forward strand.
CGGATGTAACAATCTTCTAATTGTCACTGCAAATACTTCAACAAGTGCAATAGGAGAGTGGTGTGTTCCTACGGTAAGTATGGATCAGCCTGTAAGTGGGAATCCTCCTCCGCGGTGGCTTTCCCGCTGCGAAGTGCGAAGCAATCTGCTTAATATTAAATGTTACTGCCTAAGTTGGCGCCTGTGCCGACACTAGCTTTCACACTTAAAAACTTTCAAACGACCTCATCTTAAATATTCCATCAATGCAAAATGTACTTTAACAGAGAATTTCTACGGTTTATAGTCTGAAAATGTTTTTAAAAAAGGGTTCAGAGCTTCTAACGCGTAAAACCGTCTGAATTAGACATGTGTTGAAAGCACTACACTTAATAGAGGGCTATATTTTAAAATACATCATTTAAGTGCAGCCGCGTTGTCCATACAATGTTGATATATCGATAATTGCCTACAAGTAATTAGCTATAATGTTAACTGAAAACTAAGTGATCTAACCTCAGAAGCCAGTACTTGGAGCAGCCCGGTGGCGGCAGGAGGAAAAACATTTTTAAAAATAATTGTGTCCAATCTAAATGGAGTTATAAATTCATGAGTTTTTAATGTAATTCACAAGAAGAGGTATTCAGAGATGTTTAAATAATAATTTGCCAGTTCGCTGCGTCACTTTTTTGGTATCATTCAAAGGTTCTTGCCTTTCATAATTATTCAGCGGTTCTCAAATTTTCCGGCTCGAACTAATTAGGCGGGTCGAGAGTAGCACGCCGAGGCTCGGCCGCGTGTGTGCGGGGACGTGTCTACATTTTAAAAGTATTCACACGCTGAAAACTACATGTTACAAAACCTTACACATTTTATGTTCTGAAAAGATAGTGAATTTGTCGAACGTGTAATGTCCTTCCTGTAAAGAACAAATTGTTCGGGCCTCGAACATTACACTGAATGTCGATGTTGTTTAACGTTTTTGTTATCCTTTTCTTTAAATTATATATTCTACTAGTATAATATATAATACTAGTAGTAATAATAGAGGTCACGTTTTGTTTTTTTGGGATATACAAAATTTGAAATAGTTGAAATTCTCTCGTGTAGATTAAGACGTGTAAGTCCAGCACGCGAGTGTTTCGGCTCGATTTGTTAAATAATATATTCATGGTCCCAAAGGTGAACAAAAGCAGGAATTAAAACGATTAAGGTATCCAGTCGGATTCCAAGGGATCATAAAGAGAGGGTCGAGGGGGCGCCGGCGCGCCGGTGTTTGCATCTCATAAGATACCATGCATAGGGAATGAGACTGGCCGACTGGGAATTTAAAGGCTTTAAGATATTTAAAAGTGATAAAAACAAAATTTTAAACTATAAAATAGTATACAAGAAAATTGTAAAAATTCCTGAATAAAATGCGAAGGACATAGACATAGTTCTCCGCGTGGTGATTTTACCGCTTAATTTAAATCAGGCTTTCCGGTTCTTGCGCCAATTCCTCTCAAATATTGCTCCCGTCAACAATGTCAGAAAACAATACGGCACATTAAATCAGACACGCCAAAACGGAATTTAATTTGCGTCACATAAACGATCTGTGAATACATCGCTGAGCTTGGTTTTAAGAATATCCACTCGTATCGTGTTATATCAGCGGAAATATAATATTAAACGCGAAATGAAATTGTATCAACATTATAGCCGTTGGAACGCTATCGCCGTAAGCCCTTCAGCCCTGCCAGCCGCCGCCTTACAAAACGTAATTAGGAAGCTTTACGCGCTGTTGGCAATAACGTTTACATTTGTTAACAACGACAAGATACTATAATAGTTTTGTTTCGCTTGCTCCACGGCAATTTGTACAAGAGTGCGAGCGAGGCCTGTGTGTGGCTTGAGACCATCGCCGTGAACATACTTTCTATTGCCGTAGATTTTAAAAAGGCTCATATTATTTAAGCGACGTGAACGGTGTATGTTACATCGAAAGAACTGTGGAATACCACTCGAATAGAAATTTATTTTTGCGTCGGTGTTACTGCGATATTTTATATTTATTGTAGACGCCATGTTTATTACATGACAAGTTAAGGCTGTACTGAAAACAGCATCTACGAAACTTTGTCAGCGACGCTCAAATTGCTAATTAATTAAAGTGGCTTCCAGAAACATGCTGAGTTAGCCTTCACCAGCGTTAAAGTTGCTATTATCTTTCCAAGGTAAGCTTTGTTTTCAAATGCCATAAATTTTATTTTACTGCTTTATACTTAGAAAATTTCGCAATTGTTTGATCTCAAGGAAGGAGAAGCTGCTCTAAAATGAGTAGATAACATACCGAGCTCGACTTTCTAAGTTCTTGGGCATGTGATAATTTCCATGAAGTATCTATTTTTAGAGTTGGCTGTATGTTCTCAGTTTCAAGACAACATTATGTCGGCGTACAAACATTATTGCAGACGTGCAGCAATACTTTGGCAAGGCCTAGATATCAGTTCCTTATACTAAATATATTATGGGCTTTTCTAGCACATGGTTTAATTCAGTACAACAATCCTTAGAGCCTGTCGCAGTGGTAACAAATACATTTTCATTTAGAGCTAATGTTCTAATCAAATTTGGTCGAATTGAAAACGTAATGTGAAACCATTAGTCATCAGCAGCTGCTTGATTGCGCAAGACAAACACCTGGATATTTTTCACGTTCAAAAATATGGCTTTGCTAATAAAACACTTTAAGGGCTTTCGTCTGTCGCCCGCTCGGAGCGATGTGGATAAATTAACTGAGAATCCTCGAAACTTGGGAACGTATTCCACTCTCATTGAAAAACATTGACGTACATAATTCAAGGAAAATGGATCGCTTCCAAAACAAAGATTAATTTATAATGATTTCTTCCAACTAATTGAATTGAATTTATTAACATTTTTACACAAAATTGTACTTGGATATTTTTGTCTTGTAATGCAGTGACGCTTATTTCTGTTTAATTATTTACACAGAACGCAAAACCAATATCTTCATTTGGTTCAGCCACACCGCGTAAACAGTGAATCAGAATTTTCTTTGTTATGTTTTTTGTTAAATATCCTTTTAACCTCCCGCAGCCGTGTTGTTAAGAAGTATTATAAATTCCATTTTATCACCTTTATTCATATAAAATGTAGTAATTAGCCGGCTCCGGGGCTAAATGCAACAGAACGAAGGGCGATATCTCGTTAAGGCCGCGGAATGAATGCCCCGAGGGGAACACTTCACTCCGTGCTTAGAAATGTTCTTTATACTGTTACACTTTGGATTTGTAACAATAATATAGCACATTTTATAGTAAAGTTAAAGTCACTTGATATAATGTTTTAAATAACTATTAGTAATGGTTATCTTTGTACTTCATACTCCCACACATGCCGCGCAACACTTAATCTCATCTATGTACTTAAATCTTCATCACCATTATCAACAGCTCACTACAGGTCTCCACTGAGGGGTCCGGAGCCTGCCCTATCATAAGGGGTGACTAGGCCATGGTAAACCACGCTGGCCCAGTGCGTGTAGGTTGACTTCACACATGTCTTTGAATTTCTTCGCCGATATATACAGGTTGCATCACGATGTTTTCCTTCACCTTAAGAACTGTACTAAAATAAATGGTGTCAATTGTTCGAACTTACAACTACTACTACTAAAATTAATAATATTCTATTAAGTAAATGTTTTCTTTTCATACTAATGTTGTGAAATAAAATGCTTATTTGTTTTCTAATCAAATTGAGGTAAACTTTGAGAACCAATCATAGCAGTAGATTCGCGGGGCTTCTCAAAGTTTTTAAGTGACAGAAACCGTTGAAGTGCTTCTGAGGCGCGGAATCAAAATCTTGATAATATCATTATATTAGTACAGGTACTTGTAGTTTGTTCTTGTAACCTGGACTGTTTTTTTTTTTCCTCAAATTTTTCCCGTACACTGATAAACAGAAATATTTATATTTAATCTCTTAGCGTAAATGCCTGTACTCTAGAGAATAAAAACATGACGTAACTATAACTTGACGTAGCTTTTCCAATAAACCTTCTCGCGGCGATACTAAGCGCCCAGCGGACCTCACTTGTCAGATTAAGCAGCTTATCAAATGAGCCATTACTTAAAATAATTACTCGTTTAACATGAAGCTGGAATGCAATTAACGAAAAGGAAACCTATTACATATCATGTCATATAGGCTCTGTGCTGCAGTTGTTTAAATTTGGTTCTCCTACATATATTCGATGAATTTCAGTTTTATTTTGCTTCATTAGAGTCTGCGAAATGAAAAATTGAATCTCTTAACAAACAGCTTTGTAGTATTGCACATTTCTCTAAATACTTATTTCATGTAAGGTTACAAAGTCAAAGGGCTTCTAATAAACACTTTAAAATGTAATGTTTTAATTTTTTATAACAATCTCAATCAACTTTCAATTTACGATATTTTCCATATAAGGTCTTCCAAAAGTTGTATGCTTCAGGATTCGGGATTGTTCCCATTTTTAATTCATCGTTTATGTACAGAAAGTTAACCTGCTTCTTTGTGCTCGCTAGCCAACGAATGTGTCGATGATTGCTTAACTTCGTATCTGGCGTCGGGTGCCTGGAATATTCATTAACAATTTTAAGGTAGAAAGTATAAAGGTGAGATGTTTCAAAACAACGTTGGTAAAGACTATTCTCCTTCTCTCCTGGAAAAAGTTAATAGTTCATAGTTAACGTGCACACAACATTGGTCAGTGCCACGGCGTAAGAACACATTCCCATTAAAATGATTTATTATTAATTGAAAAACCTTACAGTTCACATGGTACTCAGGACATACGCCCGAGGACTACTTGACACATAATAAATAGTCATTACTAACATAACAAAACTTATCATGAATACTATCGCATAGTAAGAATGATAATTGAAAGTTATCTTGAAAACAGAACTCACTTACCCGTATTTTGCGAAATTAGTCCACAAAGCTGTCATCGTATCGATGAATTCAGAATCTCGTTTGTTGATTCGAAACGGAAGGAGCAGCGAACTGAACAAGTAAGGCAAATCATCTCCATGACTCGCCCCATCTTCTTTTGCAAATCCTGATCGTTCTTTAACAAAATTCCGACCACCAGAATAATCAAAATAGTAATTATAAACGACGGCGTTAGCTTTCTCGACCAAGACTTCGGTCTCGAGTATGGGCGGTATTTCAAAATACAAGTGAGTATACAATTCTGAGACGTTCATTAATTTCTTCATGCTTACTCTATCGTCGCCAAAGTAAAACTTTTGTAATGTTTGAGCTTCAATGGCCGCTTCCTCCTCGGACTGAAACAGCAAATCGGACGCGAACAAATACCGTCCGTTTCTCTCTTCGAGCGATTCATCCGTCTCTTCGGATATTAAAAAGAATCCCTCCTTACTGTTAGAACCGTAAATTAAAGGAACACTATTGGATTTTTTTGTTAATAAATTGTAAGGTAAATCATTGATTATCGACTCCTCGCCAGGAATTATATCTTCAACGCAGGGCAATTGCAAAAGCTGGGTATCAAAATATTTGGTAAGTGGCTTCTTTGCTTTGGCTAAAAGTAATTCTTTGTAGGACATTTTAGAAAATAATTCATGTATTTTCAAGGGATCCTCAGTTTCGAGTCCGAAAGTTTTAGCTAGTAAGGAAGCTCCCCAGACAGGATTTCTGTTAATCGACCAATTAGCGATAGAAGATCCGCTTTGAATAATTGCTCTGTTGATCAGCCCATCGGTAATATTGCTGGCTATTAATATGGCTGTTGACGCTGCGCCGGCGCTCTCGCCGAATAACGTAATGTTGTTTGGATCTCCACCAAAAGCTGCTATATTTTTCTTGACCCACCGCAAAGCGGCTACTTGATCTTTCAAGCCTGCGTTTCCAGGGGCTTCTTTTATTCTTAAACAAGTGAAACCTAGCGCTCCTAATCTGTAGTTAAAAGTGACTAGAATAACCTCTTTTTTCACTAAGAAATCAGGGCCATACATCAATTTCCCTCCCCCTCCTAGTATGAATGCTCCACCGTGAATGTACACCATGACAGGCACAGGCCTTTTAGCTAGAGCCGGAACATAAACATTAATTCTCAAGCAGTCTTCGGAGCCAAGAACTCCGAAGGGCGTTGACTGCGGACAGAAATGTATTTCGTCAACTGCCTTGAATACACCATTCCATGATTGAGGAGGACCCGGGGCCTGGAATTAGTTTTATTCCATGTTAAATTATTACTCTACTATTAAACACTTTTGTAGAAGAACAAAACTGGAATATTTGAAATGACAGGAACAATTATTTTGTTTGATTTTTTTTCATTTACTAAGATGGACGTAGAGAAGAAAATCAACAGGTTTAAATATCGCTCTGTGCGATAACAAACGGCGATTTTCGTAAAACAAGATTACATTATCAACGGTACTTTTATCTGAGCGTATCTATTTTGGTTTTATTTGAAATCTATTTGATAACAAAACAACATTGAAAAATTTGAGACGCTGCTATGATCGAAACCTTTGGTGACGTACAATAAGATAAATTGCTGTTTGATGTAGCAGGTGTGTTGCATCATTTCATGGTCAGAACATTTGCTCTGAAAGACAGTATTGACTACGATTAGTAACTTCATTATATTAATGCGCTTGTTCGATCAACAAGTTAAGGGAAGTATTTGATGAAAGAATATTCATTAACTAAAGTGAAACCGGAGTGCCTGGAGTATGAACTACATCGGTACGTTTGTTTTGTTGAAAAATATACCTTGAACCGCGTGCTACTGTTTGTGGAAGCATAAGGTATGCCGATGTATTCGAAAATAGTTCCATCTGCGCTTATTTTACCGCTCAAAGTCCCTTGAGCGATGGTCACCTCGGGCGCCGGCTGGTCGATTAAGTTCGCAGCGAACAATGTAAATAGTACTAAATTCGTTTTATACTTCATGTTCACACACAATAACTTTTTATCACATAGCACAATAGTTGTAAAGTTGACTTTGTAACGGGATAATTGACATGTTGTTCTGATTATTGCACAGTAATCGCCGAGGCGGTGAGCGCGCGTCGTAAGCGCGTGCGTTTCCCAAGCGTTGTGGCCTTCAACTGACGTACATATAAATAGAATGTACTCGATCATCACTTAGTCATTGATTCTCCTTCTTTATAACGAGCCTGTCTAGACGTTGAAATCATTGTTAGAACATACTTATTTGATTAAGTTTTTTTGTTTAATTTCCAAACAGCAATAGATTCTATTGATACTATGTTACGTAAATTTGACACTTTACGGTTGCGTTTTATTTCTGACCTAATTTATTTGTAATTAAAGTGCAAATTAAGTGCTTATTTCTGTCCGCACCACAGTGCTAGCAACAAAATACAATTAATGAAAAAAAATCGAAGTTTTACTTTAAAACGATACAAATTTGTTTAATTAATTATTTGCGGTACACCTACTGTAGGGTCTTATCATGTTTTCAAAGGTTGGGCCTTTTGTCGACTTTACAAAGGGAATTTGTAAGTCTCGCGTTGTGCCCAAACATACGAGTATTAAGTAATATTACAAAGCAAAATGACCACGGGCTAAATCCTAACGTATAAAGAATCCATTAGTTATTGTTGCCTAATGGAAATCGTAAATAAATAAATGACCTGATAATAACATATGTCCTCATCTCTAATGTAATATCACATTGTCAACGAAAGAATGTCCTTTTATAAGATGGCTGCTACGCCACGGCAGCATTGCGGTAAGAAAATAATACTTTTAAATTCACCATTTTCGATTGCCGTGTCCCGGCGTTGGCACAGCAAAATTGCAAAAAAGAAACTTTGCTTTTCCATACACAAAACAATAAAGGTTTCAAGTAATAAGAATTTACTTAAGGCGACGCAACGAACTAATCTCCAAACTTGTTCCCCCGCGATCCATATCTGACTTATAACTTTCTTAAGTAACTTTTACATTTTTTCTTTCGAGTCACTTATGAATATAGAAGTGGTGAATTCTGCTGAGACAGGGGCGGACCCTTGAATTGATTCGCCGTGGAGCGATTTGCATCGCAGACGGCGAGCGCAGTCAGCTATTACCGACGACTCAAAAACTAATCCTCAAAGTGCTAAGAACTGAGCGGCCTTTGGTCATTGGAACTACCAACGTCGTGGAGTCGACTACATGATTATAATTTATTTTGCTATATTTTTCCTTATATTAAACTTGTCTACATTTTAATTAAGTTTACGTGATTTCCATGGTCATGATATAAAGGTTAATTGTAATAGCGTATCACGAGATATACTTCATACTAGACCGCGGAGTCGCCATAGTTAGTGTCATATCTAATAGAATCATAATTGTATACACGTTTAATGCACAAGTTCTGTCGTACATTAACGGAGATGATCTTTGTACACATTTGTCAAAATGTTTGTTTTTATTTCTACGTTTCGAATGTGATAAAAATCCGGCATTGATAGAGACATTGTGATGTTTTAATTGGTCGATGTTAATATCGCGGCGAATAAATGACTGAGAGAGGAGTGGAATCTCGGCGTCGGCGTCGCTGTCATTTGCATTGAAATGGCTGAGCCTTATTGAATAAGAGCAGTCTCCGAAGGAAGCCGTTTACTTTTCTTAATGGACGTGTCGATTTCTATCTTAACACAAATAAAGCAACCTTCGCGCGGAATCTCGTCTGCTTTCTATCGGCTGTCGAGGAAATTTTAAATCGAAGAGGCTTTCAGTTCTTATGGTAATTTGACCCGTGCCTATTGAATTCCCTATCATTGATTAAGAAAATAAAAAGTTTTACGTGACGGGTGGATATCGCTTTGATGATTGCACACACTACGACAAAACTTTAGACTACGTGAAAGTTAGATAACGGGATGAAATAACTGTGAAGTGTTGTCAGTCACGCACGTCACGACATATTTGCTAAGTTCCATATTCATGTAATTGTTGACGTTGAACTTATCATGACGTTGACGTCATTAATTTTGCTGTTTTCATATCTTAATTAAAATTCATTATAAATTAAATTGAAAACGTACCAATGTAGTTAAAGCATTAAGTCAATTTGGACAAAAAAGGATAGTGAAATATAAAAGGGAATTTCGCTAATATGAAACGGCACCCTTGCCACTTGGTGGCGAGCTAAACAGGCCGTTCTCTCTTCTCGTCGCTTGTCCGAAATTTACTTGAATAAATTACACGAAAGGCGAAAACTGTTGAATTTTAACCCGATCCCGCACGTGACCGCCCGAGGATGGCGCCGCGCTGAATTTTAATAATTTATACGTTTGCATATTATTAAAATGTTACCCGAGCCAACAACGTGTATAACTACGGTTCTACTTGTTCACGACATGGCAGTGTGTCACTCGCACGTATAACATTGTTCTGAAGAGTTGTTGAACAGGAACTATGGAGGGTATGCAAGACAGTGGGCTTCGAATGGAACAAAAAACGTAACAAAAATAAAGTAGGTAGTGTACTGAGCTACAAGTAGGGAACAAAGCAAAGAATCCTAAGTAAGCATCATTTTAACCTAATTACTACAAATTAAGAAGAATAACTTGTATTTAATTGTAATAATGACTTGCTCGCGACATCCTCCCGCGACCAGCCACGTTGAGAAAGTGATGAATAATTAAGACACGATACAATATCAACTCCTGACAATTATCCAGATACACGCCGCCGCCGCCTCCGCCTCCGCCTCCGCCGCCTCCGCCGCGTCACCAGCACATATTAGTCAAATTTGTGGCTTACTCGGCTAATGTTAATTGCTTTCTAAGCTTTTCTTACGAATGTTCTCAAACTTATTAACTCTAGGTATTTTATTTAATTGTCAAATTCGCATCTTCTCGATTATAAAATTTACTAAAATTATTAACATTTCATTGTTTGTACTCGACTGAATCCAAAACTGCTTAACCGAGTTTGAAGTCTTTCACCCAAGAAAACCTCTTCTCCCAGTACGTAAAATACTACTGCGCGATCTAATCGATTGCAGCGGAAGCTGCTGAGAGTTCCGTTACTCGTAAATCGAAAGTTTTCTATATTTATCGTAAAGAGCCTTCCACAATTGATAGTGCTTAGGATTCGGCATTGTCCCCATCTTCAAGTGATCATCTATGTAGAGAAAGTTCATTTGGTCTTTATTACTTGGCATCCATTTGACTTGAAGTTCATCTGCATCCGGCGTTGGGTCCCTGTAACCGTTTGTTGTCAACTTTCAAAACTATTTTAAAGAAAGTCATTTAAATATTACTCGTTTCTATCGTGTCACTGTAAGAAGTTAAGATAAGGGCGCAGGAAGTTGTAAGTTGCTCCTCGGGATAAGGTCGCCGTCGTCCGTGACTTATGTCGATAAACATTAATCATTATCATTGCATTGAACTCTGTATCAACCGAACGTTTCTGTAAAATATGTGTAGGTTTCTTAACATTGTTCTAAGATAAACTTACCCATATTTTGCAAAATTTGTCCATAAAGTTGTCATTGTATTGATCATTTTTCGATCCCTTTTGAATAAAGTGAAGGAAGGTAAAAACATTGACTTGAAAATGTAGAATAGATCATCGCCATGACAAGCTCCGCCTTCGTTTATGTAACCACTCCGCATCTTCATGAAACTTCTCGCTCCAGAATAATCGAAATAGTAATTATACACTGTTGTGTTTGTTCTATCGATCAGGAGTCTCGATTCGAACAAGGAAGGCATTTCAAAGTACAAATGTGTGTACATATCAGACAAATTCTTCATATTCTCTGCACTTATTTCGTCATTGCCGAAATAAAAGTTACGTATTTTTTGCGACTCATTTGCTGCATCGGTTTCCCTTTTAAAAGTCAAATCAGACGCAAACATGTAAAACTTGTTTCTATTTTCAAACATATCTGCTCGATACTCGGATATCAGAAATAAACCTTCGTTGCTAGTAGATCCGTAAATGACGGGGACACTTGCAGATTTATTATTAAATAGATTGTACGGTAAATCTGTTAATACTGCTTCTTCTCCAGCTAAGTTCTCTTCGACGCAAGGAAGGTGCATTAATTGCGTGTCGAGATATTTCAAGGAAGGAATTCTTACATTTGTTCCTACCAGTTCCCTAATCGATAACTTAGAAAATATTTTATATAAATCTAATCTACTACCAACGTTGTAGCCTAAGGCTTTTGCTAAAAGTCTTGCAACTTGCACTGGATTTTTGTTTATAACCCAATTAGATAGCGCCGGTCCGCTTTGAACTATCGCTCTATTGAACAGATCCAGCGTGGCGTTGCTCGCCAACAGCAGTGCAGCTGAAGTAGCTCCGGCGCTTTCACCAAACAACGTTATGTTGTCAGGATCTCCACCGAAAGCTGCAATATTTTTCTTCACCCATCGTAGTGCCGTTATTTGATCCTTCAAACCTGCATTACCGGGAGCTTCTTTAATACCGAGGCATAAAAATCCGAGTGCACCCAATCTATAGTTAAATGTTACTAATATAACATCTTTCTCCATCAAGTAATCAGGTCCATACACCAGCTTTCCTCCACCGCCAACTATGAACGTGCCGCCGTGGATGTACACCATGACTGGAAAGGGAGGAGTGGCCATTGCAGGCACGTACACGTTTATCTTGAGGCAATCCTCGACACCGATGTATCCAATATAAAATGGTTGTGGACAAAAGTATATCTCATCAACTGCTTTGTATACTCCCTGCCAAGAGGGCGCTGCACCCGGTGCCTGGAATTATATATTTCTATTAGATTTCTGCATATTTTTTTCTGCCTTTCAAATAATAAATACCTTAAACCGCGTACTGCTATTTGTAGTGGCGTAAGGAATGCCAATGTATTCGTAAAACATTCCATTAGCACTCAACTTGCCGCTCAGAGCTCCTTGCTCAATCGTGACCTCTGGTGCCGGCTGGTCTACCAAGTTTGAGACGAGTAGAGTCAACAAAATTAAATTCTTTCTTTGTCGCATTTTTTAAGTCATTCATATTACTGTATTAGTTAGAGATTATTTAAAATATCGTAACGGAAATTACTAATGCAATGTATGAAACGATAGGAACGTGCGCTCGCTACAAACAACTAATTAATTTGCTTCGTTTAGTGACGAGATATTGTTGATATAAGTGCTTATCATTTATTTATGTCTGCTGCAGGCAAATCTAATTATTGATTACAGATGTGGTAATTACTGTTTTCATAACCTTTAAGACATTTGTCAATTACTCAAATGTTTTCTCTTATTTCAATTGTATGTTATTAATTACATAAGCAATTTTTAGTTTGTTTCATTTTGTGGTTCAATTAAAGTGTATAAATTCAATTCAACAAACATTGTTGAATGATTTATTAACAAATAATTATCTCCAATTAAAAACTTGTGAATATTCGATGAAATTTCGGGTAGTCCATTTACATTACATACTTGACTCGTAGAAATTTGCTTTGTTACACCAAGTGACGGAGCCACGCAACACGGACAGCAGCTGGAGTCCCTTTTAGCAGCGACAATGCTACTGACGAACGTCGACTGATTGAAGCTGGCCGTGTATGGCTGCCATGACAACTACAATCCTTCGGGAGAATGTGCACTGGTAAAGTCTGTGCAAATAGAGCATCCGTGCCTCATTTTTAATTGTAAATGTAAACCTGTTGTTGTTCACAAAGTTGTTTAATAGCAACAGAAACGTACATAATTTAAAACAATAGTTGCGGCTTCATTTAAAACTGTGAAGATTCAACTCATAACGACGAAACGTCGAAATGGAACGAGTTTTGGGCTTTTTAATAACAACACAAAGTGCGCGTGTACGTGCTGAAGTGGTGCCGCATTGTGCCGCCGCCGCTAGCTGCCGCCGCTTGCCTGCGCTCGCCGCTCGCCGCTCGGCCACCTCCCGCCTACCACCTACCAGCTCGCAGCGCCCACCTCACAACTCGTAATGAACTAACCCCGTTTCCCTGCCATCAGATATTTATTCAAACGAGCAACGAGTCATTCATTCCTACATTCATTATTATTTTTAGTATGGACTTGATGGGAAGGAAATAAAACTAAATAAAATAAAAAAAAATCATTCACATTTTTAGACTGTACCAACGAAGCTGGTACTTGGGACGGACATTGCCCACTTTATAAGTCATTTATTTTTCCAAATTTATGGAGACACTAAATTCCTAACATTTTGAGTCATAATTGGGCTCCAAATCTAAATGTCCGCTGAAGGAGAATACTTCCGGACTTAGCGTGCGGCAGATGTAGCAATCGCGTAAAACATGTTAGTACCAATGTGGCGGACGCCACATATTCAATAAAGAAACATTCGAGGCATCAATGGGTAGACGTGGCTGAGGTTATAGATGATGCCTGGCTACTAGGAATAGGCTAGGTATTAGGTGACGCAAATGCAAGCTATCTCAGGTCGCATAAATTACGAGGTTAACTGTAACTTCGCTCACACGAGAGTTATCTCTGAGGAATAAATTCAACTGACCGAGCTCTGTAACTAACCGCTTATATATTAGTCTTGGCCCGGGACTTAACGTTCTCCTGTCGGTGGCGGAATGCGAGCTTCGTTTGAACTATACTTCATGTACATGCATCCAATATGAAAATTCTTACATTCATTGTCTCATAATGTAGTGCACACTGATTTAAATATCGGCCGGAATTTTTTTTACTATTATTGTGACCATTTGGAAAACTTAAATTTCTCTTTCCGCTGTTTTTCACTGAGGGACACATAGAGAGGAGAGGGAGACGGTAGAGGAAAGCGAAATATCCGTCTGTTTTAAGAGTTTTAATGCGCACGACTTAGCTGAAGATCGATCATCGCCCGGGAGAGAGAGCGGCTCAACACATTTGTTGTCTTATTTAACACAGAAATGTTTTTGTATCGTGTTTGGATTCGCGACACAGGAATGTATACATATTGTTGTGTCTATCTTTCCAAAAATAATGAAAGGGTTGACAGTAAGTTTTCCGCAATATTTTGAAACAAATACTAATACCGCCGAAGCTCGACATAACCTTATTGTAAGCGACCGTTTACTTTATTTAAAATCACTCGGCGCAGCCCACAGAGTATAAATAGCTCGATAAAGGTCACCTATTGAAAAATCGTGTTAGATAACGAACAGGGTATCATGTTGTCGTGGACGCTTTGTAATAATTTGAATGCTGTAACACTCAATCTAAATGAACCTACGACCTCCTATCTGCTGACTACTAAACGAACCAAAAGCGCAGCGTCTCCTTGTCCAAATATTAAGCCTTAGCCCGGTCGTACATCGCAGACTCCGTTGGTGTAATAAGCAATAACTTATGCTCGTACAATACAGGTGCTCCCGCGTATGAACTATAACTAACTCGCAGACTTATTATGTTACCCTGCCGGGGTGCCGGGGTGCCGGGGTGCCGGGGTGCCGGGGTGCCGGGGTGCCGCGCTGCAGACACTAACATGTACTCGTGAGCACCGCGGACGAGCCGGGGAATATCTCGTTGTATCGCTGTATCCAATACTAACCACGGTTAGCATGTTAAACAGTAGCTGGTTGTAATTTGTTTAGATAGTGGAGGTCAATGATGTAGGGGAACGAATCATTTACAAAGATTTGAAAATGACTTTTCGATAGTGTGACAGACATTTTGCAATTATTTCGTCTAGTTGAAAGCATATTGCAGTGCGGCGACACTATTGGACTTATTTATTCCTTGGCACAAATGTAAATAATTCAGAATAACATTTAAAGAAACAGCGAGGTCCCGAAACATTCTGCGACAATAATGAAAGCGACGGCGGAGACATAACTTCATTTTATCCCCAGAGACGTTGATTGATCATCCGCTAAGTCTTTCGCGTTTCATTCATTTATAACTTGGAGAGCGCGCGCGGCGCTTCCTAGCTCTAAGTCTTTATTTACGTGAACCTGAGCCCCTTGTCTTGTTATGAATTGAATATTTTAATCTAATTGAGAACGACTGAGGAGGTGAGCTACAATGTTGCGAGACACGCGTGAGTTATCGCTACAGGGATTATCAAAACATTTGTATTTATAAAACATTGTTTAATTGACATTACTATCGTATAATGAATAACGTCCGTGACGTCAGGATGTTGCTCAAAAATAGATCATGTTGTGAGACCAACTGAGTGCCAGCTTATCAAATGTAACTCTATCCGATCGTCGGATTGCTTAACAATGTTGTGACCGTCGTGCTTCACAGGCTGCTCAGAACACCGCCGCGTGCGCGTGCGCCGCCATCACCCAGCGCTCATCTTATTTTGATTGAATGAAAAAAGCTTAAAGATTATGCAGATACTATGAAATTGCATTAAAATATCGTAAATGTAACATTCAAGAAGTCGATAATTTTGTTACAGCGTCATAAATCTCTGTAGTAACAAAATCATAGCGCCTCTCGGTTAAATGACGTTGACAGATTGACAGGGTCTAAAGGTAATCTTTTGCGTTCGAAACGACAGCCTTCGGAGCGATCAAAAGTTTGCAATTTGTTCCTGATTTTCCAATTACAATATTTCGAACGATGAATAGATTTAAACAAGCTCTCAAGTCTTGCGACTGTGCCGAGACAGCGACAGCTTTGCATTTTCCACCGACGTGTTCAACTCAGTGCCACCGCCCTGACACTAGCCGCTAGCTAAATGTTACGTAATTGTTTTATTAATTTAACATTAATTTTTAAACTATTACCATATGGAGGAGAGTGCGCTCAGCTACGATATGTAATGGAAGGCGCAACATTTTGGTGGAAGAGGCGTCTCCGAATGTTTTTAGGCACAGCAGTTCTATGAATCAGGCCAACAGTTATAAAATCAATGAGGCGTAAATGAAGATAATAACATCTCAATTACCCAACATTCGATTGAAATCTTCCGAACTCCTCTGTATCTGTATGTCGCGACCCAGGACCGTTCTCATTCGACGAGAACTCTGGAATTGAATCGATGGAAACCCTTTTATAAAGTTGTAAAAAAACCTTTTATGTATATCCCGGACGTTAAAAGAATATTTTAAAACATAACGTTGCTACGTTCGCTTCCTTTAAAACCCCGCCTTCTGAAATTCAGCAAAGACCCACATTAACTATTCCTTGCCTCACCTAAAAGGAATCTCCCCGGAATAAATTCATGTGAGGCCGAGATCACAGAAGGCCAAGATAATGTGTCTGCAAGCTAGTTACACTGTATACCTAAGCTCTAAGCTCCCTCCTTAAGTTATCGCTTGTTACTCCAACCACCTCTCACGTTCGCTCTACACTTTATATTTAAGTACATTCTAAGTAAAATCTCTTCTACTTACATACTTTGTAACAAGTCTATATTTCCGACTTACACGCATCTGTAATAATATCAATGGAGATGTATCTTGGCTCATCTTCTTAATATATATATTGATATTCTAATTTAATTAGAAAATTAACATGTTAACGGCGTGTTCTAAAACTGGCAGAGTAAGCTATCCATCTCCTTTGTTACTTGCTGGCGGCTGGTTAATTCCGAAACAGCGATTTTAGTTTGAAATGTTAACACACGCTTGACGTCACACATCTTGGATCGAAGCAGCGCCCTCTATCTGACCGACACGCTTCCCTGGCACTAGTGATGTGAATACCAGTCAGGTAAATTGTCAGTAATTTATACAAATGTTGCTGACGAATATTCAATATAGCTAAGATTCACCAATGTGATAGTCGAGAAAAACACATGTTTACATATACTCGTATCTGTCTTGCTTTATCTTTAACTTGTCAATTTGATTTTTGTATAATTTATAAAAAGTACTCGACCAACGTAAGTAACATTTTGGCACTCGCAATAAATACCGTCGACCAATATTAAATACATGTTTTAAAAAATGTGGCAAATTCTCTCAGGATACATCATCAGTTTTAGCTCCTAAGCAACGTCCGATAGTGAATTTGATATAGATGAATTGTCAATAGCACAAAAAGCATTCTCTCGCATTTCTATGTAGGCCGCGCTCGGGCTCGATCTGTTTATCAGAAGATTAATATTGATCAGGCACGTCACTACAACGCGCCGGCGGTGTCATCGTTGACAAAGGCTAAACGGGTTCGCGTTAAGCTCCCATTGTCCCCTCACAATGGGCGTCTTGTTAGTTCTGCAGCTAGTAAATTGTGACGCACGTCGGCGACACTGTTTGCGAGTGTACGCAGCACATGCGACGTCTACAGTACGCGACTGTACCATCATCAACTAGACGTGATCTTGAATTATCTTATCGAGACGTACCATATAGAAACACTCCTATTTGTATTGTCGCTGCATTCGGACTTCGGTGATTCTGTTTGGGCAACCGTGTTAAAAACTGTTTAGTTACAGTCGCAGCATAATAATATGCACCGATTGCTATTTATATTTTGTAGCCATTGAGGCACTTTATAGCTACGTCGTGGAGAGGGGCAATGTTTAATTTACGCTCAACGATTTCCGGAGGTTAATTGCATAAACGTCAACATCCAGCATAAAATTAGCTTACAGTTGAAAAATAAACTGACAGAAATGCAGCTGGAAAATTAATACAGGGACGTCTCAAGAAAACCTTCGTTTTTGAACAAACACCGCGGCGCGCGCCACGAGCTGCAGCGGCTCGCCAACACAAATGAATTTACCAAGGTGGCGTTTTATACGTTGGCAGTGTCCACAACATACGTGACAGTTATTCATAGTAGTTAATAATTACTTTAAAAGTTTAAGTTAGGTAGGATTTAAATTTACTTTGATACTGTAAAGAAGGGGTTTTAAACTAGTTTCAAAATTTCTATAAAATATGATGAAAACATTGTTGAGCTCTGCCGAGATTAGTTAGTAGTCTATATACAGTAATTATATTTCACTCCCATCCGCAAGACAGCCCTTGTATTCTAGTTGCATAGCTAGAGCAAGCTACATGTGTGTGTGTGTCTGGACATTATGTTTCGAAATGTTTAATTCCTGATTCAAACATGTTGTGATGATTCTTTATTGCCATGTAAATATTTGTTATCTCGTACCACACGCCAGAACTGAAGTGTGCAGCACTCGACGTCCCGCGCCGACAAAGTCGCGAGGAAAAAACATTTGCGACTAGTGCCCTTACTGAGTGGTAATTAAGAGACATTTTCGCGTGGCGTGTGTCATAAGGCTTTAGATGTTGTCCATGCGCCGCTGCGTCGAGACGTTCTTGTGCTACGAACGTTTCTCCAGCTTTGAAACTCATTCGCGAAATTAAATTGAAAAGAAGAATTAATAAAATTTTTACATTTCGGTTTCGACTACGCTCCCACCGCCGCCGCCGCCGCCGCCGCCACCGCCGCCGCCCGCCGCC
>JAODUI010000029.1:246988-281787 GCA_027563995.1 Papilio gigon
ATACAGACGATTTTCGATGTCAATTTTTCAAACAAAATCACAAAAACGTTCCAATTTTAAAAACTGCCCGATTCTTCACATTCTCTTACTAAATTAAAAAGAAGAAGGCTTGATACTTTTCAATATTTACACGAGAGAAGCGTTGCTATAATTAAGAGGGACCAGCCATGGCTTACCCTATACATATACGGGACTACACAATGTGTAAAGCGCCAATGGCCTTAACCATTAGGGTGCGGATTTCCGATATCTCCACCCATGTTCCTTTTGCACAGAACCTGACCCGTATTCCGAATGTTTGGATCGCAGCTCAGTCGATTGCATTGGCGGCACTTTTAAAAGTGAAACTCGAAATGTTTTAATTTTTAGATAGATGGCTTTAAATTATTGATTTTTTTTAAAACCTCTACATTTTTTAACATATTTTGAGTATGATTTCTATATCAGGATTGACCCGTAAATATTTTAGTATCCTTGATTATAATTATATCAGCGTTGGTAGCGCACGAATTAAGTACTTGACTTGTAATTTGCACTTCATGTATTCGATTCCTGCCTTGTGTTAGTATGTTTTTCGATTATTAAAATACGTTCCTACATCATACATCTATATTTATCAGAAGGTCTTATAATGACGAAATTAATTGTGTTGCAGTCTGCACATGTCTGCGAAGAAAGTGCATGTGCGAATTCGTGCCGCAGTGTGGCAGCGTGGTTAGCCATAGAGTAGTCACATAGTAATGTAGGGCTCCGACCTTCTCGGTGGGGAAGTATAGTGTGCGAATAAATGGCATTAATCAACATTTAGTTGTCAAAATGTTAGAAAATGCGTTTTTCTCATTTAAACTATCGGAACAAGAACAGTAGCAGCAATATTGATAAAAATATAATTTGTTCATCAAGTTTCATACAAAAACTTGTAACAGAATAGTCGCGTCGCGCCTCCACGCGCTAACTTGCTCCCCGACGACGAACAAGCCAGACTTTTATTGCGAAGGCATAAAAATCTAGTACATGTTTATTACACGGCATTTATGTTCTCTAATAATGTTCTCTGTTTGCAGATAGCGGCTTTCTTGCTTATCTTTTTTATTTTTATGTTCAGCCTACTTCCGCGCCCTCAAGTGCCACTTACAGCGATTATAAAATTCGCAAATGTTTGTTTTGCAGGTACGATAAACTGACAAAATATTTTTATATGCTTTCATAAAGAATTGCCTTCAAAGTGACCGATTTATGTAATGTATCAGTAGCTGTCGAGTGCGACTTCGCCGGCGTCGAATTAAACAATAGCCTCAAGTACATATCTTGCAGGAAAACATCGAAATCCGTCCTTTACGGTTTACCCGGAACAGAAGCGCAGTGGACGACAGATACCAAAATATTAATAGTCGGTTTATCGTTGAGAGTAACGCAATTGCGTGGTGTGCACGAATTAAGAATATTTTTTTACATTACATACAGACACTCCAATTTTATTAATTGTATACATAAAAAAATAACACATAAGGGAAGAAATATGTACTAAAACCTGAAGTTAACGTTGTACTATGTTGGAACCAAAAAGGCGATTAACAGATAATTATTTCCAGTGTTTTAAAAATGTCGTTAAACAATGCGGTGAGTGCCTCTCCCCGCGGCCCCTCGTGCACTGCGCAGTCATCGGAATTCGGTTACATCTGCTTACCACGTGAAACAAAGCAGCGTCGAGCCTCGGCCAGCGCTACACAGCGACATTCTTGTATAAATGAAAAAATCTAAAGTATGCAATTAGGTCTATTTAATTGTAAATGTTTAAACTCTTACTCGCATTATATTTGGTAGTTTATTCATTATTGCCATAATTCAAAGTATGAAATTTTCTGGACACCTTATTTTCAAACTTCAAGATTAAAAAAAAAACTAACGTAAAGCTCACACAGGACAGATGTCAGCGAACTAAAGGCTTTACGTTTTCTATTTATTTCTTCAAAGAATATTTTCTTGACCTATTTCTGAACATCTTAAGAAACAATGCCATATTGATCTGTCAAATCCATAAGGATGGTCTGTTGCCCGCGATGCAGTAGAGTGCATCACAAAGGAAATAGAGATACTGATATCGTGCGTCACATGTGCGAGACCCGACGGACTGTTAGAAATTCATACCTATGTTAACACTCATAAAAATATAATAACGCGTTATCAGCGCTCTCAGTAACTACGAAATAGTTCTTTTAGGAGCAACAGAAATCGTCACTTGTAACAATTCTACAGGAACATGTTCTATTGTATTCGCATGTGACTTCCGCGGTACAATATGTCGGACGGAGTTCACATTTCCACGTCGCCTTACGCACATAAGGTCGACGTGACAAAATAAAACAAGAGGTACTTTATTCGTATTCCTGTATTGAGAAGTAAAACGCATGAGCATAAAAGAATTCTGAACGACAAAAAATGGTATCAAATAAAGTGGCGTTCGATACTCATTCAGTAAACGAGTCACGTGTTCAATGTTGGAATTGGCTTCGGATAGCTATCAATTTTTCTTCAGAATAGTCTTTGATTTAATTATTCAAACGCTTTTGATGTGAGAACCTGGAAATCGCGAATTAATCAAACCCTGTTATGAGTCAGAGGGAATATACCTGAATTACATTTTGTAATATCTTAAAGTAAAAAACCAATGAAAATTATTAAAATTACATTGAACTTGGAAATATTAAAGTCTTACTTTAATTAGATTTTAATATAAAATATTCTACTGAGAAAAGCTTTAATTTTCTTTTAGAAAATTCAGGAGTATGTCTTAAAATTAATAAAAGATTTTTCTATACTTCTAACGAACGCGCACGAACACGCACGAACGCGCACGAACGCGCACGAACTGACACACGAGTAAATGAAAACTTTACACCGTTCACTTCGTAATATCATCATTATATTCAAACGCGCAGCTGGCCCGACCTGGCGCCCCATTCTGCAAATAAAATATTCCAATCAAAACGCTCTTAATATATCGTTCGGTAAACGTGTTGCTTGATAAACACGTCGCTCTTCGAAACTTGTTGATTCTGTGAACTACATTAAATCTACCATACATCCGATACTGCAGGGTCTAAAAGGTATTGAAACAGGGATAACGATCGCTCGGCCCGCTTCAAACAAAGTGAGGCCGTTTTTTCTTTTTTATTACTTAGTTAAACTTGTAACAAACCTTCAATAATTTGCATCAACAACTTGATGTTCTCCAGCCAGCTGGATCGCTGCAAGCTGCTACATTTTACATGAACACTTCTTTCTCATTCAAAGGAGATAGTTAATATAAATTCAAGCAACTGGAAAATAAATCAGCTGAAGTTATTTGAGGGTTCGTCGATCGGCTTGAAATTTTAATACAGCAAACCCATCCCTTCCCCCGCAGCGCTCACCAGATGCGACGTGCTCCGTCCCCGCGTGATTTATACCCCACGACCAGACTTGTTAATGCACGACTCCGGAACGAATTGCCCGACCGAGTCATACGCACGTCTGCATCTATCCGAGGTTTATCATTCTGAAACGAGACTTTTATGTTTCCTGGTTTATAGTTTTGTGAGGATATGATGCCATTGAGATAGAATCTGCTGTCTTTAACAACGTCGACTTTGTTTAATGACCAATGTAACTCCACGGTTTCCTTCACTTCCGAAGCTTACACATTCTCCAGCGCTTCAAGCGCAAGTGGAGTAGCTTTAAAGAATGGTGCAGAAGATGACAACATAAAATTCGTTAGCTGGTGTACTCGTTTTTCAACACCACAAATCCATCAATATAAAATTAATAGTTATAAGAAGTTAGAGAAATTTAAGTTAAATTCGTAACAGCTGTCACTATTTATATAGAAAAATACATGGATTGCTCTAACCTTGCCACTAATACTTCAAACGTAAAAGGAGCATCCTACCGGGTCATTGGGAAAACTGCAAAACCCCGCTGCGGACTGTTTCGTGCTGACATCTATTGACGCAAGATCAAATCTCAACGAACATTACTCTACTTACTTTTTGAATAACTCCAAAAATCCTTCGTGTTTGTATTATTTAGTAAAAGATGGCGTTTTAGTTCAATTAATAAAACGCAGAGAGTAGTAATTTTTATTTGTGAATTTAATGTTTATGACATCCGAAACGTGTCAGTTAATTTATATTGTTCGGGTTTATACATAAAATCCTTATATATATTTTGTAAAACATTAACAATTAAACAAGTAAAAATACAATGACTTTGTTTCAACTTGCACTGTATTGTCCACACACCACACACCACACACCAAAGTATTGACTAATTATTTGGTTCATTTATTTAAGTTATTCTCTACATAAAACATTGTTCACAGTGTACAAAAACTTGCCTATTGCACTATTTGATTGCAGTTCCGTAATAACTTAAATAGGAAAGCTAGTAACAAGTATACTAACTCGCACACGGTGAGAAGAGAGACGCCGAAACACAAAGAAAATATGCCTCCGTAAGTTGCTGTAATAAAATATTCTGATTTAAATTCGAAAACCTTTAATCGTGAAGATTTCGCTAGTAGGTAAATCGAAAAGCGCAATTGCAGCGCCAATGTTCTAAAAGTTAAGGCTACTGATTACCGATGTAGCAGTCGTAAGTTGAAATCCTGCCATTGAAATATAATCGTGAACCATCTAGCGAAAGTTTCAACGTTACTTGAAATTGTTGATGGATTATCAAAATTCTGCTAATTTATTACTAACTAATGAAAAAGTCCATATTCCTCAAAAATACTAAATTAAATAAACAGAAATTATTTTATTACATTCTATGAATGTAGGTCAGCAAGTCAGAACAAGCAATTTTGCCCGATTTTTAACACAATTGTAATCGAATAACGTCAAGGAGAAATCGTGATTTACATATTGATCTTACCGATTTGTTTGTGTAAAAGGAAAATCAGACGAAATTGCTCACCGATAAAGTAATTGAAGTCCATTAAAAGCATTAGCTTGTAGCTGTTGCACGTAGGCTTGGCGTAGTAAACTTGTAGAGCGGACAGCTCGCTAACATTGTACTGTCTTCTGAATAAAAAATCCGGATAGTTGAGCTTAAATTATATACTATAACTATACTGGAATGAAAGATTATATTATCAAATAATGAAACCTACATGACGCTGGACGGAAACATGTCCGGGACAAACGGTGTGATGTCGCTGGTGACACTGTACCTCTTGTCCCAGCACTCCATGTAGCACACCGGCTCGCAGGCTCTCTCCTCCTCCGACACGAAGCCTGGTTTATGAAAACCAAGGAAGAATCACTTAATTAACATATATTTTCGAATTAGTAACAAGTTATTATATTGAAAAAGCTGAACTCGTAATACGGAACTTGATTGTAACTTCTAACAGACCTGACGATTAACAAAACTCTATAAAATGTCTGTCTGTCTTCTATAAATAGATATTGTAGAAGTAAATTTTACCATAAATTAAACATACGCACTTGTTACATTGTTTAAGCATCTCAAATTTTGAAACTCGCAAATTGGCGCCGACCTCGCTGAAAGGGTTAAATGCTTTAAACAAATCCAACTCACTTTAATGTATACTGTAATGTTACATTTCCAATAAACGATAGAATCCAATCGATTGCATAATATCTAGATTAATATACATTGTTCCAAGCAAACAAAATAACAATAGTCTGTTGTTATCATTATCACTCGAAGGGACGAACATCTACTGAATTTTAAATGTGTGTAAATGACTCACTTATCGGATACTTGTACGGGATGCATCCACAGTGTTTCAGAAAAGTTTTTATTTTACATTCCGTCACACAAGTCTCGTAGCTGTATCTGTCGGTGTGCTGCAACACGACCTCGTCGTGGAACCAGCAGGCGCGCCGCTCCGGGGACACCTTGCGGATGTCCTCCTCACATTGAAATACTAACGGTTGTATTTTGACGTCCAACGAGTCTCCTAGACCGATAAATCTATAGGAAACTGTGGTCTCGGGATAATCGTTCGGATCGCTGATCAATATCTGAAATAAATAAATGTTGAGGGTAACAATAATAACATATTAGTATTCACAGCGAGACATAAAAGCGAATCGGCGGCTGCAAGCTTATCGTAACCATCGTCCCCCGAGGAATTGAATCTCATTTGAATTTCCCCGATAACAAAAAGATTTATCAAACTGTGTTATAAATTAGGCAGGCAAATTCTGGTTAAAATATTTCAGAATTACCTTTGCCCCGTAGTACGGTACGTCGGCCCAATCTGGATAATCATTTGGTTCTACGTTCAAAATAACACTGAGACCAGTGCCTCTGGAAATTAAGCCTTTTATTGTTTATTGATATTTTCGTCTTTTTTTGTTAATTCCTATAAACATTGTAAGTTGCAGTACCTGCCTGACTCTGAGGTAACTATGATAGGTTGGTTGGTTGTGACATCCTCTACACTAGGGTCTTCGTAGTATTCCATATCTTCATCTTTCGCTGACACTGATCTGAAAAATTAAATCACCCAGTTACAAACTCGTGTAAAGCATTTCTTTAAGTACAGCCAGTAACATTAATTTGGCAAAAACCAAACTATAATATAATTGGAATTCGTAGTTTTAACAGTTTTGTTGCTTAATTAAAGGCAAAGTATCTTTCAATGCTTTGAGCACTTTAATAATAATGAAAATCATTTCAGTTTGCTGCGAATCTTACGTAACATCTGTCTGAACATAACGCTACAAGTTCTCGATAGAAGCTGCGGGAGTGTGTAGACGTTCCCAAAGCTTAAATTTTATTTTAGCTCAAATAGTTGTAATACTTTGATTGAGACCGCTTACCCTCTACTGTCGTCGTTTAGAGCTGCGTAGTTAAATGTGCAACAGTGGCCGTCCAGCGTCTTAATTAGTCGGAAGATGTCGCCGCAGTTTTTAACCTTTCTGTTAAAGGTACAACGCAATAACAATCTATCACATTTTTGACGAACCTACAAAAATGATTCTATTATTTTTTTTATTCTAAAAATTGCAATTTAAATATGAATATAACTATCACCTCTTCCATTATAGATTCTGCGGTGAAATAGTGACGTTTTAGTATTGTCATTATATCTGTGAAGTGGCTGATGTTCTGCACTGAGTGACTGTAGTCGCGTAAATTATGTAAATTACGTAAAAAAAGTATTACGTCTTTTTCTGAAACGTTGTTGGTCTTCCTGCAGAGGTTAAAAAGACAATATTTTAGTTCATTAACGCGGCTCGAGGGACTTTAATTACTTCAACTAGTTTTATGTAAAATCAAACCGTAATCAAATTAATCTGTGGGCCGCAATATGCGGACTGCTTAAAGCAGTCGCCACTGCCCAGATCAGAGTTAGACGATTACCAGTTGTCGTTCTCTATACACGGACCGCGGATTTCGGCCACCGATCAAAACGTTCCTCGCCGTACGCGGGCTAATTCAAAATTTGTACAGTAGTCCGTGTATGGGGACCCTTACACAAAGGTTTATTCTTCAGTAGCCGGGGGCAGTAATAATTCTGCATATTTTAACCCCCGTTACAAAATTCGTAAGTTTGAAACTTCAAAGTTGTCTACCAAACAAATTGGTTAATTAAATTAATTGCTTCTGACAATCCCACGGGACTTTAAGTTCCTTAGCATTTTGTCATTTTATCAGTTGTTTTACAAAAGACAATTAAAGAAAGTTAATTGGACTGAGAACAAATAAGAAGACTATTGTACGACCAATTTGTAGTTGATTTGAACTAGAAACAGAATCATAAACTATTCGGTTCCTGGTTTACAATATTGAAAGAGTATTTATTATTTTTAGTTAGATACTTACAATATCTGCGTGACGGACTGGCACTCCCGCCATGACACCTTGTTGAAGTTACAAATGCTAACCGCAGGGAAGGGTGTCTCATTCAGTTTACATTTGTTACTGATCTGGATTGATAAAGAAATGTACCAAATAACTTAGTTACTTTTGTTTAAAGCGCACTGTTGTTTACATTGCTTGAACTTCATTCGTCTTTAATTATTTTAGCTTCATTATATTTTTATGACAATTTATAGTACCAACGAATTTCTATTAACATCTTGATTTCACTGACAGCACGCCAGGCGCCTGTCCCGCGTGTACAGCAATACTCGAAGCAATTAAACGACTTACCCGTGTTAAAATCTGATCATTATTGTATCTATTTTTGATGACCAACACAAAAGTAATTGTTATCGTTATGTTCAGTAACATGAAAAACCACCATAGAGTTAGTCTCCTGCCGGACAGTACTGCCAGCTGATTGGTCCCGTGCAATGTTGTTATTGTTGGCAGCGATGTCTGTGATATTTTGAAATTATTTTGTTTACGTCTTTTACTCATTATTTAAATCCAAATATTTCCAGAACCAGTGTCGTTACAACGTGAGAAGAGGTTTTATATTCTTATTCCTACAGCCATTCAAATGTTCATATAGCATTAACGAAAACAATAATGGTAAAGTTGGGAAATGTTCCTCGTTTCATTTGCGTTTTTAATGGTCAAAGTTGTTAATGACTGTTCTCTTGATATTTTCTTTAATTGATCCGCCAGCGACGCGGCAGCCAACACAAGACACGTGCATTAATGAGATATTAATGTGGATTATAATTACCGTACTTTTCTTTATGAACAAAACATGTTCAGTATTCTCCTGGTGAGTTGTGTTTTATTGTGTTAAAGTTAATGACACCTTTCCATCAATGTGTTTTAGTTTCCGATACTTTTTGAAACACCTTGCTAACCACTGGTTCCAATAAAACAAAAAACTTTTCAATTAAGAGCATTTTTTTTGTGTTTCACGAGTTTTTGTTGTATTAATAAGTCTCGAATGAAAACTTAACGAATGAAGTGGGTGTACATTGAATCAGTGCAGGATGTCCAAAAACAAATCACTAAGATACAAGTTGCTCAAGAAAACTTCAGATTTTTTCAAGCACTGCACGATTCATGGTTTTCATTACTTCCACATCAGTGCTAATAAGTGGGTCAATTTGTTCTGGCTGGTCACTATCGCCTCCAGCATCGGGCTCTGTGGCTTCTTGGGCCACATGATCTGGAACAAATTCATTATAGATCCAACTTTCACTGTCGTAAGTACATAAACATTTATTTACTTACAATTTGGTATCGTGTGGCTCGCAGTTAGATGTATTGTAAAAGCAATATATTTTCTCACACGTCACGTTAGGTGGAGACAACTAACTACCCGATGAGCAAAATCCCGTTTCCTGCGGTGGTGGTGTGCGACGCGGAAATGGTCTACGGACCGAACGCAAACGTCGTCAAAGAAATACTGTAAGTATGGAGCTCACGTAAAACTACAACGAGCAAAGTATTAGATGCATTTGTAGCTTTCTTATAAATAAGAAACATGAAATAGAAATGTCTTTATTTTTCCGCAATCCTACAAAATCTTTATAACAATTTAGATAGCAGAATAGACAGGCCGGAAGACACGGAAGACACGGATATCTTTTGTAAAGTAAACTATCAAAAACATAAAAATAAACTTTTTTGCAGAAGTCTTCGAGGATTTGGAAATAATCAAATTGATGATTTCTTTCGGAGTTTAACCTTAATCAAACTGAGAGGATACGAAATACAACCTCATGTCAAGAAAATGCACTCAATCCTGGAAAGTCTCGGCTACACGTATATTAATCTATTAGATACGGCAAGTACATTTAATATATTCATAAAGAAGGGGATAAGCAGCTAAGATCGAGCAGCAACGAGTGTCTAAAATTATAGCGTGGCTTGGCGTAACTCCGCGTAATCTGCAGTAGCCTAGCGTAGCGCCTTCCCCGGTATACGCACCGACTACTTTAGCTTCCATCGACCTTAGTGCAAGACGAGATTATCTTCGAGTACGGTCGGTACGGTAATCTAATTCTTTTTTAGTTCAAGAAACCGTGTGAAGTGTTGGTGGAGAAATGTATTTGGAGATCGAAGCTGATAAATTGTACACAAATGTTTCGTGCCGTGCTTACATACGATGGCTATTGTTGTAAATTTGATTTGACTTATTTTAGGTAAGTTTAAAAATGAAAAAGCTTAACGATTGTCTTTGCATATAAAGCTTTTCTATAGTAATGTTTATTCTTCAGTTTGCACGCTGAAGAAGGCACCAACTTCGCCGCTGGTACGGAGATAACTGAAGCTTTAGATGTAACGCTTAATACGGACAAATACGACAGCAGCGGAAATAAAAGTGATGGCTATGTTTCGGTAAGTGCTTTTATTTACTTTGAAGTACTTAAGTTCTCACTCAAAGTAAGTTAAAGAACCAGCAGAACAGTTACGATTATTCCTTTCTAGTTGTATGTCCTCGACAAGGACGACAAGATAACGGTATTAGACAACGCTGTGACGATCACTGCAGCGGCATATTTCGATGCCACTGTTACCGTAATGCTAATAGACTCCTCCGCAGATGTTAAAGCTCTCTCACTTTCTAACAGAAAGTGTTTTCTAGATGCTGTAAGTATGCACGTAGTTTGATGTCGTTATGAAATGTTCATGTTCTTGAAGACGAACAATTTGAAGGTCACATAATTTCTTTCAGGATTCAGTAAATGGAGCTTCTTCGTACCAGAACTGTATGATGAGTTTAGTTATGAAAAAAATTGTGGAATATTGTCAATGTATACCTTTCAACTTTGAAGGTAAATGGTACTGATTTTTCTTTGACTTCAAATTGGTCCCATCTAATCACAGTTTGCTAATTTTTCTTCAATGTTTAAAGTATTCATATATTGTTATATAAATTGCTTTTATAATATTTTTGACAGCCAGCGAATTGACTGTTGAAGATTTTCCAGCGTGCTCATGGGGCCGGCTTACTTGCGTTTATGATTCTTTGGGTATGACTCTTGTAATTTGGTTCATTTAAAATAAACACGACTACTTTGTATATTAGTTCGGTCACTATGTAACATTGCTTCAGTCCGCATTGTTAAGATTAACGAAGTGAGAATATTCAATGAAATTGTTGAATCTGTTCTCAGAATTTGTACAAGGGAATATACGCGAAGTCGTTTCACATAAAGATTGTTATCAGAACTGCGACTACATCGAGTACAACACAGAAGTCGAATATTTAAAACGCGACAGAACAGTCAGGTAATATAATGTTTAAGGCGTGACATGCACATGCGGCTTCAAGCAGTCGACGTATTACCTATTATTATTATGGCCGTTATTGTAAGCAGTGGTCCATGTTGGGCAAATTTCAAATTAATTAGTTTCAATGTCAAGTGGGCATTCGTTTCTTTTTTTGTAGAATCCCAAGCACACACAGTCGCGTCACCGTCCACTTCGAAGAAACTAGTTGTATGAAATACAGGCGGGAGGTGCTGTACACGTGGGACCAGATGCTGGGTGTGTACTGTACAAGAAACAAAATTTCTTACAAAAAACAAATTACAATTAAATACAGCGCTACTAGAGATTCCCTTTTGCAACGATACTTCCAGTGATTCCTTTTATCTCGTACCGGCGTCTCTTTTGGTGAAAGCTTCTTTAAATTTCGTCTTTCTTAAATATTAATTTTTAATCATCTACGATATGGTTTAATAGTTAGTAACCTTTAAATATTTATTTTACATACTTTATCTTTTTCTAATTATTTTTGATTGTTTTAAAATTTATTGATTTCAAAGTGTTCTTGGTGTTAATGCACAAATTATTGTGTTAACATAATCTTACTTGCAGCTAATCTGGGCGGCGTATTCGGGCTATGCCTCGGAGGGTCGATAATAAGCATCATAGAGATAGTTTGGTTTATCTTGGATCTGATCTGCACTTGCTGTGTCAACTATAAAACTGTCAAAGTCACCCCGAGGAGGCCTCGCATTAACGAAGTTTTTACTATTAGCAACAAAGAAAACATCAATCAAGTGAACAGAAAAGGAAATGTCACTCCGAGATATAAATTTACTCAATAAATTATTAGAGTTAGCTTTTACTGACACAAGTAAGAAATATTTCAACCAAATGCATTTTTATTTTGTATGTACGCATAAAATAATATTTCAATCAAATGTATTTTTATTTTGTATGTCCATAAAAATGTATGTTCGTCCTGTTAGTCATTGCTTCACGAGACCTCACAGAATGTTTTTAAAAATAAATAAAATGTTCAATATTTTGGAAAATGCTAACTTCTATAGCGAATATCATATCAAGATTTTAATCATAAAATTTAGTTTACAACCTGTTCCTAGGACTGATATTTTAAGAGCAGTTGTTTCTTTCTGTTCTATTTGATATAAAATAAATTACGCGAAATAACATTAACTTATTTTAATGAATTATTAAGTATCCATATTACCTACATTCCTACGTATTACATGAATACCCTGATTGAAATATAATTTAGTGTTATATGTCCACACAAGAAGAAACTGGACAACATTGCCCGTTAATAAAATAAGCTACCTCCACCTCCACCCGGCATCTCTCCAAACAACGGAGTGTGCCCACTTTACTTTGACGAAGGTTGTCATGTCAGCTCTGCAGAAACAAGCTCTGTATATTCATACAAAATATTCAGTGCTATTTAAAATAATTTACTGTACATCATTCTTCACGTTTTAATGTTCCCGTCTAGTCCGGTCAGTCATCAGTGATTTTATTCGTTTTAATGATTAATATATATTTACTGTTAATTTTTAATTATGTACATGCTAGGCAGATATGTTATGAATTAAATAAGACACAGTCTTAACCAAGAATTCTGTTGGATTAAATAAGATCGGACACATTCGTTCAGTGAGCCACAGTTCCGCATGAACGACTTGTTGAACACTGAACGTAAATTTTATGATAACCCAGTCATCTGTTCTTTATTGCGGTAAAAAAAACTTATAAAGCATTACACGAACGCCATTGTTTCTCTGTTTTTAAAGCTTTTATTTCACAAAATATTTATGTTTATAATTAGATGAATGTAATGTTTATTACATTCTAATAAAATAAACGACGACACTAAAACTTTGCGGTATAAAGTGTCGCATTTCATTGTTAATTTTAGTGCGAAATAATAATAAACTTTTTAATGAAACCGCTATAATAGAGTTAAAAATTATGTACACAAAAAGTTTGCGCTCGAAATATGGGGCACGTGATTCTTTTCTTTCGGTTAACAAGCTTTCATTTTATTGTAAACATTCACCATCCGATTATAATAGGATTGGCGAAGATGGCCGACAGCGAGCACAGACAAGCACCAAATAAGATTACAATTTTAAGCAAATTAATAGACGAATGTAAAAATAATAATGCTTGGATATTTTACGATGTTTTTCAAGTTCTTAATATTTGCGTTGAATAGAAAATAATTAAGCTACAATATGTATGAACATTTTACGAAAACCGATGAGGAGTATAACGACCACCTTCATCAAATTTATTGGTGGTATAAATATTAAAACCATAATCTTGGATTTAGCTGGATTAGTTTTAGCCCGCGCCTTTGTCCGCGCGGAATCAATTAAAGCTTAAAAGCCTATGCGTTCTTTCAGATATCATTCACACCTATAGCACATTGCATCCAGATCCGTACAGCCGTTCTAATAGCACCATTTAACAAACATTCATCCATCCAAACTGTTGCATTTATTGCATTTGTAAGTTTACTGTAACTATTAACATCTTCATACCTTTATTTATTTATTTAATAGTGCGTGGTTTGGTAGAAAAAATGCCAACTTAATTCATTTGCTTAGGCCATATTCTTGAATAGTTTTTCATTCAATGACTTTTATATTTCCGCTCGATTCGATACTATCAACAAAGCAATTTATCTACTTAGCTGCGAAGGCATCGGCGGTCGTAATAACAAATTGTAATTAATCCTTCAAAGTCAGGACGACTCAACTAGATTACCACCTAGATGAACTAAATCAGGAAGTACGTAAATTTGGAATGGCTATTTCAAAGATTATTCCACGAACGGAATTAGAATTCGCTTTTGTAGAATTATATTCGAAAGAGTGGATCCATTTCAATCATTTATCATTGTTTGCCCAACTAATGACACCCCAAAAGAAACATCAAGTTTGATAAAATGACACTGTCAACGAATCTCATTGTACAACGAAATCCTTTTTCTATAAGAAAACTTTAATGAAGCGATTACCTTAGGTAAGCTTTCATGTTTTACATGGTTATTAAAATATATCAACAAAGTACAAAAGCAGAAACATGAAATTTGTCTTGACCTTGACCGATTTCCCGACGTAGCCGCGGCGGCTCACTGCCACATACGTATAGATTAAAACTAGGCCATCACTTTTATTATCTGTCCCAACTATTGAACATATAATTAACGCTACGAGATTTTCAATGCTATATTTTTTTAAGTTTTATAAAGTTACTGTCTTATACACCTGTAGATTAAAAGAACTATTTTGATTTCGGACTAACGTAACGATCCTAGACTGTACATTCAGAACTCTTCGCGGTGTTTCATTTGCGGAAAATTGCCTTCTGCATTACAAGAATACGACTTCCTACTCTTTAGTAAAAGAAATACAAATAATTAAACAAATTAATGGTAACCGTACTTTCAAGTAAATAAAATGTCTTTTAGTAGGTTTGTAGGGTTTTTTTTTCGTATTCTGAAACCCGTATTATTAATTTGTGTAAAAAGATCATTAATTGTTTTTAATCACTTAGGCCGACAGAGCGCGGCATCGCGCTTAGTTAACAATACAGTGGACCCGTCAGTATATATCTTTTTGTACGGAGGAATTAAGGAAATAAAATTTACAATAAAGCTTTCCCAGTCGCCTTATTTATTAAGTTGATATTTATAATGATGTGTTACTAATCTAACAAACAAAACCTGTAATCTTGCGCGCCTGTTCGATCTGTAAAGCTATGCAGAAAGTTCAATCTGAATGAACTGCTTCCTTGTAAAGCTTAACTGCGACAGTGTCAACTATTCATTTCTCTTTGTATTCAGTTTTCCAATTTTCCGCTCATCAAACTTTAAAGCTGCGTTTCAATCTAGAATTAATTTCTCATGAAAGCGAATTCATTAATTGTCCATTGCTTGTTTGTACGTAAATATGACATTTGTTTATTTTTACAATCAATTAACATGGAAATCTTTATTCATATATTTTTTTGGTTCATATCTTTTACCCGGTTAACTAGTAAAATTCATTTATTAGTAGTTGCTACAGACCGTGGTCTTCATCTGTGACAAATTAAGCGAACTGTTTAGCTGTTCTGAGGATGTGCTCTGATAACAGTCGTCGATCTAAACTTTCGCACTTGAAGCACTCGTAAGAAATAACATAAAGAACAATTTGTATTATTTCAGTTACACATGTCCTATAGAAGTTAATAATCTGCTCGGACTTGTATGATAAATTATTTTTTAATATTAATTCTAAAAATCTCGCAAACGACATAATTAATTTCTTTAAATTAATGCGAGTCGCACCTGCGCCTACAGCTAAGGCTTTATTTAATTCATCAAAGAGTTCGTTGCCTACATAAATATATCTCTGTTGAGCGGACCTACATTGTAATTGGACGAAAAATGAATTATAATGAGTTCGATAATAATAAGAAATTTGTTTCAATTATATCGCAGCAAATCATCATCAGTAAATAAAACCGTAAAACAATTTTGATTCATTACGCTCCCTCCTCTCCTCGCCGTTTTTGTCGCGTATTGAATTCAATATAAATAGAATACTTTAAAATAAAAAAGCGAAAGTTACACCAACGTTCCATTTCCTGAAACAAGCGCATGAATGACGTGTACAGTTTTTTCAGCAAAACAGAAATAGTGCTTGCATCAGCTGAGTGCTCCTCACATAAGTCGCTACATTGTCCGCTATGAATATATTTTTATGTAATCCAATTTATCTAATAACAATCTGTTTACTTACAGTGCATGTATAGTAATTGAACATATTAGGCAAAAATATATCACATCGTATTCAAAGCAGGTAGCTGCCAGTTTGTCCCCTATTTATAGAAAGATAAAATTTAAAGTTGAAACACAGTTCTAATGTATACAAAAGTTTTGAGAGTTGGTGTAGAGTTGTTTCAATCATTCTCATAATGAACTACTGCAATTTACCTTAAATATGTATAAAACACTCGTATAAATACTCAGCATTTTCCAAGAGCAGGCACGTACTGAATCTGCACTTAAACAATACAGTTAAAAGTTTTATTGCTCATATACGCTGAGAGTACCTCGTCTCGTCTCGTCTCGGCCACTGATAAATACTTACTGCAGCTCTCCAGACTATAAACATATTTGTCTATCGTTTTCTTACTTATTAAACAAACATTTTTAATTATCTTTAGAAAACGATGTCTTATTCGTATAGAAATTTTGATGTTGTATTTATTTATGACGGTAATACCCAAATAATAAACGCCAAAGTGTCGCTTTATTTCAAAACAAGTAACATCAGAGAAAATTTAAACGAGGTTACAGTTGCTATGTGAATCAGGCATTTGTCATTTGAAAACACATATACGATGTTTTTTGTAAGGATTCCCGGAACCTCCCGACCATTGTTCTGTTTCTAAAAACAATCAGATTGTATCACAGTGAATGTGCGAGGCAGAGCTCTGCGTTGCGCAGTTAAGCGAACCATCTGAATTTCCTCCTATCTAAATAGCATTATACTTCGAATACACAATTAGACGAGACGCGGAATATCTAAGTAAAAATAAATTAAGCATAAATAAAAGAAACTAAAACAAATCACTAACTGTTGCTCTATTGTTCTATTGTTCAGAATATCTTTTACTCAAAAATTTGTTGAGTTTCAACCTTTCTGGATGATTTCAAAAATAATTTAATATCAGAGTTAAATAAAAGCGAGTAGATGTGGCTGCTAGGCTGCTGTACATTCACAGTTCGTGATACTATGTTGTGCGGATACACAGCCTTAATCAACGAGATGCGTCTCTCGGCCGCAGAGTGTTGACGTAATGCGACCTCTATTAATATCTGTACACATATTAGATCGGAACAAATATTTGGCTCCCTAGAGCATCAGTGTTGTTTGTAAGAATTAACTTAAAGATTGTGGAACAAAGAATTTATACGCTGTGCTAATTGCGTCCCCTTTGCCTGTCTCTAAATCGATTAGATTGACATTAATAAAAGGTAACAAGTTTTTTTTTTATATTATGTCGAATATAAATTATTTACTGAAGAGATTCGTGAAATAGTACAACTACGTGCTCAGTACGTGCAAAACAATTGGAGGAATTAATACTTCTTACCTGACTTTGGAACACTATTGTATGTGGGCTTTATTCCAATTCAATCGCTAGGCAAAGGCTGGCTGTTTATCTGCCGCCGGCGTTTTCTCGCCCACGCTTACTGTTCTCTGGAAATTACTAAACGATTTACTGGACACTTATTCTCTGTAATCTGTTTTAGGTAACAGCGCGACAGGAACTAATGAATCGGGTTCTACTTAAGACGAAATTATAAACATGTTGCACGGAAATTTGATCAATGATGTGTGAATGTAAACATTGTATAGCAGAAGTTTTTATTAGACATACCAAATAACCATCTGAGCTGTCGTGTTGTATTTATCGTGCGGGAAGAAGACAAGGGTAGGACCTGGCATTTTAATATACAAAACTGTGTTAATTGAAAACAGATGAGGTCAATCATCCCTGAACGCATCAATATGAGGCTTTTGTATATCCTGTCTTAGGTAGGGATGTATGGTATGTATGGCGGAGATACTTATAAAGAAACAGTTAGTTAACATAGTTTTTTTATCTGAAATTTCACTAGAGCAAAGTGACAACTCATAAAGTGAGAAAGTATATTTCTTTTTAAAAATATTTACAATAGTACGATAGTAGTTTAAGGTTTGAGATCAATGTGTCCGTGGCGCTGCAGCATCTCGATGGAGAGCAGGTGCGCGGGCGCAGCGCGGCGCGAGGACCGCGTCACGTGGCTGAGCTGCGTCGTCTGCCGCGCCACTAGCCCGCCCTGCGTCTCACCATTCTGACGCAAGCTCTTCATCTACACAAAGAAATTACACATTTAAAAAAGAAAATATGACAATGTTACCAAAAGTTTTATTAAAGTACACGACTCCTTTTCTCATTTCCTTTAAAATATTAAGTAGTAAAACTTGTGTTCATATAAAAATACATGACTGATATTTAAAACTACGAATATCTTGAATATTTGAACACATACATGTATGTAACATCTCTTGTGAGGCTCGTGGTACAGCTCGTAATCACTGGAAGACCGCTCGGGCTTCTCATTACATCTCCACTGAAATACCGATGAAACTTACTTAAACATACATTATTTTACATCAACTTAAGTAAACACTTTGGTGGGCTACTTTTAATCGGATTACGTTGCAATCAAAAGGCTAAGAAACAGCCGGAAGAAAAGAATATTTTTTACTAGTCAAGGTAACCACGTCGCACCTGACAGTTGTCATTTTTCATACACACTTTATATGTATCTGCCGGCTTGAGTTCACAGTGAAGCACAGCATGAGACGGATATTGCGTGATAGAGCTACCATATCTCACCGTGAATTTGTTCTGTTTGCACACGGCGCGGCCGCAGACGAGTTTCCGCACTGACCTTTGAAAGTTACGCGTCATCAGGCAGTACACTATGGGGTTGATGGCGGAGTTGGCGTGACCTAAGTAAATAACACAATTATAAATGTCCTCTAAACTATAAAATAGAGTCTACCCTGCTTAAATGCACCATTAAAAATTAAAGCCAGCGGCGCAGAAGTAATTTTTATGAGTACCATTAATTGTGGCAACTGTGTTAATCATATTTGTTAAGTCTAATATTTTTAATCTAAAATATAATAAAGAAGAGTAATTCAACATCAGCCAATAACCAACTAGATTTTGTAATAATGTTATTGTTTCATAAACAATAAAAATGCTAGTTTTGCAAAAAAAAATAAGACCTATTTTTCTTGTGATATTAAGGCACGAAATATTCGATCAGCTCACCTGACTTTCAGCGACAGCCGTTAACGGTCGTTAATTATTACAAAAGTTTCAAATTAATTCGAGTAATTAAAAATATAGGTCAAAATATACATTATATCAGTGCCGAGGCTGTGTGGTAAAACATGATATGACGGTTTACCCTTTTAGCCTAACGCACCCTTTTCAATTACTAAACTACTTCGACTCAAATGTCGCGACAACAGATGTA
This sequence comes from Papilio gigon, assembly GCA_027563995.1. NCBI lineage: Eukaryota > Metazoa > Arthropoda > Insecta > Lepidoptera > Papilionidae > Papilio > Papilio gigon. The sequence continues at coordinate 266,244 of JAODUI010000029.1, forward strand.
TAGGATTCCTTTTCGCAACCGCTGAAAGATGAACAGCGCTTTTATTGCCTTGTTTGAAAGAAAATGTATTTAAATGCGTGTCATCGTCGGATAATGTTATCACCCCACAAAAGATTCCATTTGCTGGAATGACACTGCATTACTGGCCACAAATATTCCATCAATATTAGTGACAGAGGACATGTAGGTCAAATAATTGAATTGCAGTTCTATTTAATTCTCAGCATCTAGTAGTTTTTTACACATATTTAAATTTGGGTCATTAAATTATTCACTGTAAAATTGACTGATGTTGGACTCTTGTTAATACGATTTGGATCTCCTTAGCTTTAATATTTGAAACAGATATCATAAGTTGCATTTTAAACTAATAAGGAACGGAAGTACCTATAAATAATGCGTATGGCAGGTACATGCTCAGATGTTTGGGGTCGACGGCGTTGATGTCCAGCAACAACTGCATGATGTTGTACGGCAACCAGCACAGCGCGAACAATACTGCTAGCAGCAACAGAATCCACGCAACTCTCTTCCTCTCCTTCATTAACCTTAAACCCTGGAACAAAGCAAGCAGTTAAGAACGTCCAAGAACATACCACATTTCACCTGTTTTATCCAGCTTAGATACATCTTATATTTACGCCCAAATAACTGATCCTCTTTCCAATATCTAACAGCGTCTATTTATCTGACATGTTGTGTGATGACGCATTTAACATTTACAAACTCACCGCTCAAGTTCATAGTTAAAAGCTTTCCATTTATCGACCCACGTACCGGGACGATGTAAAATGTCAACGAAAATTTAATTAAAAAGCATTACTTTTAGAGAATATTGCTGACCACAATGTGATTACAAAGTGAAAATAAAATCTCTCGCCGCCGTGGGGCGCTAAGTTCGTTATCGCTCAAGTCACCTGCACACAATCGTGGAACAGTTCTCCAGGCGTTTGCATGTACTGAACGGCGGCACGTTGCTCGGACCTTGCTCGTTTACAACTAGACATTTGCTTACTAATCAAACAGTAGTCGAGATTTTCTCAAACCAAATCTAATAAGTTATCATACAGTTTCATTTACAAGAATCCATCGAAAATATTAATATTGAATAATGCCAGTGTGTTGTAGTTTCTAGGTATAAAACACAAATAGTGAAGGGCGAGACTACTTCAAAGGCACCGCCAGCGGTGTGACCTCAGCAAATAATAATTTATCGTATCAGTTCTATTTGTCCGCCAAACTATTTTGGTCAATGTGACCTTTTCTTTTGATAACAAAATACTGTGTAGAGTAGGCGAACTAGATGTTAGCCGGACGATGTTACGTTTGTAGTCCTTAAAATAAGCAGCGGCGAGCCGGGAATAATAAAACATTTTAAAAAGAAGTCAGTCATAAGTATATAAGTCGAGTAAGAAATTTTTTTTTGAGTCCAAACGAATCTGTAAGAAAAATATTAGTTGTCAAAGACGAAATGTTGACTAGGTTTACCTGTTGCATGCTGATGTTTCCCTCGTCGATGTCGAACGGAGGTCGCACGGAGCACAGAGTGCGGCCCATGCACGCGTATGACAGAATCGTGATTGAACCTGCGATATGTAACTTCATTCAGAAAACATTCCTATAACTAAGTTGGTTGATACCTAATTTAAACAACATTATTATGTTGCTAATTTTAAGTACACATAATTGGGCTCCGAACAGATTGAACGGCGCCGTAATTAATTCGATCAAATTATGAGGCTATATAAATGCTTCGTATTATAATGTACCTGGTATGGCATACACTAAGGTGAAACTGAAAGTTCCAAATTTTTTCCTAGCTCCCGGTCCCGTCCATTCTTCCGTGCAAAAGTGCACGTCTCTCGTTTCTATCTAGAAACAGCGAAGTGTTAGTAGGAGACATGGAAAACGTGTAACACTCTACAATTGTTCAATTATGTCTACTCTTGAATTATCTTCGCCTCTTTTCGGAGAAAGCGAACAATTAGTATGTGACAGATATGACTAAACATTTGACCCATTTACCTATTTGTGTCCGGCCTAGATAACATACGTGTATTTAGCAGCAGACTGGACAGTAACCTATAAATACATATTCATGTAATTTTTCATTGTCAGCTCTAATCCCAGCCGCGGCTTTAATACGGATTGGAAGATTTCGCATGTCTTTGACAATGTTTGAAAGAGGACAGTGTTGGTGAACAGATACATTTCTAAGGAATCGCTTACATTTTATTGTCCAGAAAAATACACTACCACTACAGTTGAATATTTAATAATGTATCAATTGAATAAAGACTTTTAAATATGATATGTAGGAAATTAGTTATACAAAGACACACAGATATGTTATTGGCCGCCTTCGATATGATAGGCACGGCCTCCTTCCTGACAGTGGCGACGACGAGCAGCGGGATGAACATGAGCATGGCAGCCGCCCACAGCAGGCCCAGCAGCAGCACGGCCTGACGCCGGCCCGGCGGACGCAGCCGCGGCTCCGGCGCTATCGACAGCCATCGGTCCACAGACATCGCGGTCAGCGTGAACACGCTCGCCGCTACTGCTACTCCTGGGACAAATGTCTTATTGTCTAATATTTTGTACTGACACAGACTGTCTTAAATAAGAAAGATTTACGAGCATTTTCCGTCAGTAATGCAAATCCAAATAATGTTGCTATAACTAGTCTAGTCTAGTTAAAACTAATGTGCGTAAACTAGAACGATAGCTTATAAAGAAAGCCCGCTCATGAAGCATGAATTAATTATTGAAGTATGCAATTAGTGACTTTCATCACGAGCTCTGCGAGGTGGAGGTAATGTACAATCTTTTTAAAAAAATTATGAGAAGTTTTTGTAATTCGGGTTTTCAAAAAATTTAAACTGCAGTGAGATTTTGGTGAATTCCACCAACATTTATAAAATGTTCCTGTATTTACAATGGTGTTTCACTTGTTATATAAGGAAATTAAATACAAAATAATAAATTTATTTTGTATTTAAAATTCACAAAACATTATGAATCCTTAAAACAAGGTTCTGTGAGTGAAATGCATGCATTAAAACGTTAATTACGAGTGTAAAAAATTATATTGTAATGCGGTATTTAGAACTCACCCTGTATATAATTGACAATTTTGCAAACTGTGTCTCCATAAAACCAAACCAAAGTGATGGCCTTGCTGAGCTGTATGGGCATGCAGACGCCGGTCACCAGCAGGTCAGCCGCTGACAAGTTGACGAGGAATATATTGGTCACGCTGCAACGAACGACGCATCTAATTAATTTCCTTACCATGATAACTAATACAATAGACATTTATTCAAAACAAAACGAAATGTTTTTCGTAAAACGAATGGAATTACTTTAATATTGGATAAGTATTTACGTTCCAGGCGGCCACACTGAACCGGATAAGTTTATTGTTCACAAGTGTGTGTAACGTAACAAGACACAGCAACATAGCAACCATCACAGTGGTCCCACATAACAAGTTGCTAAATCTAATATTTTCTTGAAGGACTTTAGTCGTAAGGGCTTGTCCGGTGGAACGGAACAATGTCCACTGGGCTTCAACAATTTTGTAAATTATTATTTTTGAATTAGAAGTTGAAACTGAATTACTTCATGTAATTGCTTGGTTCAATGGAGAAAACGGATACAGATTAAGAGGATTTCTAAGTAACCATCATCATCTCTCTTGGCTTATCCTACGTACTCAGGGCGAGTGCACCGTGTTGTCGTCCTCCAGATCTATCTATGTTCCGTCGTTTCAGTTGTCACTCCTTTCATAAGCTTGCAACCCATCCAACTCTGACTAGGCCATGAAGTTACCATTCTAATAAAGTGTATATTGCAATTAAATAAAACATTATTATTCCACTGGTGCACGAGCATCTATAGTAATATCAATATAGGTATTAAGTCTATAGATGACATTACAATGGGAAGCTGTACAGCAACCCCAGTAATACATAGGTCGTATGGAATTGAAGTTTCCATTGTGTATGAAATTAATTGAAGATTGAAATCGAGGCCTACATAATTCGCTTTAGCAGAAATCCTAACTCCTCGTCTGGTACTCTACTATAGTAAATTTAAAAAATTACACACTTTCAATAACTTTGTTAATTCATTTTTTCGCTCAAAAAGTGGCACTCGGAGAGAGCACAGAATCAGATAATTATTTCATGACGTCACTTTACTATATAACACGCTTTCATACATTTGATGTCCCCAATCTACAGCAGCGTCTTCTATCAGCATCTCCGGACAGTAATCTCTCAAATCGATCCATTATCTTAGCCGCTGGGACGGACAACGGACACATTCTACTTATCTACTGTCTCCCGATATCGTTATGTTACAGATTTTTTTAAGTAATAAATTCATTCTGTCTTATTCAAAATAAAAGGTTTTTGAACCTAATTAAAAAGGCGACAGACAGATATAATATAGCAAAGGAACTTATTTAGCTTTTAAATTAACTAGGGCATGCCCACTCCTTAGCCAATTAATGTTATCCTATACCCTTTCTGACGAAGTTTTGTTTGATAATAATGTGAAACGGACTGAAAAATTATACTAAAGATTTTAAAAATGTGTCAGTTTTCTTCACCTATAATTTCAATGAATAACATTTTTAATGAAATAAAAATCGACAGTACTCTAACGAATTACTACTTTAAGTATAGTAACGTTTGTTTGTAGTAGAAAATGTAACTATAAATTTGAATTTAAAGCCATAATTCTTCGTCACGAAAACGAGTTTCCGTTTCCCCCGGTTGTGGATAACGAATTGGACTGTCCGGGTGTTTAAACAGGGCGGTGATTGACATTCTGTGTATTACGTGCTCGAGTTAACACGTAGGGCTTCGTCTTGAGCGATCGACAAATGTGCCTTTTTTATCATTTCGATGGATGAAGTCATGTCAGAATTCTCACGTAGAATTTTTTCTTTATTGTTATATGATTTTCTTTCTCCTACCTACTTCACCTATACATACTAATTTGGTTTAAGTAATATAGTGACGTTAATTAAAAGCCTGTTTATTCAGTCTACATTTCTTCTTTAAAAGCAACAAGAAGTAAAAATACAAAGATACTTTTATTTAGGAGTTTATCATTTGTAACACGACTACCTCACTCGGTAGGCGCGCCTGCGCTACGAGACGGGAAATGACCGCTCCTTTTATATTTGGTAATATTAATATTTACCTTATAAATCTCATTGTTAAAAAACTATAGCAAAATTATATGAAACAAATTCGATTAAAAGTGAAAGCTTTTACGCGTACACAAAATATGAATAACAAATAATTGAGGTCCACTGGCCGTTTGTCAATAGGTGTATTTGGATTAGCACGTCCAGGGATCCGCAGCCTTTTAAAATATAAAATAAAATTATAGGTAGTTTCGGTAATATAAAGTATTTAAACAATGAATTGATTTTAAGATTAATCTAAGTTTATTCAAATAACCCTGATACGACACAATTTAATTTATCTTCAACGACATCCAGAACTAGGGAACACATCTAGTATAAACTCGTATAAGAGATAAAGAAAAATGTGTTCACGTTATTCGGTCTGACGTCATTAGTGACGTCATATTTTAACAATGCGCCGCAAAGGCAAAACATGCTCATTCATTTTCTTTTTGTCTATTTTACGAAGCGAAACATCACAGACAAACGAGAAATTTCGAGTGAAAGCTAATTTAAATAAAAGAAATGTTTGTTTGTTTGAGCAAATTTCTCGGGTTAAGAAATTTTTTGATTGTAACCTCAGATAAGTTCTTAACGTGACAATCCTTTCTTTATCATTATTTGATCGTGAAGCGGCAGTATGTCCCCGCGTGGCAGAGGCAGCAGCGGACTCGACGTAGCGTCGTCGAGTCCGCATTGGCCGCCGTCCAACGATCACGTCGCACCTGGCAACCATTCAGACTCATTCACATCAAGATAAACATTATGTAATAAACACTATGAACAAGCCATCGTTAACTCGTATCGTTTACGTTTGCCAGTGCGTGCGTGTGTGTGTATGTTTGTGTGTGTGCGTGTGTGTGTATGATATCTTCCGTGAAATTATTTACGCGAACGCGATTAAAACGTTTGTACTGATTTATGTTTAATATTTCGAAACGGATTATTATCTCACAATACGATTCGCACGCATACAATTATAACACATGCGCTGGATGTAGGCGGTAACAGTGAGGTTTAGATTTTTACGTACATTTATGTTGCAACAACATTTATCTGTCCTCTCGACAACATACATTACAGTATATCCCGGATTTTATTATTGAAGTTTAACTGTAGTACAGATTACAATTAGCATTAGAGGCTTTCGAGCTGAAAGTCGATATTTCTTGGCCACGCCAATAAATAAGCTACTCGGCCTCTCGGTCACACGCGCCGTCCTACTTGCAAGGAAATTAGCTTCCGCCGACATGACTTCTGAAACTTGTATATGCAACACGCAACCCCTTCACTGGGCAGTCGTTCTTACTCGTTACTCCGCAACATGCATTTATCGGATACAAAAACCAGTAACGACTAATTTATACAGACATTAATTATATTTAAAACATAACATACAAAAGTGAAGGTTTAATTAAAGGCTTCGTTTAATACCAGTAATTAACCGGAATGTAACAGCTATGGGTTGGCTGTAATCTAAGAAGCTTGTTAAAGATAACCTAATTATCAATTTCTTCCTGAACAAAGCTGATTACATTTCAATAAAACTTTATTCGAAACAAATAAAGTACAAGTTTTTGTTAAAACATTCTTAAACAGTTTTATTCGTGTCGATATTTGGACGTCGTGCACCTGGCGCGCGCGTGCGGGCTTTATGAGGGAACATTATTTATATCCGACCTGTTAGCATACGAGATCAAATAAAATATAAAATCGACGGTTTGATGTGCGGATACATCTCGAAATAATTAGATGCTTTGAATACAAGAAAGTAATTAATTTCAACGTTTTTAAAAAACATCAAACGATCCATTTGGTGTATGCAGGTATAATTTCGTTCCGGCGGTTACTAGGTGCTCTTACCTTTAGGCCTTCAGGCCAATACAATTTTTTCCTCGGCCCTAATTTAGAGGTCAGGAGAATGTCGTCAGCACTTTGCCTCCTTCGATCATAAATCCCTCCTGTTGTGTTGTGTACCAATCACAGAAAATGCCAGCACTGATACGTATACATTTTGTGCTTTGTAATCTATTAGATAACTTTGTAATTTCATGACTTTACTAGCAAACAGAGATTGGTGAAATAAAGAAGTCGAAGTGAGTATGAACTATTAGCAACCAGATTGTACTTCTTAAAAATATCATTGTTGTGTATTCTTCATTTGTAAGACAAAGCTTTTTATGTCAAAAAGAAAGAACGTTTGACACACTTACCTAGTTTTGTTGAGATTTTACGTAGACTAGGAAAAATTGCTTAAATTTTAATTTTTTTACTAAATTAGAATTTGCTCATATTTCCCCAACGGTGCAAAGACAACTCGTCAACACGCGGGCTTCCTTCCACAATTTTTCTTCACTTTAATAAAAAAATATCCACATTGTTACTACAACGGTATTATTTAAAGTAATGTCAATCATCTCACCACAATATTTGGAATACCTCTCGACAGCTGGCACACATTTTAGTCACATATTTATTTTACCGAACACAACGAATATTTCATATAACGTATTGTTTGTGTGGGGATTTTTTGCTCGACAGGTTATGTATATCTTCGATATATATAACTAGATATATAAAATGTTTGAATGTATATGTGTATAACCGGTCAGACACTTTTGTTGAAACATAATCACACCACTAAACAATACTAGAACAGATATACTTTGGTGAGTACATAACTGTTAATAGTATTTTCTGTTACTACAGACACTTTCAAAACCCTCATATCGAAGCTTCGTCGTATGAAGCATTGAAATAAAGCGACCGCTCTCATTACAAAACATTTCTCTTCTGTAAAATTTCTCGAATACTTTTTTGCTGAAAAAAGTCAACGTTTCCTCGCAACAAGAGCAATCTGAAAAATAACTTGAGCAGAATATAATTCAACATCCGAAGTACAGATCAAAATCTGAAATATTTAAATTTTAAGCCTAAAAAATCTTACACGGTTAATGGTTAACTATCCGACTTGATTGTATATCCAAATGACATTCCTAAAAGTTAAAATAATTAGGTATAGTTTTATTAAATTAAATAAAAAAATGAGAGTGTGAACTTACTTTTTGGTATAGTTGCATTTAACCGCGACAACTATGAGTAGAATGTTGGCGATTAGAGAAAGCAGGATAATTGGCACGTACAGTGCAATCAGCACTCCCTCAGGACGAAATAAAATATCCAACTCGGCGCCGAAAGGCAAGCTTTCATTCATTAAGCTCACGCTAAAATTCAAATCCTTCAAATAGTCCACGCTGCTAAACGTACCGTTAACCATTTTGTTACACTGTTCACTTCAATATTTCCAAATTTCAAACTTAAATCACATGACAAGAAACATTTTAGAAATATTTTTACACTTTTTATTGTTTCTAGTCTATGTATAATAGAATTGAATAAGTTAAATGTTCACAATACATTTATAAGAAGCACTTTGAAGAGACCGGCACAGTTTGTAGACCCCTTTCATCGTATTTGAAATTGTTAAATCTGAGAAAGAGTATTCGCTTAATAAAACATTGTTCGTATGAATTTTGAACACACGTCCGCGGGCACATTCCCGTAATGTGTACACGTTTAGCGCGTCCACAGTACACAGAAAACTGAAACTGACTGAATGAACGCCTACTCTGAAAGGGAAAGTGGGACGGATGTATCCAATTCGAAAGAGAAAATTGCTTAGTTCCCGGCTATCATTTAGTCTTGCAGGCACTTTGAACTTAGAACAGTAGAGTTAGAAAAACATATCTTTGATATCCACGTAAATACTAACTGTGCAACATGTCTTCAACATAAATTAGGCGAAATGTACATCATAGGTTTTAATTTAATTTAATTGTCTGCTCGTGAAGACTGAGTGCTGCTCGGCGCTAGAGGCTATAGCTCCTGTGGGTGTTTATTAACATTATTGTTCACCCTTTTGAAAGGCAGCGCACTAACAAGCAAAGGTAACGACAGTAAAAGCTTCCATTTACAAGGACCACTAATTCTCTTAGCTTAGTAACGATTGCTCAGCAGTATTGAGAGGTTTAAGTAACATCGCACTTAGGGTTTTAAGTTCAAAGACGTATAAAATCAAGTAAGTATTTAGATTCAGAATTTATTTCCATTATTTCACCATATTAAGATCTAAACCCCAGTATTTACTGCTATCAATTAAAATTTTTATAAATAAAAACCATTTTTTTTTTAATAAACTTAAACATTTTTGTCACTTCCCTGATGCGGGGACTTTTTTTAAGTAATTAATTACTGATGTCAGAACGACCTAAACCATTTTAATCACGTAATATATTTGCTTGGCGCCGTATCGATATTACACATGGAATTATGCATTGCGCGATTAACATAATAATGATGTGTGGTGAATGTGGTGTACTTACTCGGCGTCCCTTTCATTCTTCTTGAAAAAAAACAGTTGCAACAAATAGTTATCATCAAATATGTATAATTTCAAATATAAGTAAAATAAGTGTTAAGTGCACCAACACGCTAGAATAGACATCGAACAGACAGAACTTTACCTAGCCAGTTACTCATTTGTCTTATAGCTTAATTAAACATTTTAATTCAAATCTAATTAATACCACAAACCGATATTTACTTTAGAATAATTAAAAAAAAACATAGATGTACGCTATTCTATTGTTGTTAAGCATTACAAGATTTTATCAACATTTTCTTTTTGTGCTTCGTAATTTAAGCGGTTTTTGATGTATAATTAAAACATTATCTGGCCTACAGTGTGGGCGCACATGATAAATAACAGATGATTCCTTCCTTCGCACATTTTTAATTAATTGTCTACAAGCAAAGTAAGTAACCAGAATAATGTACATTTTTTTTTATTACAACTAACTTTAAAGTTACATTATAAGTCATACAACTGTATTGTATTGTATTGTATTATGACTTATGATGTAACTTTAAAGTACTGTCACAATTGTCCAAATCGGTAAACAAATTTCTGACACCGGTCAATTGTAAATATAATTGCCAGATCGCACGGTGAAATATAACTGAATACGAGAAGTAGAAGTTATTGGGCATCGAGTGACCTCTGGCGGATACATTAACATCTTTAACAGCGACTGCGACGCCACAGGTTTATTGGTGTTTTTATACGGTCCTAACATTCACGACGCTGGTTTATTGCTTTGTTAAGGGCTGATAATAAAATTACAGTTGTCACGCACTACCTTGATTCGTGGCTGTTGCTCGCAACTTTGTCATTGTATAATTAAAAGAAAACATTAGCCTAAGTTACTCCCACGTACATAAGCTACCTTTCATTAAAATCCCATCAAAACCGATCCAACCCTTTCCGAGATTACCCGGAACAAGCGTGGACTACACATTTTTTGTCTACATAATCAATTCCGTAAGGTTGTTGAAATATATAATTCTTTGATAAATACTTACGAAAGTTAATTCATTGATTTTGCCTTTGAAATCGGAATGATTTAAATACGTAATAGGAAACATCTTTCAATAAATTTCCCTGATCAAACATGGACGGAATAATTAAATTTAGGACCTTGAATGGAGGTTGAAATTACAAAAGAAACAACGACATCCTCCACACTAACGAAGCTGAGCTGCTTGTTTCAACTGACATTATTTTAAAATAAGCTTTTTTAATATCGTTACGTTGTCTTTACATCGCAAGGTTTTGTGTACATAGCATCTGAATATAAAAAAGTTAAATGCTATTTAAGGCATAGTAAAAAAGCGCAATTAAAGATGACGGCTGACAGGCTCCAAATGCTTTGGTAATAATTGTTTGTACTACATACACGATGGTTACGCTTCGTCTAGTATATTATACGCCTTGATTTCCATAGACGGAACGAAAACAAAACACAGCGAGATACCCCGAGATCTCGGAGCTTTCAGAAATACTCCGCCATATTTTTGTTATGTCTTATTAAATTGTAGTTAGTTCTGAATATGCTGGCGAAATTACACTCTGACTGTTAAATTATCTTTTGTAACTAACGACTGAAATAAAAGAGATTGTAAATAAAGTTTGCATTAAGTAATAAATGTCCTAATTATAAAAAGTAAGCCGTTATATGGGTCGCGGCTATCAATTCCTCGCTAATATATTAGACACTGTAGTTACCGGAATCTTGTTAGTCACTGACTATACAATTTATATCTGACCGCTGCGCTGGCGAATAAAACAAAACACTTCTGGATGGAGTTAAAAGCTATTGCTTCACAAACCTAAACAAAAGGTTCGGTGCTAACAAAAGAGAGGTAGCTTCGAGCAGGCTTTTACGACGTTCAGGTTACATTGCCACGAAGTATGCGCTTACAACGTATGAAAAACGAAGCTATTTTTTATTAAGAAATTCCATGAGAATTCAAGTAAGGTCCTAGTTCGCAAGTTTGCAATTTCTTTAGGATAGACGTATTTAGCAACAGAAGACAAATCACAAAACATTATTGTTAGAAACAATTTAAATATTGAAATAGTTTCAAAATACGTTTAATTTTTATTCGCTATTCTTTTTTTTGCATACTTACTAAATTAGTTTTCTAATTGTTCCGAATTTCATCACATAGGATATGATATAATGCTTTTATTTAGTTTATCGCTTATTTTTGTCATCATCCTTGAACATAGTCCGAGTGGATACCGGAAAGAACCAAGATTCAATTATAAGAAAAACAGGGCAACCGAAAACGCTCCCTTCGGGAAATTCAAAGTCATTTGCATAAATTATGATTTATATCCTCCGTTAAGAGAAAAGCCATAAAAATTTAAAGCGGAATAAACTGAATAAATGCTGACTTGAACTTTGTTAGTAATTTAAACAATAAACCTTCAGAACTGTAGAAGCAAAATAGAGGCTTAGTTCAACAGTCATAGGTAAACTCATACCGCTTGGAACCTAAGTAGACAACATCAAGAAGGCTTTATGTCTGTTCAAAGCTATTATTACTGAAATGAACGTCGACTAGTTGATGAGGTAAGTATTAGTTAGTAACTATTTCAACAGATTGAATACCAGAGTTAACAAAGAAATGCAGACATGCTGATGGGAATTTATAATATAACATTATATTTCTTTGGGTCAACATTGAAGCAGTTAATGATTCAAATGTTTACATATACATACAAACGCAGCCCGCGAGCGGTTTCAGTTGGAGTGGATAGTTTACTTGATTTCTCCTACTACTATGTGACGATTCAGTTTACATATGGACTGCATCTTTTGAAAATAATGACCGGTGTCTTTACCTTTTTGTAAACAAACAAATAAAAAGTACAAAAATATCAATGAACTGTTACTGCACGAGATTTTCAATATGAAATCAAAAGGAATTAAATACTTTTGTGAAAAGGAAAAAAATCTTTATAGAAAATATGAACATAAACAGTAAAATATAAATAGGATTTTAAAAGTGTCTCATGAAAGTCGTATCAAATTATCCAATAAACTGTTACTGAATACTCAATGTTCAAGTAATAGGCAATTGAGTCAACGAAATATCGTCAATAGGTTTAAAATAATTCAATAAGGTTCGTATAGAAATTTTACTGGCCTTTATTTTTTATTTACAATCCCGCGTAGGAAGTCGTGCTAAAATTGTCAAAATTACTTGATTTTTGCAGACCTGGCCATCAAGCTTCTAATACAAATTTACACAATTTAATGCCATCTCTATAGTCATTTAATAGTAACATTTTATATCATAGCATCATCACCCTTTGTCTGCCCACTGCTGGACATAGACCTACCCCATTCCCTTTCACAATTTGCGGTCTTCCGTCTTCTACATCTAATTTGATATAGTTTCTCGCGTTGAGATAAAAAATGGACCATTTGTTTGAGGAAACTAATTTCTAAAAACAATCATGTTACGGGCACAGCAAGTAGTTCGCCTCACGCCAAAGCTTACAACTCTCAAACACACGCGGTGTCCCAAAGCAAGCCTGCATTTCTGACGATCGTAGAATGTTTCACTCGTTTATTAAAAGGAAAATTAAAAATTAATGTTATTTTTATTTTCCTGTATATATTAATTTCATGTCCATTAACGTTGTTGATGAAACATGCTTTATGCATTTGTTTTCATTAAGTACATTGTCCGCAAATGTTTCGTTCAAACTCAATTATCTGTCGCGCGGCGCGTTCACTGTCGTAATTGCTTCATTATTAATTAAAATATGCTTATTAATATGTGATATCATATCGATCTCATGATAATTTTGGAACTATAAAATTTATGCTTTATTTGTATTGTAAACAAAGGTTATTAGAAACATTTTTACCAAAATTAAATTTGAATTTGTAAAGCTATTCAATTGTGTAATCGGTTCATTATTACACTACAAGCTACGACCATTACTAATTTAAAATTGCTAACAATAATGAATACGATTCTCAAACAGCTCGTTGTAAAAGAGCAGACTGCGCTTTGATCTCTTATCTTCACATTTCTGCTGACGCCACTCTTTGTAAAAACCTCTTTAGCATATACTTATAGAAGTCTTAAGAGCGCTGTTCATTTAATAATTATGTATTTTTGAAATATGCTATACACCAATATCTACAATAATCTCCACATATAAACGAAATAATTTCAAACATAAATCTCTTTATTTCTATGTAAAATAAAATCACAGATTGTCACTATGAATTCTTAATGTACATAAATTTGTTTGGTAAAAGTGTTGAAGCTTTATATGAAAGTAACACGTTAATACTCGTGCTGCTAATGGCTGCATTAATACTTGGGAGCTCCTTATGATTTTACCTTTTAATTAGCTCGCTGTAATTACTGTGGCGTGCGTCATCACCTACGAGTTGCCAGTACGCGTGTAGACAAGGTAAAGTGTGAAGTGGAAGTAAAAAATATATGTATAGAACAATAATGCTTAAGGTAGTGGATATAGATTGCTACTTAGGGACATTCCGTAAAAGAATACGCACACAACTTTCACTTGTTTCAACCATTTAAACATACGCATACAGTAGGTGACGAGGAATTGTGGTCACTACTTTATGCGAAACATCCCTAATAACTGCGGCGTGAAGTGTTCGACGCCAAGCAGCCCATGACATGTCTCGAGACTTTAATCGAATATCGATCCCCGCAGGTGCATGTGCCGCGGCCACTGCACTGCGAGCCGTCCCTCGCATCTAGATTGCACACACTTATTTAAATAACACAAACGATTAGATTTAAATAGAATATTACAGTGATTTACATAATTATCTGTGAGAAATTAATGAATTGTACTAAAACAGAAATTATAAACGTCTTGTATGTAGAAAGGTATCGGCGCTGATGTTATCAGGCGCAAGGTAATTATGAGGAATTTTGTTTTGAGTATTTAAAAAAACGAAAAATGTGTCTTTTATTAGTAAATGGAGAAAGCTAGTGATGTAATTCCATTCTAGCTTAGTAATTTTAAATTAAAGCACAATTATTTTCAATCATAATATTCGCAAGTTTCAAAATCATTTAACAAAAGCGAACAGCCGCCGTCCAGTTTGCCTTTTTCTCTATTAGCATTTCCTTGTGACTTTTTACTCACATTTAACTCCGGGATAACTTTTCCCTCGTTATAGTATTTGCAACTAAGTTCCCGTTGCAAACTCTGAATTTACAAGCTCCCTGCATTTCATTTTCACATTATAACTTGTCCAAAGTTATCGCTACGTGTTTGATACACTTATTTTTATACTTTTAAAGTTTGTATTTTGTTTTGTTTATACCAACTAACTAAAAAAATGAAAAGTGTAATTTGCAAATCACACTTTCACTCACATTCATTGTAATTGTAAGGCAAAAATCAGTAATGTTTATTTATATCAAAATAAATGAATAGAAAACAAACGTTTTGTTTATCATTACACCGTCGTAAACTCATTTAAATTTCAAATGTTGTTGATCTTAGGAACAAGTAAGCGTGCGCCTTGTTTGTTTTACTCAAGTTGTTTGCTTCTCGTACATGATTGAATGATCGCGGCGCGAGGCGAACGCTGCTCACATTATCTACTTACTTAATACCTAGACTTTAAGCTTTTTATTATGCACTATGTCAGTTTTTTTACTAACTAAATTGGGTTATTGTTGTATTTATTTTAATTCATATCATTTGCTATAGGTGTTAGAGATTGAATAAAACCATTAAGCCATATTTGATAATTTAAGTGAGTATTGAAGATTTTTTTTTAATAAATTAAACAAACCCTGTTGACCATACTCGACAGGCTTGACTGACCAGGAAGCTGCAGGTGAAGAACGGGCATCGAGGTGGTAAGTGACTGCATTTCTTACATTATTACGCCCACCCGTGCAACGCGTAGTTTAAGGGGG